>OX243817.1:29155047-29170902 GCA_945859605.1 Lumbricus rubellus | reverse complement strand
GGAGGAGGGGGAGGAGGGAAGGGAGGGGGATGGGGAGGTGGAGGGGGAGGCTCTTTTTAGCCACAGCAACGCGTGGCCGGGTTCAGCTGGTAATAATATATAATATTAATGTAGAATAATATATAATATTATTATATCGCAAACTGCAGCCTATCAGTGTCGCAACGACGGCGATAACAGACGTGACTTACTTTACGCTTTGCACTTTACGCTTTGCACTTTGCACTTTACGCTTTGCGCTTTGCACTTTACGCGTTGTACTTTACACTTTGCACTTTACGCTTTGCACTTTGCACTTTGCATCTACTGCTCTGTCGATGTCGTTGCTTGGTTAAACGACTTCAAATTAAAGATATTTTTTCCAGGTCATGAGAGATGTAAACACATGGGCGCAACAAGTAGGGCAAGAGGAAAGCTGACACGTAGGTTTTAAAACCACTACTGTATTGGTTTCTAGCAAATGTTTCACACTAATGCACTACTGGTACTATAGTTATCGATTAACAGGACGAAACTGCATGATAAATTGACATTAATAAACTTCTACGAAAAATAGACAAGTTCTCAATTTCCTGCTCTTGCTAAAAACATTTGACCATTACCAATGTGTTTTGCCCCTTCTGCAAAAATATCTGCTGCGCCACTTGGTATACAATATATGCTGAAAAAATGGTCTGTCAGGCCAGGGCTGTTTTTAAGGAATTTCAATTTTTAGAACCGCACAACTTCTTTTCTTTCCCATGCATCCTCCATGGTAAATTACTTCCAATCGAAGAAAAATGACCCTTTTTTGCTAGTTTTTAACTGTGTAGGAGTGCTTCTACAACTGCACGAATCCATTTAGAGCTGCACATTTTGTGTACAACTGCACGTTAAAAAGCTCTGTGTCAGGCCGTCAGCATTCTGTGGTTTATGGAGTTATCGCGGTGTCCGTTTGTGCCTTTCTAAACTGTATACAGCACCAACATCAAGAAGGATTATTAGAATCTTGAAGAAAGGAATCATCACTCTTTAGAACTTTCATAACGACAATTAAATCAACTGTTTCTAATATGTCACCACGTCTTCAATTATTGACGTATAGGTCTATATTCTGAGCCGTCTTTAAACTCGAACAAAAAATTTACCTCTTCATATTTTTATATATAAATTATGCCTATAATCATCATTCCTGCTTGTTTTCGACCTTCGCGTAGGCCTATACAGGGTGCGGCCAAAAAAAATACCCCCCTACGAAAATTGCGATTTCTCGAAAACCGCCGAATATTTTGTTACAAATATTTTCATTCTTATTCGTAACATATTTTTACACATTCTCTGAAAATTTTATGCCAGTATCTTTATTTTTGTGATCAAGACATCAGGCAGAAGAAAGAACTTCATTTTTTCAACTGAACAAGGCATTCACGAAATAAGAAATCATATTTTCACATAAAATAGCCTGTGGTGTGCCATAATTACGTCATTTCCGCTTTGCGGATCGTGTTCTTCACCGATGAAAAGATCTTTTACATCAATCCACCAAATAATAATCAAAACAATCGTGTCTGTGGCACTCTGTGCGTAGAAGTAAAAAGCCGATATCCATCCAAGCGTCTGTTGGTCGAAAGAGCTAAGTTCTCTCCCCACATCATTCTTTCTGCATGTGTCAGCTATGAGGGTAAAGAACGCTTACAATTCATTGACGAGAAGGTCAAAGTCAATGCTAAGTAGCCTACTACGTGGAGAATCTTTTGCCTAAGCTTGTCGATGATTGTCACACTGTCTTGGGAAATCAGTTCCCTTTTCAGCAAGATGGAGCGCCCGCTCACGGCGCCAAGCTGGTCCAAGATTGGTTAACAAGCCACTGTCTTGACTTCATCGACAAGGATTCGTGGCCGCCAAATTCCCAAGATATGAACGCACTCGACGCACCCCAGACAGCATGGCTGGGGTGCAATGCTTGAGACTTACAACAAACTTACCACAAAGCCAAAGAACATTTCTGAACTGAAAAATACGCTGCAAATCATTAGGAATGGCCTGCCACTTGAGACCACTCAGAAGTCTGTTCTGGGCTTTCGAAAACGTCTGCAAGCTTGAGTAAAAGCAAACGGTGTTCACTTCGAACATTCATTGCACAAAACTTAACAGTGTGGCCTAATCTTGTCAAGAACAATAAGTAACCTTGAACTTTGTTACATTTCTGTTTGCGCCGTTACTTATTGCTGTCACTAAATGTCTGTTGAAACGAAAATTGCATTGTTTCACTTCAGGGTTGCACCATTTTGGTGTTCATGATTCGAATTTCATTAAATTTAGCCAAGTTGTAGATAAATATGTGTCAAATAGACTGGTGAAGTTTTATAACAAAATGAGCAGCGGTTTTTGAGAAATCGCGATTTTCGTAAAGGGGTATTTTTTTTGGCCGCACCCTGTATATATGTATATAGTTTATCGTTGGCGTCATCATCATCAAATGTCGGTGCACAGCGTTTCATCATGTTGTGCTGCAGAACGCATTAGCAGCGCATTCTTCTGCTCAGACGATGATTTATTGTCGTCATGATGATGATGATGATGATGATGATGATGATGATGATGATGATGATGATGATGATGATGATGATGATGATGATATGATGATGATTCATATGTCTTGAGCCGACTCGATCGCGCAGTAGAAGATATATAATATAAATGGCCAAATCCCAGGGACATAATCTCTCATTCTGGACATAATAATTCCTCATTCCGTTAAGGATGCGGAAAGCTATCTGTCACCTGAGCTGGATGGACTGAGGAGGATGGGCTGAAGCCATCATCATCTGGCTCCGATATTTCTCCAAGCAACTAATCAAACTCAGTTACTTAGCCATGCATGCTTAGCTAGTCATATATATTTATATATATATATTATATATTGTATATATATATACAGCTTTGCATAAACATTCTAAAGACATCACCGAAGTTAAATTTGTCCTGCCAGTCCTCACCAACATTTGGCATATATACGTATTATTTACGAAAATACTGCTCCACACAGTTACAATGCTACACGCATTTTAAAACGAACTCTATTTTACAGGCACTGTAAGCGACGAACTACATGTAGGCCTACGCACAATATTATATGACCAATAAGATTACATTTGACACACACCAACTGCACACTACATGAATATATAGCTACGCACATTAAAAGCCACATACATTTGGCACATGTACATCTATAGCTGCTCTTATAGGCCTAATATATAGTTGCTGTGTATCACATGTGTCTATAAAATTGATCTGCATGTAGAGTTTTTTTGGTAAGATATCTTGAAACAAAGCACATTGTTCCACATCCACAAAGCGTGCAGTAATCGTCAAGAACTGTAGCGAAAAACACGGTCATGGTCCAGTTGGCCTACTACTCAATGCAGCTCTCGAAGTTTATGGTCTACAAATGACATTACGATAGAATACAAGTTCCAATGTGTCTACAATATCGCTCGCATGCAATAGCAGTACATTGGACAGTCATAAGATGCTTAGCAATTCCGTCTGCAGTAGCTCCTCATATTTCGAATGAACTTTCAGTAAAATCTCCAAAGTAGCCTATTATTTGCCAAATGAAAGAACGTTGATTTAGAACACAGCTTCATATGCTGCCATGGGATGATAAGATGATAGATAGGCTATCGGTCGAGTTAGTGAATTGCCGATGACAGTCGAGTTCCGTGTAATCAGTCGTGATCGTAATCGCACTCTCCAAATATTTATAAAGCGCCACTCGAAAGCCAAGCACCGCGGGCACCAGTTTATTTACGAGCGCTCTTGCCGTCTGCGTGGCTCGACGGTCAAATCGTAGAGAAATGCGACGACATACGATAATTTGAAACACCAGAAACAGTGCTTCATGTATTCATGTACGCAAACAGTTTATATAGCGCCCTTAGTACTTCACTGAAGGCGTCGGCGTTTCCAGTGCGTCACTTGTTTGTGTACAAAACAATTTAGCAGCGAAAGAGTGTTGATATACTTGAATATGAGCACATCATTATAAAAGAACGTTGACATGCATTGGTGATTGTATAGGCAAACACGGAGTGTAATTCACCCACGTAGCTGGGCAGCATTCTGTAGAGGCCCTTAAAGCGCCTTATATTAGGAGCAAGCTCTCTCGTAGCCTATACATAATTATAGCTGCACAGATGCATAAAAGTGCCTATCATTAGATACACGGAGACTAGCAACACACGTATACGTAAAATTATAGCCTATAGATGCATGTTAAAATTCGTTCTACTTTTCATGACATTCGGAACTACTTTCATTACATCCGGATTCCCGGAACTACTTTCATGACATCCGGAACTACTTTCATTACATCCGGATTCCCGGAACTACTTTCATGACATCCGGAACTACTTTCATGACATTCGGAACTACTTTCAATACATCCGGATTCCCGGAACTACTTTCATGACATCCGGAACTACTTTCATGGCATCCGGAACTACTTTCATGAAATCAGGAACTACTTTCATGACATCTGGAACTACTTGCATGACATCCGGAACTACTTTCAATTCGATGCAGCGCCATAAAGAATGTTGTCTGTCGCAGCCAGCCACAGCATCTCACATGACACGTCGGGCTGTACAATGTACAATGTAGCCTACATGTATATAGAGATCGACGCTGGGCTTGGCTTCCATTTGGCCACAGAATCTTCAACGTGTCTTCTTCCAGGGCATGACCTTAATCTGTCAGAGTCGACCTAGCCGCAACCCCGTCATCAATTAGTCAAGATAGAAATAGCATCACAAGCTCCATAAAGAATTGTCTCTTTCGCAGCCATGCTACTGTGAATCTGGGATACTGAGGGATGCTGAGGGTTACTGAGGGTTGCTGCTGGTGGATGCTAGCGGATGCTGGCTGTGTCCGTGCGTCGCGGTGGACGATAACGTCTTCGACTTTAGGCATTTTTATTCATTTAATAAAAACCTGATCACGGCAGGATTGGAAATCATAAATCTGAGATATTATCGTAGAAGCAATTTTGAAATTTAATTTGAAGATAAATTTTTAATCTGCTTGCTGCTCATCATGAATTCGACCGTATACACGATGCATGTAAGCTTATATGGCCTGTACTGTAGTGTAGGTCTATCCAATATCCATGGCACCTCTTCATGATTGTGTCACCGTCTTTAAATTTATTTATGAGAATGCACTTAGCCTACATCTTTTAGCCCCAACAGGATAAGTATTTGTACATGTAATTTCTTAAGGGCCTACACTTAAGTCTAATAGGTCAAATCAAATCAAATCAAATCATTTTATTTGGCAACCAAAATAATCAAGAAAACAAGAACAAATCGAATCAGGCATCAAAGAGAACAGGGTTAACATATATAAAAAAGCAATACTTAACTAATGATGCCAAAAGTTAGAATTTGATTGCACAGGGGACCCAAAAGGGTCTTGCAACCCCGCTAGGCGAGTCCCCTGGGCGGTAGCATCAAGATGATGATGGCCATTGAGTTGCCATAGAGTGGTTCTGACATAGATTATGAGTCAAAATAACCAACGGAAAAAATAAACAACAAACACCTTAACTAAAGCACAGTTACACAATCGATGATCAAAGAGCCTGTTGTATGAGGTTTAGGCACGGAGATCCTTGGATGGTCGAGAAATACACAAGTACATGTAGTAGGGATTTATAATCTAATTTAGGTCGCCACCAAATTAACTCAATGCGGGAGATAGGATAAATTAGTCACAAAATTCAACAGTTAGTGTCGAGTATCAGAGAACGCAAACGTAACTTAAAAAGACCAAGACTAGGCAGCAGTCTAATGGAAATAGGAATAACATTCCATGTTTGAACTCCACTGTATTTAACAGAGAAGCGTCGAGTGTTTGTGTGGGCATAGGGCAAATGGTAGGAATCAGCGTGTCTGGTATGGTATGAATGCACCTCAGTAGTATGGATAAAAAAATTCTTAAACACAGGAGGTAATAGGCTATGGAAATATTTAAACATGAATTCACCTATCTGCATCTGTCTAATTTGGTAAACATTGAGAAGGCTGTATTCGTGGAATTTAGATTCAGTCGAAGTTCCATAGGGCAAGTTTGCTATATATCTAATTGCTCGCTTTTGGAGCTTCATTAAATCCAGAAGAC
Source organism: Lumbricus rubellus (assembly GCA_945859605.1). Lineage (NCBI taxonomy): Eukaryota > Metazoa > Annelida > Clitellata > Crassiclitellata > Lumbricidae > Lumbricus > Lumbricus rubellus. Next base: position 29,164,737 of record OX243817.1, on the reverse strand, counting down.
TAGATTTATAAGTAGAGGCCCATATTATGTTACAGTATGTGAGGTAAGGGTATATGAGTGAGTAATACAAAGTAAGACGAATTTGGGGAGGCACTAGCTGGGAGGTACGGGATAATATTCCAAGATTTTTAGCGATTTTATTAGTTACAGTTTTTATGTGGTCTTTCCAGGTTAGGTGTTGATCTACATACACTCCTAAAAATTTGGTTGATATTACCTGGGTGAGTGGGACCCCTTCAATGCACACCCCCAGGTTTCCTGTATGACAACTCTTTCTATGGGATTTAAAAATTATATAATTAGTTTTATCCAGATTTAACGACAGTTTATTAGCATGGAACCATTCGGCTACATTTTTCAATTCAAAGTTGACGTCATTAAATAGAGTTTCAAGAGATGAGCTGGAGTAAAATACATTAGTGTCATCAGCGAAGAGTATAAAGTACAACAGAGAAGATGCATTAGGGAGATCATTGACATAGATCAGGAACAGCAAAGGACCGAGAATTGACCTCTGAGGTACTCCAAAATTAATTTGCCGAAGGTTAGATAGAGCACCATTACAGGAAACCAATTGGGATCGATTAGTAAAATAACTTGAGAACCAATTTAATTGGGTGCCCCGGATCCCATAAGTGCTTAGTTTTTTTTAGTAAGATATCATGATTAACAGTGTCAAATGCTTTTGCCAGGTCGAAAAAGATTCCTATTGCGTACTGGTTATTTTCAATTGCATTGGAGATTTTGTCTTGCATACTCATTAGGGGCATGTAGGTAGAGTGCCCGGATTGGAAACCATGTTGAGAAGGGAAGAGAACATTTCCCTTAGAAAAGAAATTATTTAGACGTACATACATAGCTTTTTCAAAAAATTTTGAGAAAAATGGTAGTACTGAAATTGGTCTATAGTTTGTTACATCGTCTTTAATCCCTTTTTTATAAACTGGAACCACTTTGGCAATTTTTAAAGAATGGGGAACTATCCCAGTGCTAAAAGAACAGTTTATTATACCTGATAAAAGATGGGCAACCGCGGGTAGCGAGTAAAGTGCAATACCAGGATCAATATCATCAACTCCTTTGCCGTGTGAACAATTAATGGAGTGCCCAAGTTGGATAATTTCCTCTGGGGAGGTTTCACTGAGTCCAAATGATTCAATAAGTGATGAAGGCAAAAATTTCTCAAAGGAGGTCGTGGCATTGGGGAGTTTAGCTGCAAGTGTCTGGGCTATCTCTGTGAAGTATGAATTAAATTTGTTTGCCATGGACCCAGGGTCAGAAACCTTCACCCCATCGACTGTTAGAGATAAGACATTTTTATCTACGTTATCGTTTGTACCCATAAGAGTTCGCAAGAGGCTCCAGGTTTTCTTCAAATTATTGCTATGCTTACAGAATTCTGAGGCATAATAATTTTTCTCAGCTTGAATTCTCAGTGATTTAAATTTGTTTCTATAAGAAACAAACTTGAGCTTATTACTATCATTTGGGCTTTTTATAAACTTCAGATATAGCGCAGATTTTTTCCTACAGGATTTAAGGAGACCCTTTGTCATCCAAGGTTTTTTGGGAGTGGAATTTCGTCCGTACTTATTTTGAATAAGAGGGAAAAATTCATTATAGGACTCCATGTATTTGGATTGGAATAAATCGTACGCCTCGTTAGCATTTTGGTTAGCACAGGCTTCCAAGACGGGGGACCAATCAATTTGGGCAAGGGCTTCATTAAAAGCAGTTTTATTTGACTCCGTGAATAGTCGATGAGTACCAACAGGAGGTTTGTTAAAAGGCAGAGGACCATAATCAAACTGAGCTAGAATAGGCAGATGGTCAGAGATATCAATAGCTAGGATGGATGACTTAGTTAGTTTTGGCCATGTGTTAGTGAAAATATTATCTATAAGAGTGGAAGAGTTGCAAGTAATTCTCGTTGGTCTGGTGGTGGCAGGTAGCAAATGATGTGAGGTCATGCAACTGTAAAATTCAGCAGTACTCCTATGCTCTGCGATTTTTAACAAGTCCACATTGAAGTCTCCCATCAATAATAGATCCTTAGACTTTTTATAGAGTTTAGTTAGTAAGCAATCTAAGTCATTCACAAAGTCATTAAGATTATGATCTGGTGGTCTATAGATAATTCCCGTAGTCATGGATCCTATTTTTAGATGAATTTTCAGGAAGTATCCTTCAAATGATGGGAATGAGGTCATGGGGCCCTGATCTGAGACATCTATAATTTCGTAAGAAATTCCCTCTTTAACCAGGAAGCCCACCCCTCCACCTCCCTGAGAAGAACCTCTTGGTTTATGGATAAAGTTGTATCCGGGTATGTTAATCAAGTCGACATTATTTTCCTCCAGCCAAGTTTCAGAAAGCCCCAAAATGGACACTGGGAGAATATTTAATAGATCTCTGATCTCAGGTAATTTTGGTAATATGCTTCGACAGTTTATATGCATAACAGATAGACAATTGGGGGAAGTAGAGAAGTCCGGTTGCAGGGAATGTGGGGTAATATAGATACTATCATAGGTTATATCATTGAAATAATTACTATCAGGATCAAGATCAGGACAGTTTAATAAAGGGCGGTTTTCAAATTCATTAACAAACAATTTCAAGCATGGTCCAGAAGAATTACATAGCAAGGGATGGGACCTATTTTGATCATTATATTGTACACGGTCTAGGCAATTCACCTCATCATCAACATCACAACAAAAGGGGAGTTCCCTGTCAATACAGGTGGGACATAGACATACTTTTCCTACGCAGAGTGAACAAGAATCATCCCTAGAGTGCAGGGGACAATGTGCCTTCAATTGATGGTCATTATTAGTTGGCTCAATTCCTGTATCAATCGAAGCTATGTGGAAAACGTGCTGGGAGTGTACACACACAAACCCCCCCCCCCCAAAAAAACAATAATCACAACTAAAAAGCGACAAAATACCAAAACAAGCCTACCTTATCTAACCAGATACAAGGTGGCTGGTCCACGACCAAACGCGCAAAAAACATACAAAAGCAGCAAATATCACGATCTAACCATCAGTAATCGTGTATATCATCGTCATTATTTGCCTAGGGCCTACTCAATTGACCCACTAAGGTGTGTACCCGAAGAAAGCAGTTAAATCTAGATAATCAACAACCAAGTAACGCATGATGGTAGGCCTAAGACTAAACTAAATTCAAACAGTAAATATTCCAATTGTGAATCAAGAACTAGAAGCAAAAACGTTTAAACTAAGCAAAGAAAAACAACAGAATCCGTCCTTATAAATGTGACAATCATTCGTCTACAATTCTGAGCAGGCCTAATTGTAGTATTTAGATATCGCGTCTGGTAAGACTAGGCCTATTTCGGTTATGATACAGGCAGATCCGGAATGGCGATTTCAAGATCATTACACATAATTATAGGTAACTGTATTACACAGCGATTTCTCTTAAATGCTGTCCTTGAAAATTATTGCCTAGCTAAATGCAAAAAGGGTTAACTTATAGATTACGAGGTAATCTAGTAGGTTAAATTGGCAGTGTGCCTAATTTGACAAGACATAATTATTAATAAATCAATAAACCACAGATTTAACGAGTTACATACATTTTGAGGCCTTCATTACTGTCTGGCTAGATTAAGTTTGCAAATAGTACATACGGACTCGATTGATGGTGATGAGAGGGAACAAGGGGAATATGTTTCCCTCGGGTCCTTGTAGGAGAAGAGGAGGCAGGCAAGGGCGTCGATCGTCTATTCCAATCCCTCTAGTTCAGTCAGAGAGGAAATTCTCGTCGGCTTTTCAGATACAGATTCAGATTTCTTGCAGAAGACTTTCCCGCCGATCGTCCAGGATGAGTTAAGTTTGTGAGTCTTAACGAGATGTCTTGCTCTGGCGTAGATCTGGGAGTTAATCCTGGTGAGATGTTCAGCGATGTAGATACCAGTTGATCCAGAGGTGCGCTTTTCCCGGAGGGTCTTCCTGGCAAAGAGGACCATGTCCCTCACTCGCCTTGTTGAGAAGCCCACCACCAGAGGCCGGTGCTTTGCTTTCCCCTGGGAGGGGATCCGAAATGCAAAGGAGATGTCACTTACGTCGACCTGGAGGTTCATGGTGTTGGTACAGAGATCGACAACCTCCTGGATGTTTGGTCCGGCCTGGGCTGAACCAGCGTAGTCCGTGGATGAAGCTTCTTCAAGGCCATGGATGACGATGTTATTAAGTCTAGATATGTTTTCCATTTCCTCGACCTTGCCACGCAGAAGTAGGTTTTCGGCTTCGAGCGAGGATAGGCGATGATTTTGTTCCTTTAGTTCGTCTGCGAGAACTTCTCGAGTCACCTTCTCCACGACTTTTTCGAGGTTTGCCGTGTATTTCGACAAAACTCTTTCCACAATGTCCTCGATTAATGGGGTCATACCGGATTTTATTGTATCCATCACGTGTTGGTCTTGTAGCATGTCTATCAGGTCGTCGGTTTTAAATCCTTTTTTCGACATTTTACACGAATATTTGATGAACCAAAGAGGTGACGAACTAATCCTCTCGTATATAGTAACGAAATATTGGGTTTAGTTAGACAATGACGGCTACTTTATGAGGTTTAAAACTTAAATTTTCGCGCTGGTCGTAATCCAACCACCCACCTAGCCGGCCATCTAGCGAAACCAAAAAAAAGGTCCGCCCTATCCATGCATCTCGGAACGTATTATAGCACATCACTGGACGTTTACTTGGCACGAATTTGATGACGTCACGGATATTGGCGCTAAAATTTAAATAAGTGAGCTAGTGATCTAATTTTCTGCGTAACATTCTCATTTGAACAACCTATCCGCCAGTATACAACTTTCCACATTATACTGTGTATAACATATATTTGTCTGCATTCAAAATCGTTCTCGACCTATATCGAGACACCCTATATAACAATTATTTGAGATGTGATTTAATTAACTCATTTTTTAAACTTTGTGCTGCGTTTTGTTTTTTGATAGTTAAAATGTGGGTGCGTGAGCTCGCTAAAAGTAATATAACCTTCGTTCTGTTTGATTTTTTAAAATATAAATTTGACTGTCGTACGTAAATACCAATTAGGGAACTACCTTTAAGTTAGTATATTTGATTTATAAATTCTTAATTTTGGCCACAGTATTGGCAAAATTCTTAGGGGCTTACTTCTTTTGACCAACCCTGTACATACATACATATGCTACATTCATGCCTAAAATTAATATGCTTAGGTCAGCGTGTGCACATACATGTAGGTAGAGACGCAGGCAGTGACGAAGGAAGAGCAGAACATGAACAGGAATATGTAGGCTAATATGCCATCTGAATAGAATCTCTTCTGCCCTCCGGAGATTTTCTCTTTCATCGTATTTCTCGTGACTCCGGTTTCGGCGATAATCGACGCACAGTGTATAACGAAATTTCCGTATTACTGCATGTGGCTCGTATTTCTTCTCCTCTGCTCCTTCTATTACCGCTAATCCCTCAGGGCCTGTCCTTTCTCCTCCTTCTCATCGTCCTCGTCGTCCTCCTACGCCCTTCTCTTCATCCCTCCTCCTATTCGTTCTCCTGCTCCTCCTCTTTCTCCTCCATCACCTACTCCTCTTCTTCGCCTTCTTTTCCTTCACCGCCCCTTCCTCCTCCTTTTCGCCTTCCTCCTCCCCTCTCCCTCCTCGTTCTCCTGCTCCTCCTGTTCCTCCACCACCTCCTCATCCTTCTTCTCCCTCTTCTTTTCCTTCACCACCCCTTCCTCCTCCTCCTCGTTCTCCTCTTACTCCTGCTCTTCCTTTTGCTCCTCCTCCTGCTCCTCCTCCTTCTCCTTCTGCTCCTCCTGCTCCTCCTGCTCCTCCTGCTCCTCCTTCTCCTACACCTCCTCTTTCTCCTTTTCCGCCTCTCTCCATTTTCCATTTCATTCGCATATGCCTGTCTATTATGTATACATCGGAAGTGCCCATCCATACAACGGTCAATGTTTCACGGTTGCCGCCCGACGGTTAACCGGTTTCAGTTGCTGTGTGCGTACACGCGCTTGCTTGTGTAACTCGGAACCGGTTTCCGCTTCCGTGTGCGTACGCGCTGTATCTGGTGTCAGGCCACTGGCCACAATTACTTTGTGCTAATAGAAGACAGGGTTTGAGGACGCCTTCCTTCACTGTTGACTCAACAGCTGCAGAGTCATTTGTGTAGCTCGTCAACAATCAATACCGTAAGTCATTTCCATCCCTCGCTGTTTTTCCAAGTAATTTCCTTCTTTCCATCGATCGAATGTTTCGCAGTAAAACGAGGTTTTATCGACGTTGAAATCGGTTCATTATTGGCAACACCACTGCACTGCAGCTATGGACGTATTTCATGTCTTCTGCCAGATTTAATCTTACGCACATTTAGTTGTGTTACATTTATGTTGCGCCAACTGAGAGAATGACGAAAAGTCAACATCTCTGTGGTTGAAAGTATTTCCCAATTTGTTTGTATTTTGTATGTGCACTTGTTATAGCGCCCCTTCAAGCTCACTACTCAGAGGCGCTCCCGAATGCAGAGCGGACACTGCATCGGAGTTTCACGCCGAAGCGCTGAGCAATTGTGAGTGAAGGACTTGCCCAGGGTCCTTATATATACGCGACGAGGTGGATTCGAACCTCGAACCTTCCGACTCCAAGGCAATGACGCCACCACTACACCACAAATATATATTTTTCAATTATTGTTTCACCTTCGTGTCATGCATAGATCTTTCCAATATCTCTGCTCCAAAGTTGACGAATAATTGAAGCATTTATTTTAAATTCCTTTCGCCTTCACGCAAAACAGAAATGCAATTAATTTATTTATTGCAGTATGAAGTCTTCTTCTTTGTCGTCGGCTTCGTCTTCGCGTTCTTCACATTTTAATTTCCTGCTTCACATTGTTCTACTCAGGAAATATATTGGTCTTGAGTCCTAATCTTATGAACCCAATAACAGCCTGGTTCCTATAATTAACACATTCTGTACGGTAACTCGACGTATAGGCCTAGAAGCAATTAACATTAAGTTAAATGCAAGCAAGACAAAACAAATCTTGAATTCGTTGTGCTTAGCTACAGAGACACTAAAAGAAGTTCTTAAATCGATAGACAGATGATACTCAGAGGAGGCATAGGCATTCAGATCAGACTGTGCGTGTCATTTACAGTATACATCGACCCTTAATCCATAATAATCCTTGCCTGTCTTAGTCTCTCAGACAGGGGCGCCGTTAGGCGTACGCACTTACGCAAGTGCGTACAGCGGGGAAAGGCAAAACTTTTTTTGACAAATTGTAAATTAAAGAATTAAAACGTGAAATATTATAAGCGATGAAATTCTATTTAATCTATTATCTGGTGATACCTCATAATCGCCAGTAGGCATATACGGCAGGGCTTAAAGTGTGTCAGGACGGTCATTGACGGCGTCCAGGCACTTATTTTCGAGGCTGGACGCCGTCCTGCCACTTATTTGGCCAGCACTGCCTGGACGGTCGTCCATGACTGCATGGACGGCGTCCATGCAGTTACGGACGACCGGCCATGACTGCCTAAAAATGGCTCCATTTGAGGTCGACACAGCCAAAAATGCGCCGGTCGCTGGGGCTCAGCCCCAGACCCCGCTGCGGGAGCTTACGATCAAGACAAAAACCTTTCTATTTTACACTAACATTTTGATTTCTATTGTTTCTAATCTCCCCTCAAAATTCAACCTCTCCTCCGCTTGCACTCACCTCCGCTGCTTTCCATTCACGACTGAAACCCGAACTCTTCAAGCTATCCTATCCAGATTCCAATCAGTTTTTTATCACCCAACTACCACCATCACCGACAACCACCGTAGCACCATGCTGTCTCCTCGTCCGGACTTGATTTGATATAGCGCCGGCGAATAAGCTGGTCTCCCTGACGTGGCTTTTGTGGGCGATGAGAAATTCTCGAAGATTTACATTACATTAAGCTTACATTATCCTGGTAGTAGCCTAGGCTATAGCTTGCGACACTAAAAAACCACTTATTTTTGAAGTTTTCGCGACTTTGTCGTTCACAAATAGCTGCCAAAAAGCCTTAAAATGGCTCAATTTGAGGTCGACACAGCCAAAAATGCGCTGGTCGCTGGGGCTCCGCCCCAGACCCCGCTGGGGGAGCCTACGACGCTCCTCCAGACCCCCTATAGTCGGGACGGGCTTCGTCCCTTCGGCACTCGCGACTTCGCGCCTTCGGCGCCGCCACTGACGACCAATTACAATACAGCGTCCTGGCACTTCTTTTTTTACACTTTAAGCACTGATATACGGTATATATATATATATATATATATATATATATATATATATATATATATATATATATAAGCTCGTATCGACCGCTGTTCGCTTCATATTATTTTGTGCAAGTTGTGCGTACAGAAAAAAAATCCTGGCGGCGCCGCTGCTCTCAGATCTACTTTCCACTCAATTTCTACCATGGCTTGAAGCGTATAACACGGATGAAATGCCTAATCGCCGACTAAATCGAAGTGAGAGGCACATTACGACCATTAAGCTCTCTCTAGGGACATTAGTATACGAGCCACACAGCTCGCTGTGACGTATTTCGCACTTCCGCCGTGTAATCCCACTCATCGATCGGCTGAGTAAAATATCCGACGGTCCATGTCTACGGCCATAAAGAGCAAACAACTTAAAGGTCTGCTCAGCGCTCTGGTGACCTACTCCTCCCTGAGGCAGTTGCATGGAGCAAATGCTCGTTTTCGTATTACGTATGAGTGTATGACGGTCTACGAATGGATATCTACTCCGATAACTATTTTGCGTATGCTCCGTATTTGCTGACTCACTGATGGGCTATTAAATCTAGGGATGGACATGTATTGTATTTGCTTTCATCCCGTTAGAATGGCTGGAATGATCAATGCTGTTTCCAGTTTTATTAGTAGTATGGCTAGTCTTTGACCCAACAATAATATCCGTCACATGATTCTATCATACATTCATTGGCGTGTCGTGCTCATTATTTTTCACATGAATAATGGGTGGCCCTATTAATTAGCGGGATTGTCCATCCCTTCTTGGTCTGCCCTTCTTAGCCAAATTATGTTAAAGTATTGTTCACTGCCGTAATTGTATCATGTTTGTTTGTTGTTTTCGTTCAGGAGAAAATAAATAAAATAAATTGTCAACAACGCACTGTAAGCGGAGAACACGAAACACTGAATTTTCTTACCTGTTGTTTTGATCTCGTCGTGTTTCAAAATGGAAATCTGAGCGTTGTGTCTGTCTACACCCTGACAATGCCAGTCCCAGGCCTTGATAAAGGAGGAGGGCGACGTTAATGATCTTTGTTATTTTTACACAGTGTCATTATTGGACTCAAACCTCTACTGTGTGTTATGTGGCATTTGCCAAACGGATCGATCGCATGCCCTGAGAGCAAATGCATGGTAATGGTCTGTGCTGTTGCGTACCGTACACATGGTGCCATCTACTGACGACTCTGCGAGTCATGTATGCCTCAAGTCTGGCGGCGGATCATGTTGCATTGGTCGTGCAATGTAATTACGACAGCAGAAAGATTCTTTGCTGCTTAGGCAAATTGGATTAGTCTTAATTTCCGCTGCTCCTGAAAGACATCACATAATATTATGTAGCCTTCGTATTACATGGA
>OX243817.1:29142547-29150047 GCA_945859605.1 Lumbricus rubellus | reverse complement strand
CTCCTCCTCCTGCTCCTCTTCCTCCTCTTGCTCCTCCTCCTCCTCCTCTTGATCCTCCTCCTCCTGCTCCTCCTCCTGCTCCTTCTAATCCTCCTCCTTCTCCCCTCCTGCTCCTCCTGCTCCTCCTCCCCCCTCCTCCTCCTCACATCCTCCTCCATCGTCACTTCTGCCATGGACGAAACTGCATTATTTTCCCAATAAACTACCAACTACCAAGTCTGGCTAAACCCTTTACGGACCAAAAATGTAGCAAATGTTATGGGGAAAAATCCGGAAAATAATCTCATACCCTCTGTCGGCAAAGGGTTAAAGAAACGGTGATTGTAAACGAATGATAGAATAAGAAGTCGACGAAAAAAGCAGAGAGACCGCACTGCGCATGCTCCACAGCAGTGGCGACATCTGGCGAAGAGCAGCTTAACAGACGTTCGTCTGATCTCGCCTTGGTTTCCGGTACGTGACGTAATTACTATTTATGCAGCGCCTATTCTGTGTCGTCCACTTCAAAGTGAGACCTTAGGGGACAGCGTAGGCCTATATATATATATATATATATATATATATATATATATATATATATATATATATATATATATAATTATATATATATATATAAATTTATATATATAGTATTGATGCTTCAACGTATATGAATTCTTTTCGTCTTTCAACGGTGGAATAAGACAATCCGTTCAATTATCTTGTTTTAATGACCGTCCAACTTTCAGACAGTCGTCGTCGACCACACACACTGTATAATATTAAAGCCTGAGATTTGTTTTCTTAAGAACCGACAGCAGTCTGAGATTACCAGACTGCAGCGTTCGAGTGATGTCCATTGCTACACTGATAAGTCGTTTCAACCGATGTATGCGCTTCAGTGGACTTTGTGTTGGAGATTAGGTGGACACTTGCTCAAGCGTATAATTATATAGACAGTGGACTGCTTTGATTTATAGTTGAGTAACTTAAGTGAACTTGTGTGTGAGTGAAATGCGATAAACAAACACCACGGAAGTTGGCACAACAATATAGTATAGAGGGGAAGATGGTACTATTATGGACCTTCATTCCATTCCGCCTTGCACAGCGACTTGGTCAAAAACTATTTAATTATGGTGAACTTGGCCTCGAAATTAACCTTGTAGTCCCACATTGACGCCCCCATCAACACATTCAATGGAGAGGTGGGTCGTGTATGCGTCCCATATGGATCCCAGATTGACATGTTGACAAGAAAGCAGTCAACAGAAAACTCGTCAATACAATCATCTCTGTACAGTATTCATGAATAGAAGGTCTCTCCTTAACAATGAGGAAATAGATCCGGATGCTAATTTTTTCAACGATAGTCAACTCCATGCGAGTTATGTTGCTCCTTCACTACTTTACGATAGGTTTCACCAGTATAAAGATCTTTCCGCTGTGTTGCATGTAAACTGTAGAAGTATCGCATCTAAGATGCCAGAGTTGCAACTGTTGTTAACCCAGGCTATGGTTGATGTTGTTGCTCTTACAGAGACTTGGCTGGATGAGAAAACTGACAGCTTGCTTTTTATACCTGGCTACAAAAGGGTTCTTAATTCAAGATGTGGACGTACTGGGGGTGGAGTGGCCCTCCTTATAAAAGAGAATATCAACTTTAAGGTTCTGGAACGTATTGATTCAATTTCTAGTACATCTCATGAAAGTTTATTTGTAAGCATAAACCAACCTAAGGGACCGGACCTTGTGGTAGGGGTTATTTATCGTGCTCCTGGGCAGCCTATCAATGAATTTAATGATGACTTGAATCTAGTACTTCCTGAGCTTTCTAAGGGGAACAGAAAGGTAATTCTGCTTGGTGACTTTAATATAGACCTGTTGAAAATTAATGAACATGCCCCTACTCAAGATTTTCTGAATATTATGGCAGCTTCGCGCTTTCTCCCTGCAATTGATAGACCTACTAGAATTACAGATATCTCAGCTACACTTATAGATAATATTTATACTAATTTTTGGCAGGAAGTTGTTTGCCCTCTCATTTTAATAAATGATATATCTGATCACTTACCAATTATGATATGGTTTGGAAATGGAATACCCTCCAGATGTGTAAAAATTAATGCTAAGCTTAGAGTAATTAATGATAAACTGATGACTCAATTTGCTGAATCCCTAAATGAGGCCAATTGGAGCCCAGTTAAAGATGCAATTGCCAACAGTAACCCCACGCTTGCATATGACATATTTATTTCTATATATAGAAAATACTATGATGAAACTTTCTATCGGGCAGGTAATCCAAAGAATCATAAAGATGGCCCACAAAAGCCATGGATGACATTAGGACTACTAAAGTCGTGTAAGAAAAAGGATAAGCTGTATTTAAAATACTTAAAGTCGCCCACAAGTGAGAATAAGGATAAATATAAGCAATACCGGAATAAGTTTAAACAGACTAGGATTAATGCGGAAAGATTATACTATTCGGAGGAGTTTCTCAAGTATACGCAGAACCTTAAAAAAACTTGGGATGTCATAAAGTCACTGATCAATGGGCAACCCAAGGCCACTCTTGTAGACTCGCTAAACATAAATGGGATTACAGTTGATGATTCTAAAAAGATTGCACATGCATTTAACGGCTACTTTGCAGGGGTTGGCCAGACACTTGCTGATAAAATACCTGCAGGAGAAAAGACTGTTAAGGAATTTTTAAATCCCCCACTTCTAGGATCTTTTGCAGTCACCTTGACTAACCCATATGAAATTGTTGCTATTGTCAAATCTATGAAATTTACTCGAAGCATGGGTCCAGACGAGATTGACCCACTAGTAGCTAAAAATTCTATTGAATCTATTGCTGATATATTATCGAATATCATCAACTGTTCTTTCATGACGGGTATTGTTCCACCAGCCCTAAAGGTTGCAAAAATAACACCAATATTTAAACAGGGTGATAAGCAGGAAATGTCCAATTATAGACCGATATCGATACTACCATATTTTGGTAAAATTTTAGAAAAGGCCATGTGCCAGAGACTTAACGACTACATAAATAAAATGAATATATTGTATCCCCTACAGCATGGATTTCGTCCAGGTCATTCAACTGATATGTCCCTAATTAATATACAGGATCTTATATCCAAGGCAATAGACACGAACAAATATTCTATCGGCATATTTCTGGACCTTGCAAAAGCCTTTGACACGGTTGACCACAATGTCTTACTGAGTAAGCTTGAAAATTATGGTGTAAGGGGAATAACCCTCTTATGGTTTAAAAGTTATCTGGAACATAGGTATCAGCAGGTGATATGTAATGGGACGTTATCTTCTCGGAAACCTGTAAGAGTTGGGGTCCCACAAGGCTCCAACCTTGGCCCTCTGTTGTTTTTATTATACATAAATGACCTACCTAATGTATCTACTATGATCAAATTTATTTTATTTGCAGACGACACGAATGTTTTCTGCTCTCACGAGTCCTTGGCCACGTTAGTGGAAATAATAAACTCAGAACTGGCCAAATTAGCATGCTGGTTCAGGACTAATAGACTTTCTCTCAATGTAAAGAAATCATGCTTTATTGTATTTCGTTCGCCAAATAAGAGTCTTCAAGGTCATCAGATAAACTTGTCAGTTGATGGGGTTTCTCTTGTACAAACTCATTCTGTAAAGTTTCTAGGAGTCTATGTAGACGAGTGCTTAACATGGACAGAACACATTAATATAATTGCCAATAAAGTTGCAAGGAATCTTGGAATCCTGGGAAGAATATCACGTCTACTCCCAGTACACATCCGTAAAAACTTATACTATACGTTAATTAATCCATATTTTGATTATGGTAATATTGTCTGGGCTGCCAACTATTCGACGAGGTTAAAATGCCTTGTGCTCTTACAAAAAAGAGCGATTAGAGTTATAGCTGGTGATCAAAGATGTGCACACACAGCGGATAGATTTGAAGAGTATAATATTATGAAATTTGAAAGCAAGAATTACTATCTAGTGGGAAATTTTATGTATAAGTTTGTAAAGGGTATGTTACCCGAAGTTTTCTCAAACTCTTTTACCAGAATTGTTGATGTGCATGATCATAACACAAGAGTGAGCAAGGGTCTGAGTGTGTCTTATGCACGTACAAATTATCGTAGATTCTCAATATATTGCAGTGGACCAAAAATTTGGAATGCAATACCCATAAGTATTCAGTCTTTACCTACATACTCGCAATTTAAGAAGCGCTGGAGAGACCATCTTAATCTAAGGGAACATGATTGAATGCATCTAGCTTGTTTTTTTGTGTTTTTGTTATTTGTCGGTCTCTCATAGGATTGCATGTTGTTCTATTAAATGTCGAGTTATCATCATCTTCAGTGTTAACAGCATATAGTTGCTATGTTCTGCTTCTGTACAACCAACATTAAGCTGAGCTATAGGGTGGGCCCTTCCCAGCGGGGCTAGTGCCCCTTCTGGGTCTTCCCCTTTCCTGGTTGATACAATGAAATGTGCTTCTGATAATTTTTCCTTTCAAATGTGTTATGTTAATATGTTTGTCAGACAGTATGAACACGTTGTCTAGTTAAGTTGCACTATGTTCAGGTTGTGTTTGATATGCTCCAAAGAATAAATAAATAAATGTCAAAAAATGTCAAAAAAAGGGTTGACGCAGTGTTTAGGTACCGTAAGCTTAACTTTGTAGACGCCCACCTCTGGCGACAACTCATGCAGTCATTTGGCACGTGATCAGTCTCGTTGTTATTTGCAGTAAAATAGTTGGGAAAATATCTGTAATTCAACATTCAGTTATGAATATGATGCACAGTATTTACCAATAGCTCTGTCAGTCTGTCCAATCAAACAAACAGTACATTGGTCATCATGTAATTGTATGCGCATTCAGAGCCAAAATTCGCATTTGAACATAACATAACATAGCATAACAAAACATAACATAGCATGGCATAATGGCATAATAATATTATATTATATATAATAATTATATATATATATATATATATACTAGGTGAACCCGGCCACGCGTTGCTGTGGCTGAAAAGAGCATCCAACCACCCGTCCCTACCTCCATTCGACCTCCCCTTCCCCTCACCATCTCCCTTCCCCGCCCACTCCCCTTCTCCATCCGCTCCCCTCCTCCCCTCCCTCCCCTCCCGTCCCTCCCCACTTCCCCTTCCGCTCCCCACCCCCTTCTCCTCCTCTTCCCACCCCTTCCCGTCCAATCCCCTCAACTCCCCTCTACCTCCTCCCGTCCCTTTCCCCTTCCTTTCCCTTCCACCTCCCCTGCACCCTACCCTCCTCCCCTTCCCAGTCCCAATCCCTCCGTCCCTTCCTCTGCCTCCCTGCATCCCTCCCTCGTCCATCCCTCCCCTCCGCTCTCTCGCCTCCCTCTTCGTCCCGCTCCCTCCCCCTCCTTTCCTCCTTCACGCCGTCTCCCCGACATCGACGCGAAAGGGCGAACGCAGCAGGGCCGCTATTGAATGTGTTGAATATCTATATGGGCGTAAATAAAAATGTAACTGCGTATACGCACGAATCTTTCGGACCAAGGATCTGAGAAATTTAAAAATTGCCGTTCGAATAGGCGCGGGTTTGCATAGTGCTTTTTTGCTAAAATCTTGAGAAAAAACACTTTCACTTCGATTCGACCGATTCCGAGTTCAAATTCAACCCGTCAATAATTATGCATGCCTTGACCCAATTCGGGCGCGTTTGAAAACGGTGGTTCCGCAAGACTTGTATAGCGCATTTTGAACTCGGAATCGGTCGAATCGAAGTGAAAGTTGTTTTTTTGTTGTAAAAGATTTTAGGGAAAAAACCATTCAAAGAACACTCACGTATTCGAATGGAACGTTTTGCTGCAATTTTGAAAAGAACCGGTCCAAAACTTTCCAAGGTCCTTTATAAGGAAGATTCGTGCGAACGCCGTTACATTTTTATTTATATAAGATATAGTATAATATTATAACAAAACAAAACATAACAGAGGTTTTAAGTCCGTCAGAAGACGCTGGTTCTGTGTTAAAACCATTGAAAAATTTTCGGTAACACTTATTGGCCCAATTCTCCTTTTCCACACAATGGAAAACTTCTTAATTTCTTATATTAGCCAAAACAAAATGTCAGATGCATCTTTGAACTTTTCTGTCCACGTTTATCAAGGTGACCTCTGCTTATGAAAACGGAAATAGCAATTCCGCCCATCAGCTGCAGCTGTCAGCGGTTGTTCTCCGTCATTCGCAAGAGGGCGATATGTGTATGCTCCTCAGCGTCGGATTGCTTTTGCATTCGCCAGGTGGCTTACTGTTTTAAACTAGGCATACAAAACTTTTCTCAGAGAAACGAAAATTATTTTGGTTAAGGTATAAACTTACACGACCCTTGTTGTCAACTTGTCATAAGCTGCCGTAAAACTCTGATCTATCAGGGTAGGAGGTTGTCCAAAATGGGTGAAAGACAAGAGCCCCATTTTCGATGAGATTATTCAGCAATGAGCATGACACAAGTAACACTGATGATCGCAGAAAATGCTAAAAGAGTGATGACAGACTAACAGTAGGCCTAATGTATCTAGCATTCTAAATTAAAGTAGACTATTTATGTGAAATGTTGATTTTGTTTTAAAGGTGTCATATACTGTATCAAGTAAGTAAGAAAATAAGCTACATTGTTATGAATTATGATGCAAGCCAAACGCTCATATTTGCAAAACGAAAGTCAGTGTAATTTTGCTGGATCACCGAAGTACCAGTGTATCAATAGCTACAATTAGCCCTGATGAGCGTCTGAGATGCTTATTATTTTCAAGTTGATATAAAGTGCTCGGAGAATGGCAAGTTTATTGATAGGCCTATCAATTATCTGATGATTCAAAGTCAACAAGTTCACATGATTAAAAGTGCCGAGTGAGACGGTATCGGCGAGAATACCTTACAATGGGCGAATGAAGTGTACTGTGTTGCATGACTCATATTAGTTTAAAATTCCATTCTGCAGGTTAATTGGGGTGAATAATATTCACGCAGCATAATTATTGAGTAGGCCTATATTAAGGTAATGTAAGCTTGTAAAGTAGCCTAAGTTGAGGCAATCTATTCGAGACATGACGAGAAGAGAGACAGCCAAAGGAGAGGTAGGCCATGCTGCGCAATGCGCATGTAAGAGAGGTATATTTTATTTTATTCAGGCCAAAAAGAGAGAGGGAAAATCAACAATCGAATCTCTGGTGACTTTCTCATGCCAAACTTTCGACGAACTTTCCGAGCTTCAGGAAGAGACATATGTCAGGAACAAAGACAACTGGAAACCGACAGTTTACATTCTACAGGTCGCATAAGGATGAAATCTCTCGACCACAAATCGATGAAGACAAGGAAGTGAATCCACCGTTCCAGAGGAAGAAGAGGAAGAACGTCAACTTCTCCCAACACACGACCTGTCAGAGTTGAACGACGTCCAAGTTTTCTTCAACGACTGTTCGCCCTC
>OX243817.1:29130047-29137547 GCA_945859605.1 Lumbricus rubellus | reverse complement strand
ATTATAAGCGATGAAATTCTATTTAATCTATTATCTGGTCATACCTCATAATCGCCAGTATACAGGCATAAACGGCAGGGCTTAAAGTGTGTCAGGACGGTCATTGACGGCGTCCAGGCACTTATTTTTGAGGCTGGACGCCGTCCTGCCACTTATTTGGCCAGCACTGCCTGGACGCCGTCCATGCAGTTACGGACGACCGGCCATGACTGCCTAAAAATGGCTCCATTTGAGGTCGACACAGCCAAAAATGCGCTGGTCGCTGGGGCTCCGCCCCAGACCCCGCTGCGGGAGCTTACAATCAAGACAAAAACCTTTCTATTTTACACTGACATTTTGATTTCTATTGTTTCTAATCTCCCCTCAAAATTCAACCTCTCCTCCGCTTGCACTCACCTCTGCTGCTTTCCATTCACGACTGAAACCCGAACTCTTCAAGCTATCCTATCCAGATTCCAATCAGTTTTTATCACCCAACTACCACCATCACCGACAACCACCGTAGCACCATGCTGTCTCCTCGGCTTGACCTCCCCGGATTTTGACCTGGCACCGGACTTGATTTGATATAGCGCCGGTGAATAAGCTGGTCTCCCTGACGTGGCTTTTGTGGGCGCTGAGAAATTCTCGAAGATTTACATTACATTACATTATCCTGGTAGTATAGCTTGCGACACTAAAAAACCACTTATTTGTGAAGTTTTCGCGACTTTGTCGTTCACAAATAGCTGGCAAAAAAGCCTTAAAATGGTTTAATTTGAGGTCGACACAGCCAAAAATGCGCTGGTCGCTGGGGTTCCGCCCCAGACCCCGCTGGGGGAGCTTACGACGCTCCCCCAGACCCCCTAGTCGGGACGGGCTTCGTGCCTTCGGTACTCGCAACTTCGCGCCTCCGGCGCCGCCACTGACGACCAATTACAATACAGCGTCCTGGCACTTCTTTTTTACACTTTAAGCACTGATATACGGTATATAGTTATATATATATATATATAATACTAGCTGGGGTACCCGGCGTTGCCCGGGAAATTTAGGATTCGACCCGCTCCGGCAACAACCCAATCACACCACACCTCCACCTCAAACCCCCACCCCACCCCGTACACCCACCCCTCCATCCGCACCGGCTTCACCCCTCCAAGCCACCTCCACCCCATCCTAACCACACTCCCACCTCCACCCCACCTCCACACCCACCCCGTACACCCCACCCCACCACACGCCCCCGCTTCGCACCTCCACCCCTCCACCCCCAAACCTCACCCCACTCCACCTCCACCCCTACTCCACCCCAAACCCCATCCCGTCCACCCCACCCCGTTCACCCGCCACATCCCACCCCTTCCACCTACCACCTCTACCCCACCCTACCCTCATTCCTACCCTCCACCCCACCACCAGAAGGGGTACCCGGCGATGCCCTGGAATTTTATGTAAATAGCCGTGAAGCTATGGCGACGAAATGGAAATAGGAGAAGTGTGGGTTTTCGGGCCCCCACCATGGCCCTCCACTGGCTGGACTTGACGGTCCTGTGTCTACAGGCAAAATCTCATATCAATAGCTGCCAAACTGCAAAAAACTTGACCCCAAAAAAACTTTTTGCCCCCTCCCCTAAGCAACGCCCTGCCCCACCCGGCCCCTGCGGGGCGAGGTGTGTGTTGGTTGGTGGCGAGGTGGTCCCCGTGGCACCCTATCTCAGCTTCAAGTTTTCAGGTGAATAGCTGTGAAACTATGGCGATGGTTAAAAAATATGGAAAATGTAGTTTTGGCCCCCCGCCCCCATTCTCCCTCTGGTGGTAGAGATTCGCGAACCTGTTTTCTGGGAGGACCTGACGGTCCTTTGTCTAAATGCAAAATTTGACATCAATAGCTGAAAAAAATTCGCCCCCCCAAAAACATTTTTGCCCCTAAACAACGCCCTGCCCCCACCCGGCCCCTGCGGGGCGACATCTGTGTTGGTTGTGGGCGAGGTGGTCCCGGTTGCACCCTATCTAGCTGCAACGTTTCAGGTGAATAGCTTTTAAACTATGGCGATGGTATAAAAATAAAGAAATTGGAGTTTTTGGCCCCCCCTCATTCTCCCCGGGTGGTAGAGATTCGTAAACTCGTTTTCTGGGAGTACATGACGGTCCTCTGTCTAAATGCAAAATTTCACATCAATAGCTGCAAAAAAATTTGCCCCCCAAATGTTTGCCCCTAAACAACGCCCCGCCCCACCCGCCCCCGCGGGGCGACGTGGGTGTTGGTTGGGGGCGAGGTGGTCCCGGTGGCACACTATTTAGCTGAAACTTTTCAGGTGAATAGCTGTGAAACTATGGCGATGGTATAAAAATATGGAAAATTGAGTTTTTTGCCCCCACTTATTCTCCCCATGGTGGTAGGGATTCGCCAACTCGTTTACTGGGGGGTACCTGACGGTCCTCTGTCTAAATGCAAAATTTGACATCAATTGCTGTGAAAAAAAATTTTTTGCCCCCCCCCCCCAAAAATTCCCTCCATCATGGCCCCCATGGTGTTTGAAATTCGCCAACCCCTGCACTTTTTAAGTCTGATAGAACCCTGCCTAGGTGCAAAGTCTCAGATCAATAGCTGCGAAACTGTGGGCGTGCATTCTGGACAAATATATAAATAAATAAATAAATAAATATACATCCTTCCTTATAGATATAGATAGTCCTTTGGCCTGTCGTTCTAGTTCCTACAATCTGTAGGATATGCTGTGAAATTCCTGGCACACATTAAAATATTTTAAAGGAAAAATTGGTATA
This sequence comes from Lumbricus rubellus, assembly GCA_945859605.1. Classification (NCBI taxonomy): domain Eukaryota; kingdom Metazoa; phylum Annelida; class Clitellata; order Crassiclitellata; family Lumbricidae; genus Lumbricus; species Lumbricus rubellus. The sequence continues at coordinate 29,134,778 of OX243817.1, read as the reverse complement.
TCTTGACGAAATTCTGACCAAACGACTAAAAATGATCATCAGAGTTTTCGATCGAAGATCTCACAACATTTTCCGAACAGGACCCCACATTTCTTAATCCGGCCCTGCTTACGTGTGTGCGTATATATACACTATACACTATACATATACGAGTACACTGTGTATGTGTATTGTGTATGTAGGTGTGTGCGCGTACGCAGAGGTGTGTGTGTGTGTGTGTGCTTGCGTGTGTGGATGATAGAAAATGGCTTTTGGCGGAGGAGCATCTCGAATGACGAGCGTTTGTCGTTTGCACTTCGATCGACGACACATAATATCTCACTGCTGCATGCATTGCATATATATATATATTGTATATATATACATATATATATATATATACATATATATATATACATATACATACATATATATACATACATGCATTATATACATGTATATATGCAGTCGTCTCACTCGTATACCACTCTCACCTGCAGCTCTCACCTGTCTCACCTGTAAGTGCGCCTGAGTGCACAGATCTCGCGACAGGACGAGATCTCGGAAGGACCGGATGTTGGCCGTGACGATGGACTCTCCTCGACTCCATGACGACCACTGCAGAGGCCGATCGCTAGAGGGAGATTGAGGAGACAGACAGATGCACAGAAGCTAACTTATCATCACCATCAAGAGATCAGTTACACAGGCAGGCAGACAGGTAGACAGTGAGGTAGGCAGGCAAACAGACAGACAGACAGACAGACAGACAGACAGACAGACGGACAGGCAGATAGACAGACAGACAGACAGACAGGTAGACAGGCAGGCAGGCAGACAGGTAGACAGGTAGACAGGCAGACAGGCAGACAGGCAGACAGGCAGGCAGGCAGTAGGCAGGCAAGCAGGCAGGCAGACAGACAGACGGGCAGACAGGCAGACAGGCAAGCAGCCAGCCAGAGATACGAGAAAGCGGCAAACAGTTCAGACGTGATTTCATGTACAAAGAAAACGCAAGGAATGTGAAGAGAAAGAAAGACAGACAGACAGTTAGGTCGAACTGGGAATAAGACAAAATGATAAAAGTCGATTTGTTTGGAACAACATTGAAAATTATTCGAATAAGCAAAAAAGTAATAAAATTGTATAATTGACTTCTGGTTCTCTGTTTTGTCCTTCTATTATAATTCTTGTCCTGATATGCAGAGCGATTATTTCCAACGATTTTCAATCTTGTACCAGTCTCACCGTATTATAGTTATGTTAACATCAGACATGTTTATAATGAAATTACTAATTATGTTTTACACCTTATGTGTTTACATGTCTAATGCTTAAACAGGGTGAGAATTGCCGGGGATGTTGGGGGCTTCAAGTTTCAACCCCCAGTCTTTCTTAGAGCCACATGTTAGTCTGTTTTTCACACCCCAATTCCAAGTAATTTCCCACCCAGTAATTTTACACAATTCTCACACTGTGCTTGCATAGCGTATATACATTTAAGTCGCAGTAACAATATCGGACAGTGAACACAATGTTTCTTCTCCATGGAATGGCGATTACGATGGGAAAGATCATGAACATGCATGGAAATACAGCATGCATGCAATTGTTGGGTGGGAATAGAGATGACAAAGGAAGAGGGCTATATAAAGTAATGGCTATAAAGTCATATGTTTACTCATGATTTGAGAATTTGGGTGCGAAATTGAGTGTTGGGTATACATGTTGGAGCGCTTATAGGAGGGTTATATGGAGTTCATATAGGCATAGAAGACGTTTGGATTACGAAAGAGATGCAAAGTGTGATCATTAAAATAAAATTGAACATATATAATTTCATCAACTGAATAAATCGAAAGAGCAAAAGAAACCTAGATTTTATATATGAGACGATGAAATATCGTGTAAAAGCAAGAAAATGCAACAGAAATATAATATTATAGAGAGACAGAAACAGAGAAGCGTGCAAAGACCGAGGGAGAGTCAAAAGCATGTCAACTTTCTTGCTTCTCTTCCGCTGCTTAATGTACTCTAAATGGAAGTCGCACGAAGCGACAGGATCCGCATCTCAGGAAGACACCGTGGCAGGAAGGACGGACAGCAACAACACTGCGGTGACGGTCGCGCTCAGTCGCCGCCGCCACCGACGCCGCCACTGACGCCACTACCGACGCCACCGCCGACGCCACCGCCGCAGGCAGCTGCAGGTGAAGGGAGCATCGGCGTCGGCGGCGTCGGCACGGAGAGAGGGTCTAACGGGAAGCGAGACGCCCCTGCATGCCTGGCGTCCGTCCGTCCGCATGGTCGCCAACACATCCGATCAACTACATGGACGAACGGCCAATTGATATCCTACCTGGATCTGGTTACCGGCCGTCGAGAAAGACCGTCGCTGAGCACGACCGCTCGACCGCCCGACCGATGGAGGATGCAGGAGCCACCGGCAATGCATGGAGCTGTACATGTATACGCATGAGAGCCACCACCACCACAACCACCACCACCACCACCACCACCACCACCGCCGCTTGCCATCATCAGTCGCCACTGAAACACAGAGGGTTAATAATGATCGCCACAACCAAAGTAAGCAATTTCAGGTGATCGTCGGTCGGTCGGTTGGTCGGTCGGCGTCGCGTGGATAAATGTAGCGGAAGCTTTTAAGGAGAAGAATAAAACCCGGAACTTTCTGGCTTGCTACACGTCGTCATCCGGTGTCGTATTGAACGACACACTTCCCGTTTCACGCTGAGAGCGCCGCCGTGCGGGCTTTGTGGTCGCTGTGAAACGAACGCCTGTCGGGTAATAATGGCGGCAGGAAGCAGACGACAGGAAGGTCGGTGAAAGGCAGACGATTGAACAACCGCGAAATGGTGCTCCTCTCCATGCGTCGTCGCGTCGCCTTTTAGATCTGTATGCGAAGAACTTCGTGGGTAAAGGTGGATGGCACGGCTGAGGAAGACACTTGAGGGAAGAAAGGGTCTAATGGAGGAGATGGACTACGACCGAAGGTTCTGACTTCCGACTGCAGGCGGCCATGACACGTTGAGAGACTGAGAGAGGGCAGCCGTTGAAGATGATGATTTTCACGTTCAAACGAAGCATGCAGCGATGCCTTACTGCTACCTTGATCTATTGATGTCTTAAGCTATTGCTACCTTGATCTATGTATACCTTGATCTGTTGCTATAGCTTGATCTATTGATACCTTGATCTATTGCTATCTTGATATAATGATACCTTGATCTGTTGATCTATTGATGTCTTAAGGCTATTGCTACCTTGATCTGTTGATACGTTTATCTATTGCTATACCTTGATCTGTTGCTATAGCTTGATCTATTGCTACCTTGATCTATTGACACCTTGATCTATTGATACCTTGATCTATTGATACCTTGATCTATTGATACCTTGATCTATTGCCACCTTGATCTATTGATACCTTGATCTATTGCCACCTTGTTCTATTGCTACCTTGATCTATTGCTATCTTGATCTCGAGAAATATTGATCACATGATGATATTATCATGATCCATTGTTAGCTTTATCTTTGCTTATTCTCAAATTCTTGCTGGTTTTGTTTCTTTATCCGCTTATCTGCGACCACCTTCACCACATTCACCACACCATACACCACAACCTCCACCACCTCCACCACCACAACTACCACTCCACCACCACCACCACCACCTCCACCAGTGATGCCACATCTGGGTTTTTTCCACTAGATCTGGGTTTTTTGGCCTTCGTCTGGGTTTCTGTTTTTGGGGGGGGGGGCAAAATCTGGGTTTATTTTGGTGAGCTGACCATTTGTAGTTACAGCACATGAATATTCTGTAAAATTCAATTGTGATACGCAATTTTTCCACTAATTTCAATTTTAAACTCCACAATCAAGATCTCACGTAGTAAATTCACAAATATATTAAATCTTAAAAATAGCCTTGCACAAAAATTACAATTTTGACATCTAAAAATAGTTCAGGTCACACCTCTCTCCTTGTTAAGCTTGTTGTCAGTATGGATGCCGAGTATCTGACAACTTTAACAATTAATATTTTTGAAGTTGTAATTACATTTTATTTGACTCTTTTGACGATCATTTTGTTAACCTTCGTAAGAACAAGCGAAAACCCAACTAAATTTGAAGAAAGGGGGTCTAAAATAGCTCATATGAATAGTCTGGGTTTTTCTGGATTTTTTTCGGAAGAAAATTTGGGTTTATTTCTGAAACCTCAGTGCCAACACTGACCGCCACAACCACCACCTCCACAGGCAGGCATCAATTTATTGATTTAGAGTGCGTTGTAATAGCTAAAAATAAATTATGTAAACACACGTGACCCCAAAATTTAGCTATTACTAAGCTTTGTCAAAATTAAATTAAAGAGCCTCAATGTTTCTCTCAAGTACCCGGTAGCAGTACTGTTAAAAAGTGAATTAAATTGAGTTAGTTCAAATTTGAACAACAGATTAAATCCGTGCGGTGAAACGTCATTGTTTTTTGCTCTGCTGTGGATTGGAAAGGGATAAAAACTTGACGAACTCAAGTTCAGACAAACTCAATTATCTGGGCAGGGCCGGATTAAGAAATGTGGGGGTCTTGTTCGGAAATTGTTTTGGGGATCTTTGACTAAAGAATCTGATGACTTTTTCTTTTTTTGGTCGAAATTTCTTTAGAATATACCAATTTTTCCCTGCCAAAATAGCTGACGACCTATAGCTTTTTCAAGTCGTTTGGTCG
>OX243817.1:29107547-29125047 GCA_945859605.1 Lumbricus rubellus | reverse complement strand
ACCCTCGCGGCTCCAGATCGCCTCTTCGTCTGCTGTACGGTCCGGTTAAATGTTGGTTCTATTAACGTCAACGTTGGTTAGTCGGTCCCTGCCCGGGTCCGACCCGACCACCGTCTCCAGCCAAGACCCTCGTCCACCCCCGTTGGCAAGACCGATCAAGTAGGCCGCCGCCCTTGAAAGGCAGGCAGCGTCGTTATGACTTATGTGGAGCGGTAATAAGCTGCGGCGGCGAAAAGAAGAATTCTCGCGTTACTCAGTTTTGCCGCCGGTGCATGGCATGGTATGGTATGGCATTGCATGGCATGGCATGGCATTGCATGGCGTTGCATGGCATGGCATGGCATGTACGCTGCAGAAGTCCGTTACAATGAGTTGGACTGTTGGAGAACCATCATGATAGCAGCTGTATGCATTAATATGCACAACTGCCATGGAAAGCGAGAATTAAGTGATTTGTCGGTGGTATGTTTTTTCTCTCTTCATCTACGCAACATGTACAGGATAAACTAAACAGTTTAGTAGGATTAAGTAGGTTACAAAAGGTTGTGTGCATACTGTTGTTGATGCGATGCTGTTTTAAGTGAATTGGATGATCAGGAATTAATATTGGAAGAACAAAAACAAATGTAGGCCTATGTTGTGCTCTGGTTATTGTTAGCTTCACACATGCAGTTATCATAATAGCAGGCAACAGATAAGCTTATAAGATAGCCTATAAGCTTATACATGTAATTATTGAGAGATACTGCATGAAGCCTGAATGACTAATCAAGTGTTTCCGAATTCTGACTCTGTATACTGTCGAAAACGGCTAATAAATTTAGATTGTATAGCTAGGCTATACTACTATCAAGGCCGTAGCCAGGATTATATTTCTGGGGGTGTTTTCCCCAACTTTTACTTTTGGACGTAATTTCGTCACAGCCTGTTTTAGTCACCCCCTGCTTTTCTAACTTTTTGGCTCGTAATACGTTTACGGGGTTGCAAAAAACCCACTATTTCCCCGCGATTGTCGATTTTTTCCGCTCGAAATTACATTACACGTAAATGCATTATTTCATTTTTACATTATTTCATTTCGGGGGGTGTTCAAACACCCAAAACACCCCCCTAGCTACGGCCTTGACTACTATACTTGCAGGTAAAAACGTAGTGTTTTGTCTAGAATTGTTGAAAATTGAGGTTATGTAATAAGCAATGATGAACGTATGCTAGATCAGATCGCTAATTTGGATTGTTTCGAGTTATGCATTTCTAATTATTGTAATGATTCAACCAGTGCTTTTCTTTTTGCCGAGTGCATAGCAATGACTGCAAGAATTACTACTCAGTATTTTTTTCATTATATTTACTCTAGTAGTTTCAAATATTTTTATTGTTATAATTACCTTAGATATTAATTTTTTTAAATGCATATACAACACTCCGAACATGCAGTTTTCTCGGGGGGGGGGGCGCGAAGCTTTGGGACGTCATATTTGAGTGCTTATGACTTTTGTGTCCACGTGCATGTGACGAAGGGGAGGGTGAAAATCCTCCTAAATTAAGAAATTGAGTGATGTCAATTTATGGACGGTCCCTTAAGTCGCTGGCAACACGAATATTAAATGTTCAACCTTATAAACCCATGCAGTGTGAGAGAATTACATACAGTAAAAATAGCTGGGGTGAGAGTGATGATTCGTGTGGAGTTGGAATGTGCGATAAAGACTTTACTGTGGGGTCGAAAGAAAGACTATTGAGGTGACACCCAACACCCAACCCTCGGCAATTCTCACCTTGAGTATACACCCCATTAATATTTATGTATACCTCCAACTTCACCCCAAACTTCGTCCCATTATGTTTGAATCTCTTTTACATGCGCCTTCATCTGTACGCGTCCTACGCACCAATCAATAATATTATGACCATAAAAATTTAATGGAAACCGGGTGTAGGCAGATCTTAAACTCCCTCCACTCCACCACCTCCTTGCGATGGCTTCCGGTATTTCCAATCATTTAAGAACCCTGACTGTGTAGTAGTGCACACCGATTCGACATGCAGATAATAGCTTAGCTGCTTAGCAAGTGCAGTTTGGCTTCGCTTCGCTTTATTCGCAAGGGTGCAGAGCTGAGAGTTGTGTTACCAATTTCATTCGGGACATTCGTCAGAGGGAGCCAGAAGATGTTTACCTTCTCCGTTCGTTCGTCATCTTTACATCTGCATCTTCGTCGTTATCTTCGTCATCTTTATTCCGATCTTAATCTGTCTGCTTAAGAGTTCTTCATTTCAAAATCAGCTCAGCATTGATACTAATTAAGTCACGATGCAACATTGTTCTTCACGTCCAATCAACCAATTAATTGTTGTATTGTCAACCTCGTCCTGTTTCAAGTTTCGTTTTGTCTACGTCGCTCTACGATGTTTTGCGCCCGTTCCATTGAATATAATTCCTCTGAAATCGGGTATCTCTGCTCGTGTTTTTGTGTTCACGGTTCAGTGTTTTAAACTGTTTTTGTCTCTCAGTCTATTTGTCAGTTTCTTTCTGCTCGTCCATTCGGCTGTCTGTCTAGCTCCCCCACTGTGTGCCTGTCTCATGCACTCCACGGTGTCTTGTCTACATGTCATGAAGTTGTCTTGTCTACATGTCATGAAGTTGTCTTGTCTACATGTCATGACGGTCGTCGATCTATCACGCGTCCGTCTATCTACCTTTCTATTCTCAGTTTATACGTTTGTCTATCTGTGTGTCCGTCTACATGTCTGTCTGTCCGTCTGTCTGTATGCCTACCTGTTTGCCTGTCTGTCTGCTTGTCTGCCTGCCTGTCTGTTTGTCTGCCTGTCTGTATGACTGTCTGTCTATCTGTCTGCCTATATCTCACTCGTTCCAATTGCATTTAAGTTCTAAAGAAGTATTGCAAGAAAATTCAGCACATCCTTAATTCTATTTCAATTCCGATCCTTCTTTCTTTTCACTTCTTGTTTCGCTTTCATTCGCTGCCTATGCAGAGCGCTAACCTAAATCTCACTGGATAATTTGGATGAAGGTTTCCTGCGTTCATGGCTCAAGTTTGGTTTGGGGAGAGGTTGCTCATACATCCATTTAATGCCGAAGATACGAGCGAGTACATAAACAGTCAAAGAATCAGAAAGTATCCAGGTCTATTAACTTCCCTGTGTATAAGTGATAAATATATAGGCTACTTCGGGTCCAGGGTGAGAATTGCCGGGGGTGGGGGTTTCAACCCCCAGTATTTTTTAGAGCCCCATGTTAAAGTATGTTTTTCACACCCAAATTCCAAGTGGATCATTGTCCAAACCCCCAGTTATTTTTCCACAATTCTTACACTGTTTGGGTCTAGATGTGTACTAAAGCAATTGCACTTGCAAAGCAGCACAGACTTGTGGTAATGCAACACGTCGTATTCCGGATGTGAATGTGCAGTGTTTTGTGCACGGAGTTGTGCATGGACAGACACCATCTGGCTGTACATGTTGGATGACCCCTACAGTCCAATGAACTCCAATGGACCGGCAGAGCTTGGTGAAAACGCTGCAAAATGTCCTCATGTCACGCGGCAGGGGACCATGCATCATCCATGGGGTCGAAGACGTGGCGCACTGGATATTTATGGTATCCGTCATCTATCTCGCATTGCCGGAAATGGGAATGTATACAACTTCAACTCCAGAAGTCCAAAGTGTCATCTCCATGCGGAACTTTCTCATCTGCAGAGAAGGAAGGCAAGCAAATAGTGGCCAGAACGAATACGTTATTTGCATGCACGATTTCAAGACAATGCAAATTAAGACAACTGAAACAGTATAGCCAGAAAGCCTTTTGTTATTATCTGACTGTTATGTGTAATTTTGGTGCCAAGTTGGAACCATGACTTGTTAAGCAAAACCAAGAGGTTACTACTGTCCGGAGTGATAAAGGTGACATGCTAAAGGTTGGCTCTACATGTAGAAATTCGACAAAATGTTCTGTCATCAGGTCAAATGCAGTTTAATGCCAACAATATTGTGCTTTTAATTGAGACGTCATCCAGTTTTGATGGCTATTTGATTCGTTTTCTGTATACACAGCAGATCATGTCAATTGTCAGATCAGCTTGAAGGGGCGCTATGCTATAACAAGTGCACATACAAACAAACAAACAATTGTCAAGTTCTGCATGAGCATTCCTTTCATTTGGCAGATCTTTAAAGGGCCTTCCTTCTATATCAGATTGCCAACAATGACAGAGTTCGTCTGCCAATGTGTGTATTGTATTGTATTGTATTTAAACATTTATGTGTGTATCTGCATGCAGCGTGTATACCTTTTCTATCTGTTGCTGTCTGCATGCACGTGTCTGCAGTGTCGACTTGCATGTTGGTCCGTCTTTCTGTATCTGCGCTTGTCTGTTTGTTTCCGTCCATTAGTATGTCTCTGTCTGTCTATCTGTCTGTCGGTCTGTCTGTCCGTCTGTCTGTCTGTCTGTCCGTCTGTTTGCTTCCTTCCCTCAATGTCTCCGTATGTCTGTCTGTCTGTTTGTCTTGTCTGTCTGTATGTCTGTCTGTGTCTGTCTGTATGTCCGTCTGTCCGTCTGTCTGTCTGTCTGTCTGTCTGTCCGTCTGTCTGTCTGTCTGTGTCTTGTCTTCCACGCATCATCCATCGTCCGTCTGTCTGTTGATCTTTGTCGATGGTCGGCCAGTTATCCTCTGGCATTGCAGGCATCATCTCTCATCTCCTGCATCAGCCTCAGCCTCAACATCCTCACCACCACCAGCATCCATCGGTCGGTCGACGTGTGTTGGCCAGCCGCATCCTCCTCCGTCTTCGATCCCCCCTGCCACAGATCCGATGGTGTCGTCCGCCGTCCGCTGATTGGTCGACGCAAACGGACGCTGCCATTGGCTGCTGCTGTCAGCCACAGTGATCCCTGATTTGACCTCCGACTCACGCAGGCCACGCGCACGAATACACCGATCGCGACTCGGACGACGACGTCCGCATGATAATTTATCCCCCTGCATGGTCGCCGGCATCGTCGGCTTCGGCCAATGGCAGGCCGTTGGGGGCCGGGCCACGGCAGCGGGCGCCCCAGGCCACCGATCAGTCGGCCGGCCGCCCCTAATCAGATTCCGTCACCTCGACGACCCGAACAGCCTTATAAGGAAACTGTTGTCATGGAAACGCCCGGCAGTCGGCCCGGCTGGGGTCAGGGTTCGGCCGGCGGCGATGGCGGCGGCGGATGAGGAGGAGGCGCAGGGAGGAGGGAAGGGAGGACGGCTGCAGTGCACCGTCGGTGATACGTATAAAAGATCGGCGCATCGTCCGGCTGTGGCCTATCTGTCTGTGTCGCTGCTCTCTGTCTCGCATCGGTCTCTCTCTCGGTTGTATACTGCAGTCGCCGGCGTCTAAGCTGTACGGTCGGGTCTGCTTTGTGGCAGTAGACGGAGAGGATTCAGGGAGGACTCTGAGAGGCAGTCGGTCAGTCATACAGGCAGTCAGGAAGTCAGTCAGGCAGTCAGTCAGGTAGTCAGGCAGTCAGTCGGTCAAAGTCGGGTCATCGTCGTTTTGCGATCAGCGAACGAGTTGAACGGACCGGTGGACGCGCCAAAGATCGCGGCGGGAAGCCAGCGCAAAAAAACACGGACTCCGTCTTTAAGCAGCGAAGTGGTTTTTCGAACTGATCATCGTCACCAACCCCCTGCGTCAAAGTGGCGTCATCTCGCGGATTTAAGGAGAAGATGTCTCTGGGAGGCGGAGGCGGAAGCAGCGCCAGCGCAGTTATCTGGAGCAACACTGGTTCCTCCGCAGCGGACGACCTGGGAGGCTCCGGCAGCGGCAGCGGGCCTTCCCTCTCAGGCGTCGGCGGCGGTGGCAGCTCATCGGCCGCCTCTGCCTCGCTGGCCGGCGGGTCGTCGTCATCAGCCGGGGCCGATCACGGGTCGTCCTCGATCAACAACAACAACAGCTCGGGAGGAGGTGGATCGAGTTCGATGCAGTCGTCATCGGACACGAAACAGCCGAGCATCGAATGCGTCGTATGCGGGGACAAGAGTTCGGGGAAGCACTACGGACAGTTCACGTGCGAGGGATGTAAGAGTTTCTTCAAGAGATCCGTGCGAAGGAACCTGACGTACACGTGCCGTGGAAGCAGGAATTGTCCGATCGACCAGCATCATAGGAACCAGTGCCAGTACTGTCGCTTCAAGAAGTGTTTGAAGGCGGGAATGAGGAGAGAAGGTATGTACCCGCGTGAGTATACGTTCCACACCAACAACGTCTGCATGTGCTTTAAGTGTACAGTAGGGGTTATACGGTAGACCGCCGCAGACACGTTACTGTATATATACATCGTCGTCATCATTGTATCTTATTGTATTGCATTGTGTATTTTACTGCATTGTATATTGTATTGTATATTGTAGTGTGTTGCATCTTTAATTGTCTTGCATATGAATGTATATTTTATTGTTTTGTATATTTCATTGTATTGTGTATTTAATATTTATATTTTATTGTGTTGTATATTGTATTGTATTGTACATTTTATTGTATATTTTATTATGTTGTATATTGTATTGTATATTTTATTGTATATTTTATAATGTTGTATATTGTATTTTATATGACCATTTACAAAGGAGCTCCATCATTCAATTAGCATCCATCGCTTACTCCCACTCAGTGTTTCAAAATAGATGCGCTATATAAATTTTCGATTTACTTATAGCAATTCAAGAGCCGCATGTAGCCCTCCTGCAAAGCGAATTCCAAAAAGGAATTATTATTTGAAAGTTTTTAGCTAAGCAAAGAGGATATTACTGTGTTTTGAAAAATTAATATATAAGATATAATATTAGAAGAACATCTATACAGGTATTAATTAAATCAATTTATTAAATAAAAATCAGTAAATTCAAGGCAGAAAATTTATTCAAATGCTTTGTTATACTCAATGTACGCAGCCTTAGCAAATCGAGAGTGCTATGCTACAATTGCAATTACTGGTTTGATTGAAACGACTTGTATTTCTGTACAATGCAGTATACTGTGTACATTCATAAAATCTTAACAATATAAAGATAAATGATTTTTCTAACCCGATACCATTTTGTTACACAATCGTCACTTCTGATTTTCATATCACGACTCTGATTTTAATTTACAATTGCAGGCTGCAGCATTTAAGAAAAACTTCTATTATAAAGGAATGGCGCAACAGTTATAGCAGAAGTTTTTTATTCGGTGAATTACGATTGCTATTATAGTCTATTTAAAATTATCCAAAAGATACTTAGGACATAATAGCCTATGCCCTAAGTATCGTCACCTATATTATAGGTATTACCTATATTATAGGTAATTGATTACAAATATAATTATGTATTTATAAAACGCTGCATGGTCGATTTAAGATTGTATACACTACCCCCGTATTAATAACGAAAGAGGCGTTTAGCCTCTTCTGATTATAGCCTACGACAGACAATTATTATCTGGTCGCATGTCTCTCTAATGTCAATCTTTATTGGACGCAGTTTAATTCACTGGATATACCAAACAGCTTGAGATTTTAGAGCAGTTTATATAGTGCTTCTATATTTCATTGTACAATGCATTTTATGCAACACAGTTATTTGTCCATGCAGCAGGAATGAGCTTAAAATGTTACCTTATAAAATCTGTTTCGAACACTTGCGGGCACAGTACGGCCTTTTTGCATTTACATGTACAAATTATTTGTGTATACATGCAAACAAACGGGAAACGTCTCATAAAATTATGTAGGGCCCATAGTTTGTCTATTATTAGCACAGACAGATCTACAATTATAAGCGATTATTATTATACTCGATGAAGATATACAGTTGCGATAATTACAACTTGTGACCTGCCAAAACAGACCGACAAGTTCATACCTCGGGTTTATTCATGAAGGGCCAGCCTTTGTCGTCTGCCTTTTATATATTCAACACATACATGTATTTTTAATATACATATTAAATATACATATATTATATTTATATATATATATATATACATGTACTGCTGGTCATGAAAGCCATTCAGAGCGCCCTTTCGTTTGAAGGCAGCATTTATATTATGTGAATCGACTGAAGCGTGAAATGAACGAAACAGTTTTATGACCCGTTTATACACGTTTATCAGTAAGGACAACTTTGCCTTCTGCTTCAAAGAAACAAATATAAGATACACGTGTCTCAGTCGGTTTAGCCCGCTTCACATACATACAGTTGTGTCACATAATATTGTATTTTAAATTTTTAATTCTATGACGTCGTGTATGCTTTGTTCTGTACCATTTAATAATCCTATACTCTATATTACATTCGCATCATTATAATTTATGTAGGCTTACATATTTGCATAACATGTGAATTCATATTGTATATAATATATTATATTTATTATATATATATATATATATATATATATATATATATATATATATATATATATATATATATATATATATAGCGTCAACGATTGGATAAGCTGACGTGGCATTGACTAAAACGTGCACGTTTATATACAGTTACATTCAGAAATATTTATATAAAAGACATAGAACTCGTGTAAAGTCTGCAGGGTGTGCTTCGCTAATAACTCTAAATTTTCGCTTTATAAATTTGCACATTACGATTACATTTACAAATGGTGATGTCCATAATAATTATATAATAATAATAATTAATAATACATAATATTAATAATAATAATAATAATAATAATAATAATAATAATAATAATTAATAATAATAATAATAATAATAATAATAATAATAATAATGATAATTAATAATCTATATATATAAAAATGAACTTTCCAAATGTTCGTCGCATTTTCACGCTGAAAGTGACCCACCGATTGTTTTGAAAATTTTACAACACCTTCCATTCCCATTCAACCGCATGTTAAGATGTTTTCACCCGAAAAAACGCAACCGTTTCCACAAAAAGTGAACTTTGCAATCCGTTCGCCCGCCATTTTCAACTTCAACGAAACCATGCGCTTGGAAATTTTCGAATTGTCCTCACCCGTAAAACACAGTGACGATACATCAATGAGGTTTAGTCCCATGACGTCATAAGCGAGTGGAATATTACGAAAGCGGCCTAAAATTACGAAAGCGGCCTAAAATTCTTGGGCTCTATCCGCTGTCAGTAAAGGACGGTGTGAGGGAGGGGGAGGGGGAGGGGAAGGGGGAGGGGGAGGGGGAGGGGGAGGGGAGGAGGAGGGGGAGGGGGAGGGGGAGGGGAGGAGGAGGGGGAGGGGAGGGGAAGGGAGAGGGGGAGGGGGAGGGGAGGGGGAGGGGGAGAAGGCGGGGGGAGGGGGAGGGGGAAGGGGGGAGGGGGAGAGAGAGGGGGAGGGGAGGGGGAGGGAGAGGGGGAGGGGAGGTCTTTTTTGCCACAGCAACGCGTGGCTGGGTACAGCTAGTACATAATAATTATATAGTTCGTTCTGTTGTCTTCTTCTGTCTATGCAGCTGTTCAGAGAGGTCGCATTCCACCGTCTCAGCATCCTGGCTTTCCTGGTCAGCTGATGTTAACAAACGGAGATCCATTCAACGGTCACAGTTACCTGTCCAGCTTCATCTCGATGCTACTCCGTGCAGAGCCGTACTCCACATCGCGTTACGGTCAATGCATGCAGCCAAACAACATCATGGGCATCGAGAACATCTGCGAACTGGCCGCCCGTCTTCTATTCAGCGCCGTGGAGTGGGCACGGAACATTCCCTTCTTCCCTGACCTTCAGGTCACCGACCAGGTCGGGTTGCTACGACTCAGCTGGAGTGAGCTGTTCATACTCAACGCGGCTCAGTGCTCCATGCCGCTCCATGTGGCACCGCTGCTCGCCGCCGCTGGCCTCCATGCGAGTCCGATGGCCGCCGATCGAGTTGTGGCGTTCATGGATCACATCCGCATTTTCCAGGAACAGGTGGAGAAGCTGAAGGCGCTGCATGTCGATTCCGCTGAATACAGCTGTCTCAAGGCTATTGTCCTATTCAGCTCAGGTAACGATTAAACATGATTATGATATACAAACACACACACACATATATATTATATATAAAATATACATGTATATATATATATTATATATACATGTATGTACCTTGGTATATATATATATATATGTATATACATATGTAGGAATATATATATGTACATATATATATACCAATCACAATTCACACGTATACGTCATACATAATAGATATAATATATATATATATATATATGTCATCTTTAGGCCTACTATACTACTGCTACTCTCTACTACTACTGCTATACTGCTACTGCTACTGCTACTGTACTACTACTACTATTACTATATTATACTTACTATTTATCTAATTATATATATATGCACTCACATCTATTTACAAACATATATATAATTATATATATATATTTAATTATTGTATATGATATTAAATAGATATGCCTATTTAGTAACATATATATAATTACATTTGTCTGTAAATAGATGCATGAATGCATATAATCATATGATATAGGTATAACTATATATATATTTAATCATAATTTTATATATATATATTTATAGGCCTACTCCTGCGTTAATCCTATATATAGGATTTATTCGCGCAAGTGCGTAGGGCCTATATGCACTTGCGCGAATAAATTTACTGATGAAAGGAAGGATAGACGGAAGAAAAGAGAGACGAAAGGTGGGAAGGAGAGAAGGAGAGAAGGAAGGAAGAATGGATGGGAGGGAATAATGGTTAAATTACGACCACGGCAGAAGAAATGTGTGAGGTGGAAGAAAGGTGGATATAAAAAAAACCCGAATGGATTCATCTCTAAACCTAATTTGCCGATTGCTACAGTCATGCATGTATTTACAGATGAATTTTATAAATGCAATAATTGTTGATTGTTTGATCTTAATTGCAAGTGATTGATTTTTGTATCGATGGCTTGAGGTGAATTTACTCATCAGTTAAAGTTTATTGTACGTTGCTCTGCAGCTTAACCAATCAACCTCAACTCAATCGAAATTCTTTAAGTCCTTGTATAATAATTTTATTACGACGACTGATTATTATTACAAATTCTTTATAAATAATTGAAAATGCAGACACGACTGAAGAGATGCATATCCGGATTATAAGAACAGTTTCACTGTTACTCAAATTTCTTTTCTATACCACGCGAGCATGCAGAACAAAGTGCAATAGGCTAATGATGCGTAGAAGAATTCAGTTTTCTATAGATCTATACAGCTTCGTATCAAATTATGACGATGGGTTTGTAAAATTTATATTTTTAGACAAAGTCAAATCCCGGACCGTAAGAAATTTTACATATTATGGTATGTATTCATGATCAGTGATGGATAATTATCTGACTTTGTTTTCGTCTTATTAATACTGCGCTATATAAACGTGTTATTTTGCGCATGCGCAATTCTTTCTGTTGATACAATGCAAAGACCCGGATCTGCTTCTCTTCATGCTTAGCCTCGTTTTCAATTACCACATCAAAATTACCACAAAAATATTTGAATAAGCACATCATACAAAGCGATAAAAAATTACCAATTCTGAAGATATTTTGTCTTCATCAACTATAATAAAATTGACGCAATTGGAAAAATCAGAGCTAAAATTGTTTAAACCAGCTTGCAATTTCGTAAATTATAAATTCCGTTTTATCCTTCAACTTGAAAAAAGATTCTGAATTGTATCATGTTTAATTGTTTATGCACAGCACACGGTTCAGAAATAATTTGAATAAGAAATCACCACGTACTGGAGTTGATTTATCTGATATCAACTAATAGTTTTTGCAATTATGGATTAAAAAATTATAAATATGTTTAATTAAAGTTGGTTTACGTCTATGGTTTATCAAACAATTAAAAGGCATAATTAATAAAAAGGAAATGTCTTCCTAATTCGATTCTGTGTAAAGACCATGCATGGCTAAGTGGCTGCAGGAGAAGTTTGGTCCGGTTCAATCGTAATTATTGAAAGTGTCTCTTATGTAAATCTTTTTTTATAACTTTGTGCAGCCTACTTCAGATGTAATGATTTTGAAATTGAACAATTTTTTCTAGTATAGTCTTTCCTATTTTTCTGCATTTTGGTAGGCCCCTGTGAATAGGTAGGCCCCTATATAGCCTACTGTTTAGAAAAGTTATAGTTGCATTAATATTTATATAATATATATAATTACAAAATATAATAATACTATATGTGGCAAGATTATGTATGAAGTTAAGACATGTAGGCAAAACAAGTTCGTGTAAGATAATAGTGATGCAGTTTCCGCCATAGCACTTACAGAGGGCAGCACAATCATATATTCAATAGCCGAAATCGTCACGTGACACGTATAGCCTACTTATATTATGGTTACAGACGCGTGTGGTTTGTCTGACTCGACCCACATCGAGAGCCTGCAGGAGAAGTCACAGTGTGCTCTGGAGGAATACGTCCGCATCCAGTATCCCAACCAGCCGACCAGATTCGGAAAGCTGTTGCTGCGTCTCCCGTCGCTGAGGACGGTCTCCGCGCAGGTCATCGAACAGCTCTTCTTCGTCCGTCTCGTCGGAAAGACCCCCATCGAGACGTTGATCAGAGATATGCTGCTGAGCGGAGGGTCGTTCAGCTGGCCATACATGTCCATGCAGTGACTACCAAATCACTGCAGTCTCGGATGATGATGCGTTCACGCGGTGTGTGCATGTGCAACATGGCATTGGCGCACACAGGACCGTCTTTAGGGCTCGTTAGCTCCATGGTCCCAAGCGCCCATGGACGATTATAGAGGGTGAGAATTGCCGTGGAGCTGAGGGATTCGACCCTCCTAGTCTTTCTTAGGATCCCATATAGTAAAGTCTTCCTCCCACAACAACAAAAGACCCTCTCGGTTGTTTTTCTGTAATTCTCATGCATACTGCACGATTCTCAGCATTTCCATATGCTTTTCATGTCCATAATATACTCTACCAATCTGACGGCCGTGTATAATGCAGCATAAAATATCAAGTGCTATATAATATTCAAACATCCATCTTATATACCTCCACAATCCACATGTATAGTTTGAGACTAATCGCCATCGCCAACTCACAAACCGACAGATTTTGACGATGCACATGGGCCGCCATTTTGCCAGCATGCAAATGCAACTGGGAATTCCAGGATTTCGTGACCACAGACTGCATCCAATCGCGAGCATGCATGCAACTGTATAGGATCGTCGAGCCAAACAGTTTAATTATATTATATTGTCATGTGAATAGTTTTGACTATAATTAATTTCTATATTTATGATCTGCATGCATGGTCCAAGCCAACAGACTGTAGCCGAAAACGTATTCAGTATATATATATTATATATATATATATTATAAGAAAATTCGCACGAGATTATAAATATATCGCGCCCGACTATAGTATAATGTATATGACTATGTTAGTTTCAAATAATATCATGACACTGCTTTTATATATATATATATATATATATATATATATATATATATATATATATATATATATATATATACACATGCTTCTTTTCAAGTCGGGGCAAGAATTCTTATCATTGTAAATAGGCATAATTATATATGGTACAGAATTATAGCAAGACTGGACTATGTCGTTTTTAGAGCCATTATATACGTTTTAGGATTTCAATGTAACTGCAGGACAGTGCAGGTATACAATAGAAAATGAGAGCGAGTTTTTAAATGCATGGGACAGCAATTTCTCTATAAGTATACATGTGCATGTGCTCTCCAATAAAGATGAAAATAGTAAATGAATTAATAAGAGTTATATAAGACAACTATTAAATATTGTGACTCAGGTGTTCAATAGTCATTAGCTCAGATAAGATAGAAATATGTTCCGCATAAGCTTAGCCTAAACTCAAGCAATCTGATATGGAGAATGCCGGACCAGAGAAACAATGGCTATAATTAATTTAAATGAGTGCATGCATGCGCATGGCAAAACAAACAGTTACACGTAACATTTTGCCGAGTGTTAAACTTCGTATATATAGATCTATTTATTGGAATAAATGAGTGAATGACTTATGTGCATAAATTATACGGATGTACATAATTAACAACAACATTCACAAGAATAAGAAGAATTGTTTTTCCAAAGTCATTATGTGGGGCGCGGTGGTGTAGTGGTGGCGTCATTGCCTTGAAGCCGGAAGGTTCGAGGTTCGAATCCACCCTCAACCGCGTAGGGACCTTGGGCAAGTCCTTCACTCACAATTGCTCAGCGCTTCGGCGTGAAACTCCGATGCAGTGTCCGCTCTGCATCGGGAGCGCCTCTGAGTAGAGAGAGCGAGCTTGAAGGGGCGCTATAACGGGAGCACGACGAACGCCCGATTGTCCAGGTCCCCGATTACCCTTTCCCCGATACAAACTCCCCGATTACAAACTCCCCGATAGGCCCAACACCCCGACAGACCCAAGTCCCCGAATATGCAACTAATCCCAAGTCCCCGACAGGCCCAAGTCCCCGATTGGTGATTTAATCTACACGTAAGACTATTTAGTGTCAGTCTGTATAGGCTAAAGAGGGTGACACCAATCGTCTTGGCCTTATCGGTAGACGGAAACAGAGTTGAATAAAGGCAAAGCCAGTTAGATTAATGTAAATAATATTTTTACTTGTGTACGTGTACCAATATGTAATTTGAATTCCTTACTGCACGCTGAATTCAGAAGACAGCTATAAGAGAATTGTCCACAAACTACTTCAAAATATTCTACTTGTCTACTTGCTAAGGCTGAGAAGTTTTTCAAAAATGCAAGCGCATTATATCCCTTATATTACTGCGGCCTAAGTGTAGATTAAGTTACCAAGTTTCATTAAATAGATACGAATACGCCTTCATTAAACAAGTGACATGCAATAGGCCTGCGTGAACGACATTATGAAGCCTATACAAGTATACAGACTGACACTAAATGGTCTTACGTGTAGATTAAATCACCAATCGGGGACTTGGGCCTGTCGGGGACTTGGGATTAGTTGCATATTCGGGGACTTGGGTCTGTCGGGGTGTTGGGCCTATCGGGGAGTTTGTAATCGGGGAGTTTGTATCGGGGAAAGGGTAATCGGGGACCTGGACAATCGGGCGTTCGTCGCAAACCCGCTATAACAAGTGCGCATACATACATACTTCATATTTTGTGAATGACAAGAGCATCCAAAGTCTTTTAGTTTTTATGTTTATTAGCCTCCCTCTCCCTCTCCCTCTCCCTCTCCCTCTCCCTCTCCCCTCCCTCTCCCTCTCCCTCTCCCTCTCCCTCTCCCTCTCCCTCTCCCTCTCCCTCTCCCTCTCCCTCTCCCTCTCCCTCTCCCTCTCCCTCTCCCTCTCCCTCTCCCTCTCCCTCTCCCTCTCCTCTCCCTCTCCCTCTCCCTCTCCCTCTCCCTCTCCCTCTCCCTCTCCCTCTCCCTCTCCCTCTCCCTCTCCCTCTCCCTCTCCCTCTCCCTCTCCCTCTCCCTCTCCCTCTCCCTCTCCCTCTCCCTCTCCCTCTCCCTCTCCCTCTCCCTCTCCCTCTCCCTCTCCCTCTCCCTCTCCCTCTCCCTCTCCCTCTCCCTCTCCTCTCCCTCTCCCTCTCCCTCTCCCTCTCCCTCTCCCTCTCCCTCTCCCTCTCCCTCTCCCTCTCCCTCTCCCTCTCCCTCTCCCTCTCGCTCTCCCTCTCCCTCTCCCTCTCCCTCTCCCTCTCCCTCTCCCTCTCCCTCTCCCTCTCCCTCTCCCTCTCTCTCTCCCTTTCCCTCTCCCTCTCCCTCTCCCTCTCCCTCTCCCTCTCCCTCTCCCTCTCCCTCTCCCTCTCCCTCTCCCTCTCCCTCTCCCTCTCTTTCTCTTTCTCTCTCTCCCTCACCCTCTTCCTCTCTCTCTCCCTCTCCCTCTCCCTCTCCCTCTCCTCTCCCTCTCCCTCTCCCTCACCCTCTCCTTCTCCCTACAATTGCTTCCTGTCTTACTGGAGGCAAAACTGCATGGTCAAAGATGCATTAGGTTATTGCGCATGCACTATATGGCAGTCGATGAGGATGATGATTGGGACAGGTTTCATTAACCTATATATTAGGGTGCCCGTTAAAAAAATAATGTCTGAATTTCTTATGTGGTACCATCCTCAATTGTTGTCTATCATGAGAGAAGTTCCAGGTAATTTTTTCAGAATTTTGGATGCATGTATAGAGAGGGGCTCAACATATTTGAAGTTGGCCGAATATTATACGACAGCATGCTATTCTGACTTATTTGTCATTCAAATCTTTTCAATGCAAAATCAGCACAGCACCTTAATCAGAACTGATCTATTCAGAATATTAATACCAACATGGCCACAAAAAAGTACATTGCAGTAGTTAATTTGTTTTTTAGCAGTAAGTCACTAAAATCTAGTTTTCAGTGTAATATCGCAATCTTTCATACCATTTCCAGTTTCGTTGTTTACAGCATTTTTTCACATTACACCTGTTACTTAGGCCTAGGCCTACTGTCCTATTACTATAATATTTAGACTAATTAATGTGTCTAATAATAGGCCTACTGTTGCTGTATCGGTCACCATATTATCCAAAGATCCTTTGAGCTATACTTTAGGTATAGATATGAGTCCTAGTCATTGCAAAATGACAACAAACAGCTAATGTTTTAATCTCAATTTAAAAATAACTGGAATTGTATAAAACCACATGAAACACTAAGTTGTAAAGAAATTATATTTAAAGAGTGCAGAAAAATGTTATTTTCACAAAAGAATACTAGGTTAGTAGGTTTTAGCTTATTATAACCAATGTCCATACAGTACTCACAAGCACAGTAAAATTGTTATATCTATTAATTGTGCAATTAGAATCCTGCCCTATCACTTTCATTTAGTTGAAACATGTTCCTTTTGTTACAAATATGCAAGCCTTTTGCTCTTTAGTGTGCGGAACTGCTCATTGTTTTGCGCAATTGGTGCAATGTTGCAGTTGTATTTAGTATATCAATGTCATAGTTGTCATACTAAAGCAACTATACAGTATTTGTGAATCACTGATAGTGCTGTGCTGTTGGTCTGTTGGATCTATATTTTAGATTGATTAGTTAATTGTCAATAGAAAGTATATGGCAGAAGTAGCTGCTTCACGGCTTGCAACAGTCACACGTAGTTCCACTGGCATTATTTGGGCTGATTGGTCCGGTATCAGAAGAGATACGTGGAAACAAGCTTCCAACTTACCATCAGGTGCTGTCCGTCTTTTCCCACCGGCACAAGATTCTTACTAAGACAGTCATAGACAGTTCAAGGTCTGTTCAACGCTGTTGTACGTGAAGTTCTTAACATTAAATGGCCCATATCCAAACAACACTTGAACGGAATGCCATTGACAAGTTGGAAGACATGTTTTACAGATGGAAGAAACTGAAGAAGAACATGCATTGCAGAACTGAGACCCAGATAGCTAATGAAAGTAGCCTACTTTGATC
>OX243817.1:29094787-29107347 GCA_945859605.1 Lumbricus rubellus | reverse complement strand
TAGAGATGGAAAGACAGATAGTCATACTTAGATGGATACAGAGATACAGAGAGACTGAGAAAGACAGAGAGATAGAAAGACAGAGAGAGAGACAGAGAGACAAACAGACAGACAAAGAGACAGACAAAGAGACAGGGACAAAAACAGACAGACAGAGAAAGAGACAGAGAGAGACACACAGAGAGAAACAGAGAGAGACACACAGAAAGACTGAGAGAGACAGAGACACACACACAGAGAAACAGAGAGACACAGAGAAAGAGACAGAGAGACAGAGAGAGAGACACACACACATAAAGAGATAGAGACAGAGAGACACACACAGTGAGACAGAGAGAGACACACAGAGAGAGACAGAGAGACAGAGAGACACACAGAAAGAGACAGAGACACACACAGAGAAACAGAGACAGGGAGAGAGACATAGACAGAGACAGGGAGAAAGACATAGACAGAGACAGCGACAGACACACACACATACATAGAGACAAACAGAGACAGATAGAAGCAGCAAGAGACGTATACACAGACAGTGCATGCAGCATATAGCATATAGTACACATGCAGCGAACGGAAGAAGAAGCTGACGAGAATTCCTTTTGACTGAGTCCTTTCGTAATGAGAAGCTGTACTCTGCCGCTGCAGCAGTCGGCACTTAGCTTTCAGCCATCCATGCCTGCCACCGTCTCTCTTCCCCTTTGTGTCGTCGCTCGGTTGAAAGGGGTCGCCAACGGGGTCGAAGCCCTAGCAATCGGTCGCTAATGACGCTGCGATGCTCGCTAATGAGCCACGGTCATCCGGGTCTCGCCTTGGTCATGTCACGTGACCCTCGCGGCTCCAGATCGCCTCTTCGTCTGCTGTACGTTCCGGTTAAATGTTGGTTCTATTAACGTCAACGTTAGTTAGTCGGTCCCTGCCCGGGTCCGACCCGACCGCAGTCTCCAGCCAAGACCCTCGGTCCACCCCCGTTGGCAAGACCGATCAAATAGGCCGCCGCCCTTGAAAGGCAGGCAGCGTCGTTATGACTTATGAGGAGCGGTAATAAGGTGAGGCGGCAAAAAGAAGTCTCGCGTTACACAGTTTTGCCGCCGGTGCATGGCATGGTATATAGGGCATGGCATTGCATGGCATGGCGTGGCATGGCATTGCATTTCATTGCATGGTATGGCATTGCATGGCATGGCATGGCATGGCATGGCATGACATGGCATGGCATGACATGACATAGCATTGCATTGCATTTCATTGCATAGCATGGCATGGCATGTACGCTGCAGAAGTCCGTTACAATGAGTTGGACTGTTGGAGAACCATCATCATGATAGCAGCTGTATGCATTAATATGCACAACTGCCATGGAAAGCGAGAATTAAGTGCTTTGTCTGTGGTATGTTTTTTCTCTTCATCTACGCAACATGTAGGCTACAGGACAAACTAAACAGTTTAGTAGGATTAAGTAGGTTACAAAAGGTTGTGTGCATACTGTTGTTGATGCGGTGCTGTTTTAAGTGAATTGGATGTTCAGGAATATTGGAAGAACAAAAACAAATGTAGGCTATGCTGTGCTCTGGTTATTGTTAGCTTCGCACATGCAGTTAGATCTATAGCCTATATTATGAGTTACTATTAGGTCTAACAGATAAGCTTATGAGATATATTTATTGAGAAATATACTGCATGAAGCCTGAATGACTAATCAATTGTTTCCGAATTCTGGGTCTACTTTCGAAAACGGTTCATAAATTTAGATTGTATACTTGCAGGTAAAAATCTGCATTTGTCTATAGAATTATTGTTGAATATTGAGGTTATGTAATAAGCAATGATGAACGTACAATGTATGCTAGATCGGATCACTAATTATTTTGATTGTTTCGAGTTAGAGTCTATACATTTCTAATTATCGTAAGGATTCTACCAGTGCTTTTCTTTTTGCCGAATGCATATCAATGACTGCAAGAATTACTATACTCATTATTTTTTCCATTCTAGTTACTCTAGTAGAATAGTTTCAAATATTTCTATTGTTATAATTACCTTAGATATTAATTTTTTAGAATGCATATATAACACTCTGAACATATAGTTTTTCGGGGGGGAGGTGCAGAGCTTTGGGACGTCATATTTGAGTGGTTATGACTTTTGTGACCACGTGCATGTGACGAAAGGGGAGTGCGAAAATCGTCCTAAATTAAGAAATTGGGTGATGTCAATTATTATGGACGGCCCCTTAAGTCGCTGGCTACCCGAATATTAACTACATGTTCAACCTTATAAACCCATGCAGTGTGCGAAAATTACATACAGTAAAAATAGCTGGGGTGGGGTGAGAGTGATCAAGCGTTGATTCGTGTGGAGTTGGACTGTGCGATGAAGCCTTTACTGTGGGGTCGAAAGAAAGACTATTGAGGTGACACCCAACACCCAACCATCGGCAATTCTCACCTTGAGTATACGCCCCATCAATATTTATGTATACTTCCACATTCACCCCAAACTTCGTCCCATTATGTTTGAACCGTCTTTAACAGCGCCTTCCTCTGTACGCGTCGTATACGCATCAATCAATTATGACCATGCATGAATGGAAATCGGGTAGACTGGTCTTAAGCCCTCCGGCCCCACCCCACACCACCACCACCTTGCGATGGTTCCCGGTATTTCCAACCATTTAAGAACCCTGACTGTGTAGTAGTGCACACCGACTCGACATGCAGATAATAGCTTAGCAAGACAGTTTGGCTTCGTTTTGCTTCATTCGCAAGGGTGCAGAGCTGAGAGTTGTGTTACCAATTTCAATCGGGACATTCGTCAGAGGGAGCCAGAAGATGTTTACCTTTCCCCAATCGTTCGTCATCTTTACATCTGCATCTTCGTCGTTATCTTCGTCATCTTTATTCCGATCTTAATCTGTCCGCTTAGAGTTCTTCATTTCAAAATCAGTTTTCTGCATTGATACTAAGTCACGATGCAACATTGTTCTTCACATCCAATCAACTATAATTATTAATTAATTAATTAATTAATTGTCAACCTCGTCCTGTTTCAAGTTTCGTTTTGTCTACGTCGCTCTACGATGTTTTGCGCCCGTTCCATTGAATATAATTCCTCTGAAACTTAGTATCTCTGCTCGTGTTTTTGTGTTCACTGTTCAGTGTTTTAAACTGTTTTTGTCTCTCAGTCTATTTGTCAGTTTCTTTCTGCTCGTCCATTCGGCTGTCTGTCTAGCTCCCCCACTGTGTGCCTGTCCCATGCACTCCACGGTGTCTTGTCTACATGTCATGAAGTTGTCTTGTCTACATGTCATGAAGTTGTCTTGTCTACATGTCATGACGGTCGTCGATCTATCACGCGTCCGTCTATCTACCTTTCTATTCTCAGTTTATACGTTTGTCTATCTGTGTGTCCGTCTACATGTCTGTCTGTCCGTCTGTCTGTATGCCTACCTGTTTGCCTGTCTGTCTGCTTGTCTGCCTGCCTGTCTGTTTGTCTGCCTGTCTGTATGACTGTCTGTCTATCTGTCTGCCTATATCTCACTCGTTCCAATTG
This sequence comes from Lumbricus rubellus, assembly GCA_945859605.1. Taxonomy (NCBI): domain Eukaryota; kingdom Metazoa; phylum Annelida; class Clitellata; order Crassiclitellata; family Lumbricidae; genus Lumbricus; species Lumbricus rubellus. The sequence goes on along the minus strand of OX243817.1, from coordinate 29,103,798 downwards.
CATTTAAGTTCTAAAGAAGTATTGCAATAAAATTAAGCACATCCTTAATTCTATTTCAATTCCGATCCGTCTTTCTAAAGTTTCTTCACATCTTAATTGTTTCGCTTTCATTCGCTGCGTATACAGAGCGCTAACCTAAAATATCTCACTGGACCATCTGGGTGAAGATTTCCTCCGTTCAGGCCACAAGTTTGGTTATATAGGCCTATAGGAGAAAGGTTGATCATCCATTTATTACACTGATGATATATAGGAGCGAGTTTATGGACAGTGCCAGAATCAAGAAGTATATCGCAAGTCGATTACTTCCCTGCAGTGTGATAACTTTGGGCGTAATAATAGATGTGTATACTAAAGCAACTGCTCTTGAATTTAACAACACTGTAGGCTCGTGATGCAACACATATGATGTGAATGTAGAGTTGTGCATGGACGTCACCTGTTTGTACATGTTGGATGACCACTGCAGTCACTTCTCTAATGAACCTGAAAACGCTGCACATGTCTTCATGTCACGTAGTCTGTTGAACTTGTTGGTATGTTTGTTTGCCTGTCTGTTGCTATGTTTGTCAATTGTCTGTCTGTTGGTATGCTTATCTGTCTGTCTGCCCTTCTGCCTGCATGTCTATGGGACTGCATGTCTACCTACCTGCCTGCCTGTCTGCATGGCTGTCTGCTTGTCTGTCTGTCTGCATGTCGGCCTGTTTTTATGTCTGTCTCTCTACCTGTCTGTCTGCCTCATGCATGCAGCTTCTGTTATACCAAGGTTATTGGGGCGCGGTGGCGTAGTGGTGGCGTCGTTGCCTTGGAACCGGAAGGTTCGAGGTTCGAATCCACCTCGCCGCGTATGGACCTTGGGTAAGTCCTTCACTCACAATAATTGCTCAGTGCTTCGGCGTGAAATTCCGATGCAGTGTCCGCTCTGCATTCGGGAGCGCCTCTGAGTAGTGCGAGCTTGAAGGGACGCTATAACAAGTGCACATACATTTGTATGTATACAAACAAAAGATTTTCGTTTGTATAATTATATCAGTCATCCGTTATTCTCTCTATGTTTGTGTTTGCATGTTTGTGTGTGTGTCTGTCTGTTTCACACTGTCTGCATCTATATCTTTCTAACTTTGCCTATCTGTATCGGTCTCTGTCTGCCTGTCTGTCTGTCAGACTGTCAATATTTTTGTTGCTGTTTAACAACACTATATAATAGCATGCATATCAAAGATGCGTTGATGTCGCCCTCCTTCTTTATCCAGGCTTTCAACTGGCACTACCAGAGTGCGAACAAAGGCGGAGTTTGTCTGCCAGTATACGTGTCTGCAGTGTGTGTACCTTTTATATCTCTTGTTGTCCTTTGCATGTGTACGTCTGCATGCAGTGTCGACCTGCATGTTGGTCTGTCTTTCTCCATCTACGTTTGCTTGTATGTTTCCGTCCCTCAGTATGTCTCTGTCTGTTTGTTCGTCTGTCCGTCTGTCTGTCTATCTGTTTGTCTGTCTGTGTATACCTGCCTGTCTACCTGTCTGTCTGTCTGTCTGTCTATCTATCTGTCCGTCTGTCTGTCTATCTGTTTGTCTGTCTGTCTGTGTATACCTGCCTGTCTGCCTGTCTGTCCGTCTGTCCGTCCGTCTGCCTATCTGTTTGTCTATCTGTCCGTCTGTCTGTCTATCTGTTTGTCTGTCTGTGTATACCTGCCTGTCTGCCTGTCTGTCTGTCCGTCTGTGTCTTGTCTTCCACGCATCATCCATCGTCCGTCTGTCTGTTGATCTTTGTCGATGGTCGGCCAGTTATCCTCTGGCATTGGCATCATCTCGTCTCCTGCATCAGCAGCCACTGCATCCTCATCCTCATCCTCACCACCACCAGCATCCATCGGTCGACGTGTGTTGGCCAGCCGCCTCCTCCGTCTTCCATCCCCCCTGCCGCAGATCCGATGGTGTCGTCCGCCGTCCTCTGATTGGTCGACGCAGACGGACGCTGCCATTGGCTGCTGCTGTCAGCCACAGTGATCCCTGATTTGACCTCCGACTCACGCAGGCCACGCGCACGAATACACCGATCGCGACTCGGACGACGACGTCCGCATGATAATTTATCCCCCTGGTCGTCGGCGGCATCGTCGGCTTCGGCCAATGGCAGGCCGTCGGGGGCCGGGCCACGGCAGCGGGCGCCCCGAGCCACCGATGAGTCGGCCGGCCGCCCCCTAATCAGATTCCGTCACCTCGACGACCCGAACAGCCTTATAAGGAAACTGTTGTCATGGTTACGCCCGGCAGTCGGCCCGGCTCGGGTCAGGGTTCGGCCGGCGGCGATGGCGGTGGTGGATGTGGAGGAGGCGCAGGGAGGTGGTGCAGGGAGGTGGTGGGGAGAGGAAGGATGGCTGCAGTGCACCGCCGGTGATACGTATAAAAGATCGGCGCATCGTCCGGCTGTGGCCTATCTCTCTCTGTGTGTCACTGTCGCTGCTCTCTGTCTCGCATCGGTCTCTCTCGGTTGTGTTACTGCGGTCGCCGGTGTCTAAGCTATACGGTCGGGTCTGCTTTGTGGCGGTAGACGCAGAGGATTCAGGTGGACTCTGAGAGGCAGTCAGTCAGGAAGTCAGGAAGTCAGGAAGTCAGTCAGGCAGTCAGGTAGTCAGGCAGTCAGTCGGTCGAAGTCGGGTCATCGTCGTTTTGCGATCAGCTAAAACCGGGTGGACGCGCCAAAGATCGCGTCGGGAAGCCAGCGCAGAAAAAACACGGACTCCGTCTTTAAGCAGCGAAGTGGTTTTTCGAACTGATCATCATCATCAACCCCCTGCGTCAAAGTGGCGTCGTCGCGCGGATTTAAGGAGAAGATGTCTTTGGGAGGCGGAGGCGGAAGCAGTGCCAGCGCAGTCATCTGGAGCAACACGGGTTCCTCCGCAGCGGACGACCTGGGAGGCTCCGGCAGCGGCAGCGGGCCTTCCCTCTCAGGCGTCGGCGGCGGCAGCTCATCGGCCGCCTCTGCCTCGCTGGCCGGCGGGTCGTCGTCATCAGCTGGGAATGATCACGGGTCGTCCTCGATCAACAACAACAACAGCTCTGGAGGAGGAGGTGGATCGAGTTCGATGCAGTCATCGTCGGACACGAAACAGCCGAGCATCGAATGCGTCGTTTGCGGGGACAAGAGTTCGGGGAAGCACTACGGACAGTTCACGTGCGAGGGTTGCAAGAGTTTCTTCAAGAGATCCGTGCGAAGGAACCTGACGTATACGTGCCGCGGAAGCAGGAATTGTCCGATCGACCAGCACCATAGGAACCAGTGCCAGTACTGTCGCTTCAAGAAATGTCTCAAGGCGGGAATGAGGAGAGAAGGTATGTACCCGCGTGAGTATACGTTCCACCACAACACCGTCTGCATGTGCTTTAAGTGTGTATAGGAGTAGACCGCGGCAGACACGTTACTGTATGTACATCGTCGTCATCATATTATGGCATTGTATTGTATATTGCATTGTATTGTATAATTTACTGCATTGTATGTTGTATTGTATACTGTAGTGTGTTGTATATTTAATTGTCTTGCATATGGTTGTATATGTTATTGTATTGTATATTTTATTGTATATTGTATTGTATTGTTTATTTTATTGTATATTTTATTATGTTGTATATTGTATTGTATATTTTATTGCATATTTTATTATGTTGTATATTGTATTGTATTTTATACAACCATTCACAAAGGAGCTACATCAGTCAATTGGCATCTTTCACTTGCTTCCACTCAGTGTTTCGAGATAGATGCGCTATATAAATTTCCGATTTAGTTATAACAATTCAAGAGCCGCATGTGGCCCTCCCGTAAAGCGAATTCCGACATAAAGGAATTATTAAGCTTATTTGAAAGTTTTTAGTTGAGCAAAGAGGATATTACTGTGTTTTGAAATATTAATATAAGATATATTAGAAGAACATCTACAGGTATTAATTAAATCAATTTATTAAATAAAAATCAGTAAATTCAAGACAGAAAATTTATTCAAATGCTTTGTTCATTCATTCATTCATTCAAGTATTTATATAGCACCTCTTCAAGGAAACTACTCAGAGGCGCTCCCGACTCCAGCACGCAGCCTTAGCAAATCGAGAATGATATGCTATAATTGCAATTACTGGTTTGATTGAAATGACGTGTATTTCTGTACAATGCAGTATACTGTGTACATTCATAAAATCTTAACAATATAAAGATAAATGATTTTTCTAACCTGATACCATTTTGTTACACATAGTCACTTCTGATTTTCAGATGACGACTCTGATTTTAATTTCCAATTGCAGCATTTAAGAACAACTTCTATTATAAACTATAAAGCAATGGCGCCACAGCTTTTATACAATACAATTATTTTGTTCCAGGAATGAGCTTATACAATGATACTTTATAGAATCTGTCTAAAACACTTGCGGTCGCACTATTACAACCTTGTTGCGTTTGCATGTATATTTGTATAAATGCGTGTTGTATATATATATACATACAATCGGAAAGCGTTTAATCATGTATGTTTTGTCTATTATTAGCACAGACAGATCTACAATTATAAGCGATTATTATTATACTCGATGAAGATATACAGCCGCGATAATTACAACTTGTGACCTGCCAACACAGACAGACAAGTTCATACCTCGGGTTAATTCATGAAGGGCCAGCCTTTGTCGTCTGCCTTTTATATATTCACACACATATATGTATATGTAATATACATATTATATATACATACATTATATACATATACATATTATATATACATATATTATATATATACATATTACATACACATATATTATATATATACATATTATATATATATATATACACTGCTGGTCATGAAGTCCATTCAGAGCGCCCTTTCGTTTGAACGCAGCGTTTATATTATGTGAATTCACTGAAGCGTGAAATGAACGAAACAGTTTTATGACCCGTTTATACACGTTTATCAGTAAGGACAACTTTGCCTTCTGCATCAAAGAAACAAATATAAGATACACGTGTCTCGGTCGGTTTAGCCCGCTTCACATACATACAGTTGTGTCACATAATATTGTATTTTAAATTTTTAATTCTATGACGTCGTGTACCGTATACGCTTTGTTCTGTACCATTTAATAATCCTATACTCTATATTACATTCGCATCATTATAATCTATGTAGCTTATATATTTGCATAGCAATGTGAATGCATATTATATATAATATATATATATATATATATATATATATAGCGTCAACGATTGAATAAGCTGACGTGGCATTGACTAAAAGGTGCACGCATACATTTATATTCAAAACTATATTTATATAAAAGACATAGCACTCGTGTAAAGTCTGCATGGTGCGCTTCGCTAATAACTCTAAATTTTCGCTTTATAAATTTGCACATTACGATTACAAATGGTGATGCCTATAATAATAATTATATAGGTCGTTGTGTTGTCTTTCTGTCGATGCTGCAGCTGTTCAAAGAGGTCGCATTCCACCATCTCAGCATCCTGGCTTTCCAGGTCAGTTGATGTTGACGAACGGCGATCCGTTCAACGGTCACAGCTACCTGTCCAGCTTCATCTCAATGCTACTTCGTGCAGAGCCGTACTCCACGTCGCGTTACGGTCAGTGCATGCAGCCGAACAACATCATGGGCATCGAAAACATCTGCGAACTGGCCGCCCGTCTCCTATTCAGCGCCGTCGAGTGGGCACGGAACATTCCCTTCTTCCCTGACCTTCAGGTCACCGACCAGGTCGGGTTGCTACGACTCAGCTGGAGTGAGCTGTTCATACTCAACGCGGCTCAGTGCTCCATGCCGCTCCATGTGGCGCCGCTGCTCGCCGCCGCTGGCCTCCATGCGAGCCCGATGGCCGCCGATCGAGTTGTGGCGTTCATGGATCACATCCGCATTTTCCAGGAACAGGTGGAAAAGCTGAAGGCGCTGCATGTCGATTCCGCTGAATACAGCTGTCTCAAGGCTATCGTCCTATTCAGCTCAGGTGACTATTAAATATGGTTATATGATATGCAAACACACACACACACACACACACACACACACATATATTATATATAGATAATATATACATGTATATATATATATTATATACATGTATGTACCTTGGTATATATATATACATATGTATACCAATCACAATTCACACGTATACGTCATACATAATAGATATATAATATATATATATAATTATATATGTCATCTTTAGGCCTACTATACTACTGCTACTCTATACTAATACTGCTATACTGCTACTGCTACTATACTACTACTACTATTACTATATTATACTTACTATTTATTTAATTATATATATACACTCACATCTATTTACAAACATATATATATATATATAATTATTTTATATGATATTAAATAGATATACATATTTAGTAACATCTATGTAATTAAACAGATGTATGAATGCATATAATCATATAATATAGATATTAATACATATATATTTAATCATAATAGGCCTAATCCTGCGTTAATCTATTATATGATTTATTCGAGCAAGTGCGCATATGCATGCACTTGCGCGAATAAATTTACTGATGAAAGGAAGGATAGATGGAAGAAAGAAGAGAAGGAAGGAGGGAAGGATAGAAAGAGACAAGGAAGGAGGGAAGAATATAGAAAGAGACAAGGAAGAATTAAGGGATGTATGGACGGGAATAGGCTAATGGTTAAATGACGACCACGGCAGAAGAAATGTGTGAGGTGGAATAAAGGTGGATATAAAAACCCGAATGGATTCATTTCTAACGTGTAAAACTTTGCCGATTGTATTTGCAGATGAATTTTATGAATACAATAATTGCTAATTGTTTGTTCTTAATTACAAGTGAATGAGATTTGTATCGATGGCTGGAGGTGAATTTACTAATCAGTTAAAGTTTATTGTACGTTGCTCTGCAGTTTAACCAATCAACCTCAACACAATCGAAATTCTTTAGGTCCTTGCATTATTACGACTGATTAATTATTACGAATTCTTTATAAATAATTGAAAATGCAGACACGACAGAAGAGATGCATATCCGGATATAAGAACAGTTTCACTGTTATACTCAAATTTCTTTTCTACCACGCGAGCATGGATGCAGAACAAAGTGCAATAGGCCAACGATGCGTAGAAGAATTCAGTTTTCTATATAATACATCTTCGTATCAAATTATGACGATGGATTTGTAAAATTTATATTTTTAGACAAAGTCAAATCCCGGACCGTAAGAAATTTTACATATTATGGTATGTATTCATGATCAATGATGGATAATTAATTAATCTGACTTTATTGTCGTCTTATTAATACTGCGCTATATAAAACGTGTTGTTTTGCGCATGCGCAGTTCTTTCTGTTGATACAATGCCAAGACCCGGATCTGCTTCTCTTCATGCTTAGCCTCGTTTTCAATCACTACATCAAAATTACCACAAAACATTTGAATGAGCACATCATACAAAGCGATAAAAAAATTACAAATTCTGCAGAAATTTCGTCTTCATCAACAATAATAAAATTGACGCAATTAGACAAATCAGAGATAAAATTGTTTAAACCAGCTTGCAATTTCGTAAATTATAAATTCCATTTTATCCTTCGACTTGAATAAAAAAGATTCTGAATTGTATTTTGTTTCTGCACAGAACACGGTTCATAAATATTTTGAATAAGAAGTTACCACTGCAGGAGTTGATTTATCTGGTATCGACTAATAGTTTTGCAATTATGGAGTAAAAAATTATATGTTTAATTAAAGTTGGTCTACGTCTATTGTTTATCAAACAATTAAAAGGCATAATTAATACAAAAAATGTCTTCCTAATTGGATTCGGTGAAAATGCCATGCATGGCTAAGTGGCAGGAGAAGTTTGGTCCGGTTCAATCGTAATAATTGAAAAGTGTCTCTTATGTAAATATATTTTTCTTAACTTTGTGTACTTCAGATGTAATGATTTTGAAATTGAACAATTTTTTCTAGTAGTCTTTCCTGATTTTCTGCATTTTAGTAGGCCCCTATGAATAGGTAGGCCCCTATAGCCTACTTTTTAGAAAAGTTATAGTTGCATTAATATATATATATATAATATGCATAATATAATTATATAATATATAATATAAAAGGTAAGATTATGTAAGTTAAGACATGTAGCCAAAACGTATTCTCTAAGCTATATATATAGTGATGCAGTTTCCATGCACCATAGCACTTATACAGAGGGCAGCACAATAATTTATTCAATTAATTAAATCGTCACGTGACAGGTATACTTATATTATGTGGTTATAGACGCGTGTGGTTTGTCTGATTCGACCCACATCGAGAGCCTGCAGGAGAAGTCACAATGTGCTCTGGAGGAATACGTTCGCATCCAGTATCCCAACCAGCCGACCAGATTCGGAAAGCTGTTGCTGCGTCTCCCATCGTTGCGTACCGTCTCCGCGCAGGTCATCGAACAGCTCTTCTTCGTCCGTCTCGTCGGCAAGACCCCCATCGAGACGTTGATCAGAGATATGCTGCTGAGCGGAGGGTCGTTCAGCTGGCCATACATGTCCATGCAGTGACCAAACAACTGCAGTCTCGGATGATGATGCGTTCACGCGGTGTGTGCGTGTGCACCATGGCATTGGCGCACACAGGACCGTCTTTAGGGCTAATTAGCTACGTGGTTCCAATTAAGCCCACGATTAGAGGGTGGAATTGCCGTGCGGCTGAGGGATTCAGCCCTCCCTCTAGTCTTTCTTATAGGATCCCATATATATAGTAAAGTCTTTCTCCCACAACAACAAAAGACCCTCTCGGTTGTTTTTCTGTAATTCTCATGCATACTGCACGATTCTCAGCATTTCCATATGCTTTTCATGTCCATAATATACTCTATCAATCTGACGGCCGTGTATAATGCATGCAGCATAAAAATACCAAGTGCTATATATTATTCAAACATCCATCTTGCCTCCACATGTAGTTTGA
>OX243817.1:29024787-29089787 GCA_945859605.1 Lumbricus rubellus | reverse complement strand
CTCTCTCTCTCTCTCTCTCTCTCTCTCTCTCTCTCTCTCTCTCTCTCTCTCTCTACCTCTCTATACCTCTCTGTACGTCTCTGTACGTATCTCCCCAATTGTGCATGTACATGCGTCTGTCGCTCTCTGATGTGTGCTACCAACAAAGGCGTCATGACGAGGGCCAAGGGGTGACGACCGAGCACAGTGGGGGTCAGGCTGCGACCCTGTCAGTCTCTCGTCCCCTCACCCCCCAACCCCATCCCCGATTAATTAGTTTTGTTATCAGCTCAGCATTCAACGTTGACCGGACCTTAAGTTAAATTTTATTTCGATGATTTATTAATATATTAAGAGATTCATTTGAATGAAAGACATCAGTTTAGTGTTTTGAAATGTACAGCGTTAATTAAATTTAGATATTTGTAACATTTTATTATGCTGGGCATTGATCGCAGTTAGCATGCACACACATGCATGCATAGGTCTAAAAACTTGCATACATACATACATACATACATACATACATACATACATACATACATACATACATACATACATACATACATACATACATACATACATACATACATACATACATACATACATACATACATACATACATACATACATACATACATACATGCATGCATGCATGCATACATACATACATACATACATACATACATACATACATACATACATACATACATACATACATACATACATACATACATACATGTACATACATACATACATACATACATACATACATACATACATACATACATACATACATACATACATACATACATGCATGCATGCATGCATGCATGCATGCATGCATGCATGCATGCATACATACATACATACATACATACATACATACATACATACATACATACATACATACATACATACATACATACATACATACATACATACATACATACATACATACATACATACATACATACATACATACTCACATACATACATACATACATACATACATACATACATACATACATACATGTACATACATACATACATACATACATACATACATACATACATACATACATACATACATACATACATACATACATACATACATACATACATACATACATACATACATACATACATACATACATACATACATACATACATACATACATACATACATACATACATACATACATACATACATACATACATACATACATTCATACACACATACATACATACATACATACATACATACATACATACATACATACATACATACATACATACATACATACATACATACATACATACATACATACATACATACATACATACATACATACATACATACATACATACATACATACATACATACATTCATACACACATACATGATGAGAAATATGTATACCTGATTGTATGCAGATGTATGGCACTGTATTCAAGTTCATTTTTCTGTATTGTGCACCTGCTGCAGAACGCGCCATCTTCAGCTATCAGCGAACCTATTTAAGACAAAGGGTGAAAGAGGCATGCAGACAAACAATGCGAAGGGCAAGCAAACAGACATGCTGATACATGAATAAAACACAGAGGTACAGTACATCCATGCAGATGCACTGATGCAGTCAGCATAATGGAAAGATGAAAACGAAGAAAAAGTAGAGAGATATAAGCTTCTTCATGCATGCAGTGTATATATGGGAGGGAAATCTTTCAAGTCTTTGCCTCCGTCTCTTTTATGAATCAACGGACAGTGATTCTTAATAAGAGGTCTCGGCTTTCCGGATGGCATTGTCAAGGGATCATTCGGTCCGTGACCTATCTGTCTGCCGCAACCTCTGAGGCTCAACCCATCAAGACTGCGATGATCCCTAGACCTTTGCGATAGATCCGCATAATAGCGCAATTATTTCGGGCATTATCAAAGTCGTGGGAAAGGTGACATACCTCTATGGTCGACGACTAAAGCCCCATTTAAGTGAAATTCCTCGGCCTGACGGTGACGGCCACGCATCGGTGCGCTCTGGCGTGCCCTACGACCCCCGACCGACGGTCTGAATGGGTGGCGAAGAACGGGGGAAATGGAAGTTATGACGCGTAGTGATAGCTCTCTAACCTACCGTAACCCCGTGTCTAGGCCTTTGACTGAAGCCGGGTCACCGGTCACCACCCAAAACTCCCCCAATCTCACCCATGCATCTCCGTCTATCTATAGGACGACGCGTCGAGCGTGCACGCTTTAGCGGGCAGCCATGTAATTCAGTGGCTGCTAAAAGCCCTGAATGGTCGCCCACCCGACCGCCACGTTCATTCCCCCCCCCCCACCCCTCACACCCTCCTATTGTTCAGTGGGCACCACGGTAAACTAGATCTCTAAGTCTTTTCGCCATTAAGGCTATTCACCCGTTGACGAAGCGGTTTCGAGCTTTGTTGTATACAAGCATCTATAGTGGAGTCATGAGCAGAGAGTGATATACAGCATGCAATTGCTGAACGGGGCATGCTCAGCAGTCTTCGTAACGGGTGTTGATCCTAATGAGCATGCAGGTTGCTGCAGAAGAAAAAATGCTTTCTCGTTAGACTTCTTTGTCGGCGTCGGAAGATGTTTTGCTAATTGTTGTCATCATGAAATGGTGCAATACAATACAATACAATACAAAGCAATGCAATGCAATCGTTTTTGATGTTTTTGTGGATCGATGCTCCAATTGAGGGTAAGAGAGAAAACTATTCACTCTATATAGAAAGCAGATTAATCGATTGAGCCAATGATTATTCACGTGCTCCATATAGGCCTAATGAATGTTTTCATACAAGGGCTGTTTTGGGGGTGGGGTGGGGGTGGGAGCCTGGGCGTGTAGAGCATGGTGTCCCGGGTTCAAAGTTCAAACCTCACGAAATGTATAATAATTATTAGTGTTTTTGTTTTTACTATAATCCTGTGCTTTGCTGTTTAATTTGCGAATATATATGCTATGTCCATTGAGAAACTCCCCAAATGGAACTACCCCGAAATTGTTTTCTGACTATAAGCTATATACAGAACTGCGTGTTCTTATATTGCTGAATTCCGTTAAAATTGCGTTCCAGCTATAGCACATAAACTGTAAACAGGTCAACAATTAAGTAAATATATATGCTATAGGATGTGCATGTATAGTATGTGTATTATACGACGTGTTTAAGCTATAGTTCTCCTTGGGGGGGGGGGGGGGGGGGGAATTCGGGTTTCTGTTTCTGAGGATAGAGAAAAAGTCAGTTTTGGCCAGAGATTTTGGGCGGACAGCCGGGTTGACGACAACATCTTCATCGAAAAAGTTTCTCACGACCTTTTTTGATAATTTGCTACAAAATTCCAAGAAATGTGTACCATTTAACTAAAAAATATCTGATGACCTCCTTTGTCTTTTGTTTTATTTTATCGAAACTTACTGATATGTCAATCTATGCTCAGACACAAGCCCGGCTTATTATAGTTTTCTGCATGGGGGGAAGATTTCTACGCATTGACTTTGCTGCAGGGAAATGAACGGGCAGAGTTTGGTTTCCTTATAAATTTTTTGGAGGGGGAGGTTGTTGCTTTGGTTAGGGCGGAGATCGAACGGTGGAGAAAATTTTTTCTCGGCCCAATCTCGGCCCAAAAAGTTGATGTTCTTTTTTAGTCATCCGCTCGAAATCTCTTGAAAACCATACTGTTTTCTCGGCCAAAAAGTTGATGACCTTTTTTAGTCGTGTTCGATAGAAGTTTCCTTTGTGAAAAGAGCTATTTTCTCTGAATATATTTTCGAGCCTGGGCCTTCTTGGGGGAAGGGAGGAGCTAACCCCGGAAAAATTCCATTTTTATGGTAAAAAAACTGACTGACTCTTAACATAGTGCTCTTAGTTCTAAAGAAATTTGGAAACATTGTTTAATTAAGTGTTAAAGGACATGTCCTATCTCATATAGTGCACATAACCTCCCCATGTATAGGCCTATATATTCAACACCGCGGCCAAACCTGCATGTTTACTTTGGGCTTGCACTCAATGAAGCTCGTATTCATTCATTCATTCATTTCGAGAATTTATATAGCGCCTCTTCAAGTTCCCATGCAGCCCAGCTATGTGTATACGTGTATATGTACAGAAGCAATTTATGTGTGACTCCTTTGCAACTGCACGTATACTTCGACTTGCATGCATGCAGTAGATGTGTATAAAAGAGCGAAAGGCGACTGCATGCAGTCTCCTGGGACTTTACGCCTCCAGGTGGCGCTATATAAGTTCGGTCCATAGACTTTCTTCATCGCTGCTTCAATATTTAATATGGAGGAGACCTCACCCCCACCCCCACCACTCCCCCACCACGTCCAATTCTTTCATATCTCAATCTGTCGTCCGGTTTGCTCGACCGACATTTCGCCCGCGGGGTTGACTGAGGAGGACGACGACGACGAGGAGGAGGAGGACGTCCTTCTTTGGTTCATCTCATATGGGTCGATGTTGATGTCGGCTGCTGCTGCAGCAGAGGTGGGATGCGGCGGCGGTGGTGGTGCAGGGATGGCATCCGCTGGACCCGGGGCCACACCGCAATCAATGCCGCCATCGTGGATGGCGATCAGAACGGACAGGCAGGCCGTCGACTGTTAATTGACCGAATGACTTTAGCGACGAACGACGGGGCAAAGGAGATGGACGTGGACCCTATCTCCCGTCTGTCTGTCCTCTCCTCAATTGCCCCTCCGATCGCCTGCTGCCCCGGCCACACCCCCCGTCGCCCCGCCACCGCCCCGTCCATGGTCCTTATTGAGCGGCGATGCGTCGTCGGGGAGCTGACCCGCGGCTCGTGCGGGGCCATGCGACCTTGTCAGCGTGAAATGCAGTTATTTTTTCTTTTATTATATTTCAGATTTTCGTCAGAGATGTTTCGGCTTATAACGCGTCAACATCGGCGAAGTCGATGGCGTTGCACCTCATTGACTTGCAAGGCCTCTCATTATAGCGCCCGCGGTCTATACTGCATGCTGCTTGCAATGCATGCGGTTCAGAGAAAGATCGACAAAGCCATGCATGGACATTGGACCATATTGCAGATACCTATATGCATAGAATATATATAACTATATAATCATAATATACACTGTGTCCACGATAAAGTAGAACCTACAATGAAGTGTCATAACTCGGTCAAAATGTTTAGGATTTGGCTTAAATTTTACACACAACAACAGTGGCCATAGTTACACGAGATCCTAAAGCCGATTATAAATATTCGTGAGTTTGTGAAATTTATGAGCGTTTGAGATGCAGCACCGAAAAATGCAACTTTCCAACATGGAAAAGCTGAAAAGAAGTAAAATTCAGCTAAATATGGCGCTCAAAATGTCATTTTTGTTAACGAACACACAACCATAGACGTAGAGGCTACTGTTTGAAGGTCCGATCGATGATCACCTGGTCAAACAGCTGCCACTCTTCAATCAGACGCACCCTACGCTTATCGATGTCATGAATATATACGGGAATGAAAAACGCGCTACTCCGGTACATGCACCCGGATCGAGGTCTGGACTGCTAGGCGGCCACAGCTACGGATATGAAGTCGAGTGTCTTCCGGGACAGCTACTACACTACTACGTCTGCGGGCGTGTGTTCGTGAACAAAAATGACATTCTGAGCACCATTTATAGCTGAATTTTGCTTCATTTCAGCTTTTCCATGTTGGAAAGTTTCATTTTTTGGTGCTGCATCTCAAACGCTCATAAATTTCACAAACTGCAGAATATTTCTAATCGGCTTTAGGATCGCGTGTAAATATGGCCACTGTTGCTGTGTTTAAAATTTCAGACAAATCCCGAAAGTTTTGAGCGAGTTATGACATTTTTTATTGGGTTCTACTTTATCGTGGACACAGTGTATATATGATATGTGGATATATATGTATGTATTCGCACTTTACATATATACAATGTACTAATACATATACGTACGTGCATCTCGATATATGTGGATATATATAAATGCACGAGAGTTGCATATATGAAGGGATCGGGGATGTTGCGGTTGGTAGGTCGAAGGGAGGGGTTGCATAGTTTGATGATGAGGAAATAGAGTTTGCTCTTCAGTGCATGACACGGTGCACTTTGTCTAATGGGGTTCAGTTCTCTGAAGTGCAAGAGCGCATGCGCTGTATATAATATACTTGCAACAGGTTCAAAGAGTTCATCAAAGGGTTCAACGGGTCATGAACCCTGCCGCATGAACCATGGCTGGCGTTGATGACGAAGGCGTTACCATGGTAATGTGCACAGTTGGCAGAAAATTACCAAATTTGTCTATTCTATACATGTATATAGAGGGAAGACCCATGGCGTATAATGTAAACTATATATATATATATATATATGCATACTATGTATGCAATAATTCAATCAAGTTGGCATGTATATACAGTTGTACAAATAATGTTTCAGACTTTCAGCATAAAGATTGATGCAAAAACATGCAGCTTTAAAAATAAAACCACTGACTTGTACTCTATATAATTATGTCATGTATAATGTAGGCCTAATGCAATGAGCTGGGTTTATAAGCCCTTTTAGTACCCTCCCTTTGAGCGAAATAATTATTGTTTTTACAAATATTACATTGGTTCAATTAAAAAAGTGTGCACGGTTAAACAGTACTCTTGCTCACATTCAACAATAATTAATTATTAAAATTAATGTCAAAATAAAATAACTCGAACCTATATGCATATCTACATTTTTACACTTAACATATTTCATACACATGTTACTTTGATACGACTTCATGCATAGTATATAGCATGTATATATATATAAATATATAATAAGTTTCTGTATAAAATAACGAATATATATAATGTCTCTATATTGTAGATGCGTTGGATGATGCATGGATGGAGGAGCGTCGTATAGGCCTCGCAGCATCATTCGGCGTCGAAAGGTTTCCTCCTAAGTTATAGAAGCGAACTTGACCCGTTGAGCCGGAGATGGGGTTGGCCCTTCGCCTCCCTCTCTGCCCATACCAGACGGTCAGCCGGGGTCAGACTGATGTCCGATAGAGACGCAACCGGACACCGTCGCCTCCTCCTACTTGGTCCGCTGACAGATTGGCTGCTGATGCTACTGCTGCTGCTGCTGGTGATGCCATGGATGATGATGCTGCTGATGCTCGTGCATGCATGATGGCTGTGGTTGCTGACGCTGAAGCCGATGGCATCGTCATCATCATCTCAATGCCGCATCAGTTGCAGTGACGACTACTGCAACGTTTCATTTCCTGTTCAAAGAGCAATCACAGAAGGCGCTCTTTCTCTGCTACATATAGATAGAGTCCGACGGGGTGTGAGGCCAAGTCAGGTCCCGACGAAAACAAGTCCGTTCAGTCTCTGCAGTCTTAGAGAAGAAAGTGCTTCGTTCGTCTTTATCATATTATAACTCTTCCTGAACTATATACGAATACATGAGCATGCTGTAAACTGCACGCATGCTTGTGTTTGGATATCGGGGTCCATTCGCTGAAAATAAAAATTATATTGACTCAAATACAAAAGTTTTTTCATTAAGGTAATTTATATATAAAATACACCGTGGAAATTTGCCATTGAATGCATGGGGCTGTATTCGTCCATAACAAACGTGGCACCACATGCATGCCCGTCAGTGTGCATGCAGGCATGTATTTCCCTGTGCCCCTTTCTAATCTCCTTTGCTCGCGGTTCAATCGTCTTTGCTGCAGATAAGGCGGCGATGAGGCCTCCGTGGAAATCGGACAAAATCATAGATCTATGAATAAATAGAGGGTCGCTGCAGCTGCTGCTGAATGCAGCCAACCTTGCGAGCAGCCGTATAATAATATTATATGCCAACGGACAAACACAAAAGCTGATCTGAATGAATGGAGAGGAACAAAGGAGAAGATTTAGGAAGATTATACAGGAGGAGGAGATTGAGGAGGAAGAGATATGGAGAACCTATATTATAGTGAATGAGAAGAATGATTATGAATGAATGAATAAATGAATGAATGAATGAATGAGTTAATGAATTAATGAATTAATGAATGAAATAATGAGTTAATGAATGAATGAATGAATGGATGAATGAATGAATGAATGAATGAATGAATGCATGATTGAATGAATTAATGAATGAATGAATGAATAAATAAATAAATGAATAAATGAATAAATGAATGAATGAATGAATGAATGAATGAATGAATGAATTGATGAATGAATGAATGAATGGATGAATGAATGAATGAATGGATGAATGAATGAATGAATGAATAGATGATTGAATGAATGAATGAATGTTCGTGGCGTCATTTTGAAGAAGTGAATTATAAGGACGAGGACAAGGACAAGCAGAATCGAAAGAGAAGGACGAGGACGAGGACAAGGACATGAAGGGACAAAATAGAAACATTAATAAGAACAATGATAAGAACAATTAATGATTAGGACGACGATAAGGGTGATAATAAGGGCAAGGGCAAGGACCAGGACCAGAGCAAGGACATCATCATCGTCGTCGTCGTCGTCGTCATCATCATCATCATCATCATCATCATCATCATCATCATCATCATCAACGACAAAGATAACAACAGCAACACCATGCATCTGCAGCATCGTCATCACTATTATTATAATTCTGCTGACAGGTCCATGTATACACCGCAGCCTGCAGGGCGCACCATGCAAGCAAGAATTGAAGAAAGACGTGAAAGAAGATGCTTGCTTTTTCTCTGTATACAGATAATACATAATGCAATTCATGGTTGAAAGCTTCTGTCAACAGCAGCTGAATATAATAGTTACGCATGCATGCGTATGACTTTAATTGTGTGTATACATGCATACACACAAAGTCTACTTAACGAAGTGGAGTGGGTGGGAGGATGAGAGGGAGGGCGGGGAGGGGATATGAAGAGAGGGTGAACCTGCAGGGATATATACGAGGGAGGATGCAATTTAAATTAGATTTGATTCAGTTGCTTAGAAACAGACGTTGACTGTCTCTCTGTGTATACATCAGATTTGTCTCTTCGTCTATCCGTCTGTACGTCCGTGTGCGTGTGTCTGTGTATGTGTGTGTATGTGTGCGTGTGTACATGTGTATGTGTGCGTATGTGTGTGTATGTGTGCGTGTAGTTGTCGTTGTTTCCGTTGCTCTGTGACATGCAACGGGGACCACCTATTGAATTAACTGGTCTGTCACTTTGTCGACGCATAAAGGCTGTCATCTCTCGTCATCTCCTCCGATAATGGGAGGGACTTGAATGCCCCGTGGGGACGTCTCTGCATGCCCCTGCCACGACCCCGTGCTAGCTCGAACACGACCAAGCCAAGGGGGCAAAGGCCATCAGCCCTCACCGCTGCCGCCCTGGTCGCCGCTGCTGCTGCTGATGCTGTACCGACTCTGCAGCCGTCGGTTGCGGTTAGCCAGGCCGACCGACGGACGGACGGACGGGGGACGGTCTGTGGTCCGTGAAAATAATAATTCGTATTAACGGTTGTCATCGTGTCCAATGTTTCTGGCTTCCGGTGATGGGGCTACACACAGTTGGACGGACACCAGATTATTACTTCTGATTACCTGTAGGCTACTATAGCATACAGGGTGGCGCAAAATGAACCGGACTATTAGTTTTTGCAATTTGCATCGCTTGAATAATCAAAGTAATTATCGCCTTAAAACTATCATTAGACAGAAATAACACAGAAAAATGGCATTGGTTTGGCATTTAATATAACATTGAATGAACTGTAAAATTTCAGAATTTTCTGAATGTGTAAGAAATTTAAGTCAAAGTGATGTTCAATAATTATGTCCTCCGTTTGCTGCGATAACCAATGATACTCGCTTGCGAAACTGTCCAATAGCCCGGTTGATAGTGTCCTCGCTGATTTCGTCCCAGCATGCGGTCAGAACTTCTTTCAAAGGTTCAATATCTCGAATTCTCTGTATACATGCATTCATATATTCACATAGCCTATATATATATTCATATATTCATATATTCACATATTCAGATATTCTTATATTCAAATATGAATATATGCATATACAGAGAGAGAGAGAGAGAGAGAGAGAGAGAGAGAGAGAGAGAGAGACAGACAGACAGACAGACAGACAGACAGACAGACAGACAGACAGACAGACAGACAGACAGACAGACAGTGAGCAAGACAAAGAGAGAGACAGACATATACAGAGACAGATAGACATAGACATAGACAGAGTTAGAGATAGAGACAGAGACAGAGAGACAGAGGTATGCAGATGGAGGCAGATATATATGTATACGTATGCAAATATCTTATATATATATATATATATATATATATATATATATATATATATAGAGAGAGAGAGAGAGAGAGAGAGAGAGAGAGAGAGAGAGAGAGAGAGAGAAATAGATACAGACACAGATACAGAAACGGAGAGAGCGATAAAGATATAGAGACAGAGAGAGAGAGACATGCAAATTGAGCGAGAGACACAAAGAGGCAGCTGTGAGACATAGAGAGAGACAGAGAGAGATACAGAGACAGAGACAGAGACAGAGAGGGAGAGGGAGAGGGAGAGGGAGAAGGAGAAGGAGAGAGAGATGGAGTGAGAGAGGTGGAGAGAGAGAGAGAAACAGAGACAGAGACAGAGACAGAGACAGAGACAGAGACAGAGACAGAGACAGAGACAGAGAGGGAGGGAGGTAGGGAGAGGGAGAGGGAGAGAGAGAGAGGAAGAAGGACGGGAAAGATCGGCGAAGACATTACAATATCACGAGCAATGAAATATAATTGCTATTGAGAATGAGCATGAAACTTAGAGAGAGAAACAGCGACGAGTACATGCAGTATAATATGCCTATAAATACACTAATATATAATACAGACCCATCTCTATATGGCAGATGGAATGTGTCAATGCAGCATTGCAATATATATATATATAAATATCGTTATTCGTATATATCTTATATATATATATATGGAAGTAAATATATATATCTGAAGGAGATGCGCTGCAGTATACATTGAGATGGACGTGCACATTGTGCGTGCGTGCTTATGCATGTGCCGACGTTGAGACTCGGTTCATAAGCATCGTCATCAGTCGTGACAGGGCATTGAAAAGTCATCGTCAGCATCCTCATCTTCTTCTCTCTCTGCTGCTGAATCCGATCAGGATCATCCGATGATTTTCCGGCTGTCCGAACGATGTCAACCGACGCGAGAGGTGCCATGGTGCCACCGATGCTGCTACTGCTGCTGATGCTGATGCAGATGATGCTGCTGCTGCTGATGCTGTTGCCGATGCTGCTGACGGTCGAGACTCGAGACTCATCGGTCGCTGGCTTCGGCCGAATGCAGTTCGACCGAATGCAGTTCGGCTCATCGAGTCCAATTGTCAGGGATCGTTTGGCGGGAAGCCAGTGCAGCGGCAGAAGCAGACGACACCCACGGAAGGAAGGGAGGAAGGAGAAAGAGTGAGGGGGAGGAGAGAGACTGTATAACTGTTGAGACGATTATTATTGTCAACTGACGACTTCGTTGCGGACAATAAACTCTGCAGGAATATTAGGCACACATATTTCTGAACTGTAAGACAGAAACTATCAATATATATATATATATATTGATATTATATGCAAAGTGGGATATATAAAAAGTCCCCCACATTTTTTGCCTATATCGGTTTTAAAAAAAACTTTTTTGATTTCGTTTTTGGATCGTCAAAAACAGAGGGTGCACAAACTAAAAGTAATATAACTTCTGTTATTTTTTAAATTTCTTGTTAGAATCAGGGTGAGAATTGCCGGGGGGGTTGGGGGGGGGTTCAACCCCCCCAGTCATTTTTAGAGCCCCATGTTAAAGTATGTTTTTCATACCCCAATTTCAAGTTTATCATAGGCCAACCCCCCCAGTTATTTTTCCACAATTCTCATACTGGTTAGAATTCGGTTATTGTATATATGTAGATATGCATGAATTGCCTTCAAGCCTGTAAAAATTGATATTAAAATTCTTATTTTTGGCCAATGTAAGCCTTTTGTATATATATAAGGTATTACTTTTTTAACGCCCACTTTGTGTATATAGGCCTATATATGTAACTGCGATGCAGAGTGGGCCTAAGCATGTACGTGCACCATCATCATCATCGTCGTCGTCTTCTTCGTCGTCGTTATCATCATCATCATCATCATCATCATCGTCGTCGTCGTCGTCGTCGTCATCGTCTTCGTCATCGTTGTAGTCGTTGTCATTATCATTATCATAATCATCATCATCATCTTCAGAATTATCATATATCGATAGATTATCATATCAAAAGGTAACCGCATTATTTTCAGATCCATGCAGCAAAAATCTGCTTCAGGCCATGGATGGATGAATGGATGGACGGACGGATTTAGATCTAATTGGCAGCATTTGCACGACTGCAGACACGGCTGCGCTATACCTCTACCGTCGTCGTTATCATCATCGTCATCATCATCATCGTCTATGAACTGCAAATCACGGCATGTCAATAGGTGTTCGTGGCTGGCCGTGAATTATCTGCACCGAGGCGAATCCGATATGCCCGGGCCGTTTCGTTGGCCCCTCGCTCGGCCCCCGATCCCAGGAAGAAGGCCGGAGCTCCGGCCGGTCCCGGGTCGCGACCAGTGCCCCGAGACGATGCAGGCCCGACTTGCAGCGACGCGGTGAAGTGGACCGTGATGAGACGTGACTTGGTTGGCAAGATGGCGCCACCGACGCGAAAACTGATCAGACAGACAGACAGACAGACAGACAGACAGACAGACAGACAGACAGACAGACAGACAGACAGACAGACAGACACACACACACACACACACACACACACAGAAACACAGACACACAGACACACAGACACACAGACAGAGATACACAGAGAGCGAAAGAGAGTGAGACAGACAGACATACAGAGTGAGAGAGACAGACAGACAGACAGACAGATTCGATCGGATGCTAATAACTCGTGAGAATAAGAACTTAATTGGACCTTGCAATGGATATTACATATTATAGTATAATGATTACATGCATGCATATTATAGTATGATTATTACTGTTCTGTTATTTTTAATGTGAAGCTGTCGAGAGCATTATAATTATAAGTGGTTATTTTGCATTTGAGGTAAATGATGATGATGAGGATGATGATGATGATGATGGAAAAATGAAAAAGGCGAATTTTTTTATTTTTATGCAAAAAGTAATCAATTCTATTTGCTTTTTGTATATAATATTTTTTGGAAATCATGCATTAGTTATGACTCACTTTTTTACAGTTTTCACGCAGTTCCTCACGTATAGACTAAACGGTATACCAGTATAATTATATAAAGAGTGGGCCATAAAGAGGTTTTTGCCAATATTATCTTGGCCAGCAGTAAGAATTTATAAATGAAATTTTACAGGTTTAAAGACAATTCATATTTACACTAACTGTCTTGATGGCCAGATTTTATCAAAACATTAAAACAAAACAAGCATATTAAGAGCGATGTCGAGATGAATATTCATGGCATCTATTCTGCAAAGACAACGCATGCAGCAGATATTATTAGACACTTGATATTCAGCATACATTTGTCATCATTACTAAAAAAATTTTTTTTTACTATTGTTACTAATATTAAAATTAATATTAATATTAATATTAATATCAAGATTAAGATTAATATTATTATTATTATTATTATTATTATTATTATTATTATTATTATTATTATTATTATTATTATTATTATTATTATTATTATTATTACAATTACTATTGTTGTTGTTATTGACACTTATTGTTTGTGTTATTGATATTAAAATTGTTATTGTTGTTGTTATGGTTATGGTTATGGTTATCGTCATCGTCACCGTCACCGTCATCACCGTCATCACCGTCGTCGTCATCATAATCATCATCATCATCATCATCATCATCATCATCATCATCACCACCATCATCATCACCATGCAGCATTATAATCATCGCTGTAGTCGCAATCATCATCGTTGAATATATAATGCAGGAATATCGACAGGTAATGAAAGCAGCAGCATCGACAGACATACAGACAGACAGAAAGACGGACGAACGTAGACTGCAGCGACACATGGAGATTGGTGAAATGCATGGTTGCAGTGAAGAGCTGACCTCGTCCGTAACCCTCTTGTGCCTCACTGCCCAAGGCCAGAGCCATGTCATGATCGCAATACACGGACCGATGATGCCACCATGCACCACCACCACCACCACCACCACCACCACCACCACCACCACCACCACCACCACCACCACCACCACCACCACCACCACCACCACCACCACCACCACCACCACCACCACCACCACCACCACCACCACCACCACCACCACCACCACCACCACCACCACCACCACCACTGATGACTCGATCGACGAAGACCTGCCCACCCTCCCCTCTATCCATTCCATCCCTCCATCCCTCCGTCCTTCCCTGCCTCCATCCCTCTATCTATTCCTCCGGTCCTCCATTCCTCCTTTTCCATCCGTCTGCTACGCATGCATATAGTCAGTCATAGGTTGCAAGCTTCATTAGGCGACAATTCCATCTCGGGCGCTTGATCGAGCGAGCGTCGCCGGAGGGGCCCCGACCGCCGTGACACTCGCGGTCGACAGGGCGCCAATAAGAGATGAGGATGCACGTATATAGGACCACGACAGCAGCATCGCCGTCATCATCATCTGCTGCTGCTGCTGCTGCTGCTGCTGCTGCTGCTGCTGCTTCTGTTGCAGCATCATCCAAGTCGTCTTTTGATGTCAAGGACCACGAGATTGGTCGAAGATCGGAAGATGTCGCCAAAAGCTAAACTATATGACTATCCTCTGTCCTCCTTCGCCTCCCTCCCTCGATCTCCTCCTCTTCTTCTTTCTCCTTTCTTCTGATTTGGCGTCAACTGCATGCAGAAAAAGATGTCTGGCTCACATCATGCATGCCTTGTGTCGTATACATATATATAATAATGAATAATATCAACAGTTGCCCATGCATGTGCGTCATATGCACACACACACACACGCACACGCGAGCGCACACACACGCACACACACACACGCACACACACACAATACGCGAGCACGCACGCATGCATATGCGCACACAGACACACGCAAACAAATACACACCAGCGCGCACACACACACACACACACACACACTCACAGACACACTTACAGACAAGGTTACACAATCTATGCTATAATCATTATAATGCATTATGCATGCGTTTAATATTGATGTGTAGCCTACACTGTACAATACTAAACAAATGTATTACAAATTTATTGCATTAAACCGCGGTTTTATTACACGGTCTTATATATCGCAATGACTGCATGCATTCTATTCGAATTATTGTTATAAGAACGATTCTTATTCCGCATAATTAAAATTATAACTAATTTTAAGAATTCCATGCATCTGTATATTCTATATTAGCGTACCCGGCCACGCGTTGCTGTGGCTGAGAAGAGCATCCAACCATCCCTTCATTCCCCCTCTCCATCCCATCCCCCTCTTTTCCCTCCCCCTCTTTCCCTCTCTATGCATGTGTCTCTCGTGCACTTGAGACCGTGATGCATGATGGTCTTTCTGGAGGACGCGAGCGATGTGGGATTGGATTTCTCGGACGGTTCCTGTCCTCTGTTCACTTCTTGGTAGAGGCGCTATATAAACTGTCGACCGCTTTCGATGCCAACAACTGCAGCAGCAGCAGCAGGCACCATGCATGATGCACACATCTCAGACAATACACTTCCCATCACACCGTCTGCCACGCCTTTACCCATTCAATTGTCTTCACACGAAAAGCCGCCGCTAACACCGACGACGATGCCGACTCTGGTCCTGATGCTGCATGCAGTCGACAAACGTCCACATTACATTTCCCTTATTATCGCTCGCCGTCTTTACTTATCCATTTACTGCAGCGGTCCTGTTTCAAACAGCTCGCCGCCGCCGACAAATCGCCTTATTCAGCGGCCATGATTTCCCGACATGCCGCGCGGTCCGGTTACAACTTCCGCTGCGGCGACATAATGGACCGCCCGTCCACCGCGCGCCGGTCCTTCCATGCCCCTCTCTCCCCCATTGGTCCAACGGCGGCCAGGGGCGTTAGGGCATCACCACCAGGGCCACGGACGCAGGGCCAAGCGCCGGACAACGCTACAGGGGACCGTTTCACCGCCCTGCAGATTGCAGAAGGTGGTGCATATGCATTATAGAGGATGCAACCCATGGAGGCTGGCGGGAACCAAAAAGACCCGCGGTCTGGAACCCCAGGGCGTGTTCGAAAGGCTGAGGCATGCACGTGACTGCAGAGAGATCTATATAGAGAGAGCGATTATGGCTTTTGACCATTAATATCTGTTATGACTAACTGACTACATGTGTCGAGGCAAAACTCAGCATCAGCAGCATCCTATATATAGTCAGCATCAGCATCTTCCCTTGTGCATCGTTCATCAATTAAACCTCTGTCGCTGCAACCCATCAAATTAACTAACGAACATTCACATGCTGCAGAGGAGGAGGAGGGTGTTTAGACCGCATAAACGTCGCTTAAATAAACATATGCAACTGCAGCTGTATAGTTATGATCATCACATATGCATGATGTCATCTGTGAGCAACATTAGTGCGGTGAGCATCGACCAGTAAATCGTGATTAGCAGACGGTCATTATGGAATTATACAAACCACGTTTGAATAACTGTAGAAGATTAGCCGAAATATACATTACAATCATGTCTATATGACATGCAGAGGTTTCGCCTGCTCGTTTCTAGATTTTTCATCATTAGGAAGTCCTTTCCTTGAGCATTATGCGCATAAATCCTTCTTCAAAACTTACCATCATCCATCCATTAATCATCCAGCCATCTATCCATCTATCCATCCATAATATACCCATCCATCCATCTATCCGCCCGTCCATCCACCCATCCATTCATCTACCCATCTATCCATCCATCCATCTACCCATCCATCCATCCATCCATCCATCCATCCATATCCATCCATCCATCCATCCATCCATCCATCTACCCATCCATCCATCCATTCATCCACCCATCCATATACCCACCCATCCATCCATCCATCCATCCATCCATCCATCAGCTCTTTAGTCCTCTCATTTCCTGCAAACCCTGCAGCTATAGCATGGGCAATTGAGCATGTCTTTCTTAAAAGTTACACGTGAGTGCTCTTCCGTTCATTGTACATTTTGTACAATGCATTCTGAATTTCTGACTCGAACCAACGAGCTTTAACCCATGATGGCCCGCTGGACATAATTCTGAGGAGTTCTCTTGAAGTTGCGCTATATAAATGTTTGATTACAATTAAAATACTAATAATAAGCGTTCGAATCTCTGGACGGATGCCTGTCTAACAATCGAACGTCATCTATCATCGCCGCCGCTGCAAGACGAACGCAACTCGTGGCGCCTCCTACCGAACGCAATTTAAACGCATCGTCATGTATACACTGTGTCCCAATAAATCGGGCACCCTTTTAATAATGTGAATAAAACAGGCAAATCTTAATCGATTTTCAAAATTTCAAGACTGTTTTTATCCTGAGATAATTATCTTACACGGATTCAAACATGAAGTTTCTGGCGTGAATATTGACGTCACAATGACGTCATTTGCATCAGAGAATTCAAATGTTAAGTACCGAACACAACGATTTTTGTTGACATTTGGCTTCGATATGTAAATTAACGACGTCATCATGACGTAATTTTTTGGTGAGGGCCGTTCATAAATTACCAATTTGTAGATAATTATCTCAGGATAAAAACAGTTTTGAAATTTTGACAATCGATGAATATTTACAAGTTTTATTCACATTATGAAAAGGGTGCCCGATTTATTGGGACACAGTGTATATTGACGCGCTGTCTTGCTACCCGCAGTAAAGATCCGAGAAGTCAGAGATTAGTTTCTCGGATCTTTACTGCGGGTGGCTCGGTCGCAATATAAACGTGGAGTGTGAGGTTGTACTCCG
Organism: Lumbricus rubellus; assembly: GCA_945859605.1. NCBI lineage: Eukaryota > Metazoa > Annelida > Clitellata > Crassiclitellata > Lumbricidae > Lumbricus > Lumbricus rubellus. The sequence continues at coordinate 29,071,694 of OX243817.1, read as the reverse complement.
CCTCCGACACTAATCATCTTCGATATGAAACAGTGTCGTTAAGCCCGAACACAACAACAAGCTAATAGTTTTTATCTGCAAGGATGCATCACAGTTTCAATGTAGCGATTTTTGTAACATTGCCACAACCTCTGGTCTTCACTGTTTCACTGTTGGAACCGACGTCAGCCATTTTTCAGACTTGTAACGGATTGCTACAGAAGAATGTAATGTAGTGTACATCTGCGAAATTTCTCAACGCCCACAGAAGCCGTTTCGGCGTATAGCTTAATATACCTGCATGATTATATTGAAAAGAGCAATAAATTTCTAGTTTATTTCGAGTTTCTTTCTGTGCAAAAATCATGAAGTGTCTCCTAACTAACCTGAAATAGTCAAATTTGAATTTACACGTGCAGCTCGAAGTCATGCATGGACAAACATGGGCGGAGACCTGGGCGGAGACTTGGGGGGCAGGGGGCGAACGAGTGGCCGAAGGAAAGACGCGAGATTTTTGGACGGACGAATGGCTGAGTGTCGCAAAAATTCTCATCTTTTGCGGGACAAAATTTCTGACGACCTTTTTTTAGTCTTCTGGCCGAAAAGTCAAGAAAATTTTCTATTTTCACCGCCAAAAAGGTTGATGACCTTTTTTTTAGTCCTGAAGCTCAACGATTGGGGGGGGGCAAATGCATGGGTCGTCCCCCCAACAACAACTCCATTGGGAGGACCCCTGTCCCTTCCTAGGTCTCCGCCCATGTGGACAAACAAAAGAAATGGCATGCCGTCGGTAAGAATAATCTATATACAGGTGTAAATTTTGCAAGGTGAGTTTTGTCGTCAATTTACTAAATATTAATGGTTGGTAACATTTTAGAATCATTCAGAAGATTTCTTGATACCTAAAATATTTCTTACTTTTATACTTCTCAAACTGATTTTGGTGACATCTCCTGGTGTAATAAGAAACTTCAACATTCAACATGCAGTTCTGAGAAATTGTTTTGGAATTTATAGGTCCTTAAATTGTTTTTCGATTATTCTGTAATCTGTACTCCCTGAATTTACATGTGGAATAAATGGAAAAGGTCTCAGACTTGAACTGCTTTGAACTGTCTCCAATCTTTGTTACTCGGTCTCGGTCTCCAATCTAGAAGTTTTATAATCTCTCATATATATATATATATATATATATATATATATAATTATATATATAATTATATATATATATATTTATAGAAGTCTGATTTTGAGAGGCTTGAAGAGCACCGAAGAACTTTTAGTGATGACAGTGAAGTGATTTGAGATGGGAGGATATGTGGTGCTGTCTTCATGCATGCAGAAGTCTCAAAAACTTCCATGGAAGTTTTTGAGACTTCTGCATGCATGAACTGTTCGCATTAATATGTGCTTGAGAACGGATTTCCAGAAGATCGCGAAGAGCAGTTCGTCTGATTCATCTTGTGAGATTCTATTTATGTATCGAATTATTGTGAAGTGTGAACGTGCTTTGCGATTGAATTTGTGATTTCGCATCTTCATCTGATTCATTCTGCAAAAGAAAAGCAAACCCAGATATATAGTGATCATTCAACTTAAGAAGACGGAGAAATACAGGTAGGCTACAGGTGTACATATGGATTTGAGAAATCTAAGAGGAGATGAGAGGAAGGGAGAGCAGAGCTTATAGCTTACTATATAGATGATATCGCAGCAGAGCAGAGCAGATCAAAGTAGAAAAGAACTATAAGCTTTTGTATACCGTGATATATGTATATATAATCATATTTATATATTTATATGAAAAACAGTTTGGCTTAGTCTTTTTTAAATCACAGTGCATAGCGGTTGCTTCAGGACCGCTCATCAAGTGTGTGTGTGTGTGTGTGTGTGTGTGTGTGTGTGTGTGTGTGTGTGTGTGTGTGTGTGTGTGTGTGTGTGAATACACATTTTTCTGCCATTGAAAAATCATTTGGGCATTTGAATTTTTTTGATATTTCAATTTTATTGCTTTAGTAGCAAAATTATCTGATAGATTATTATTTATTTACCAACTCGATCAGGGGCGGATCCAGGGGGGCAATCCGGCCATGCCCCCATTTAAAACTGCCATGGGACGTGGCCCCCATTTGGTCTGAAATTAGCAATACGCATATGGGTGTAATGGCATATGCCCCCTATTCGGAAAATCGCATGGGACGAGGCCCACCATTCGGTTTTCAAGTGGAGGACTAAAAATAAAATAATAAGGTCATTAACTTTTTGGCGGATGGAAAAGTACTTTTTTCCTCAGCCAAAGACCGATGACTAAAAAAAGGTCGTCAACTTTTTGGGCGGATGAAAAGTACCAACAACGAAATTTCGAATTGTTTTCACCTGTCCCATCCTGCAAGATCTAAGATTTTTGGCCCACCCCCTTGGAAGAGTTCTGGATCCGCCACTGAACTCGATCGTCATAATTGCTAAGTTACTTCACAGCCACGTACTGCAGCTGCGCTGGTTTCCTGTTTATTTTCGATAATAATAATAAGGATCACCTAAAAATATCAAGGCCATTATTTGATAACAATTATTTGAGACGAGACTTAATAAAAAAAAACCTTTTTTGATACTTGTTATTGGGTCACGTTTTTGAAAAGTTAAAAACAGTGGTTTGTCTCAATTAAAGTGAAATAACGTTAGTTCTGTTTAAAACATTTTGATGAAATTTGGCCACTGTACGCAAATATAAATTTCCTTAAAATCCGCGAAATATGATTTAAAAATTCTTACTTCGGGCCAAGTTACTGCATGGCAAAAATCCCTAGGGGTTCTTTTTTATGACCAACTCAGTATATGCATTAAATGTCACCAAGTAAATATACACGATAACTGCTTAACATACTATATATAGTCTACATCAGTGATTTTCAACCGCGGGGTTCCGCGGAACCCTAGGGTTCCGCGGGCGTCGGCCAGGGGTTCCGCGGCAGTTTGGTAGAAATTTTAGTGCCCCGCTGAAATTCTAAATGTATCAGCAATGAATAGATTCTTTTCCAACCTTCAGTCATTCTTGCTTTAAAACATTATTAGGCTACTTGTTGTTTTCTATAATATAGGCTAATTCAATACTTGTTTTTCGGAAGCACGTGCATCAAAAGGGAATCTATAAGCTTATAGGCCCTATATAGATTGCCTATACGTATCCAACTGTCCAGTCGGACAAAGCATGCAGTTTTATTATTGGTTTTAAACTATATGGACGCTCGCGATCTGTTCTGACTAAACAGAATGAGCCGAGCACTCGGTCAACGACTTGTTTGGTTAGTTCCACTTTTGATCAGTTAAATTTTGTAGAGCCAGTACCTGTAGTTAAATTTCTCATCCAGAGGTAGCGTATATTCAATTTTTTGCGAACGCTGAGCCTCAAGCATATATATTTATCTGTAGTATCTTTAACCGACAGGTCTAGGCCTTATACTCGCTCTTTGCTTCTCGGAAAATACATTAGATGGGTGAAACAAGAATCAGATGTGTGGTTATTGGGACATAAGTAGGGTCTGCTTTTTCAGGTGCACGGACGTAACCTTCAAACGAAGTTGAGACTCCTCAAATAAGTCCATCGGCCCCACTATAGCCCCGTGTCACTCACAACGCCCGGCCATGACGGTTGAGCCTGAAACGGTCCTTCTATATGTTGTATATCAATCATTATGCGTATGCCTACGTGTCTCTCTACGATGCGTCCATGATTTAAGCCAGGCACAAATTCGCATTAAACTTGAAAAAATGCTTTAATACACCTTGTCCTTAACGCTGATCCAGAATAGAACGTATTTTCATTTTTAAATATTTTATCCATCTGTTCAAATGGATGGATATTTGTTGGCGAAATAGAGCGAATATGCAGTTGCAATTGTTCTCTGACAGTGCTTGCGCACTGGACCTACGCTTTTAGAATTCTAGGCCTAAAGCAAGTATCTGTGATGTGGTATAATAGGCTGCGCCAGGAGTGCAAGTATTAAGTAACTATTACATAATCTACTAGGCCTACATATGGGGCCTACCTATTACATAATTTCACACATTTTTAAGTACTGTTACAAGGCTACGTATACGTCGTATAGGCCCTACACCTTTTTCTTGAAATACTGGACGAGTGAAACGCGAAGGGTTCCGCGAGCGAATACGTGCTTTGGAAAGGTTCCGCCACTAGAAAAAGGTTGAAACCACTGGTCTACATTATATATAGTAGGGCCTATATATATAATATATGGGCATTTGAATTTTTTTATATATATTATAATGTGGCCTGCCTATAGATATTTTAGCCAGTACAGGCTATCATACATGTGGATAAACACATCTTGCATATACATACATACACACACGTATATATACATAGATCTATACACACGTGCATATATAGATCTATAGATCTATGCAAACATGCATGCACAATTACAGATAACATATAATTATATATATATATATATATATATATATATATACGTGCAAACATACCTACTTGCATCACAGACATGCATTCTTATATATAGGTTCACAATATATAAATATAATTATATATACATATAATTATATATATATACATACATGCATGCAGGCACGTTGGAGAAGTGGGGAAAATGTCTTTAGAACCCGGGCTGGGGGTACGAAACTTATGCTGAATTTCATGAATTTTAGATTTTTGATTAGGCCTATAAGAAATATGTTAGAATTAAATTTTCCAAAATAACAGCCGACTTGTATATTGTAATACTTATAGTTGCAAGTCAAAATAACACAATAAAAAATCATAGGCCGTTCCCGACATTTTTAATATCAATCCGTGTCTTTAAATTCTCTTACAATGCATATAGAGTGCTTGGGGGGAAGTCCGACACTGGAGGGAAGTTCGACAGTCGTAACCTTTTTGCTTACTTACTCACGAGCTTTAATGACACGTCATTTTTGGATATATTTTTTAATAAAGCTTTCCTTAGTTGTCATTTTGGCCAACTTAGATTAAAATTTTACCCCATGCAATCCGCGAAACCCTGAGCTAAATCAATGCACCTGATAAGTAATCAATGCATCCGATTGCCCAATGTAAAATCATGTGAAAAGTTTATTCGCATATCTCTCATCTCGAGGGAGATTTTCTTGTTGTTAATGCTTGAGCTAGGTCTAATGCCAATGAAAAGTAGGCTGGTAAGACGCATATTGCTCAATACACAGTGGGTCGAAAAATAAGTGACCTGTCGAACTTCCACCCAAGTTCGGGTAAGTTCGACACCTCTAATTGGGGTAAGTTCGACAGTGTGCGGCTCATGCATATACGTGGGGATATGTGATTCGTTTTATGCTTGTATCATTACTGTAGATGCAAAATGTCTATAAAACGAAATGTATGTATGTAAGTTATGTATATATGTATGTATGTATGTATGTATGTATGTATGTATGTATGTATGTATGTATGTATGTATGTATGTATGTATGTATGTATGTATGTATGTATGTATGTATGTATGTATGTATGTATGTATGTATGTATGTATGTATGTATGTATGTATGTATGTAGGCTATGTATGTAGCCTATGTATGTATGTATGTATGTGTGTATGTATGTATGTATGTATGTATGTATGTATGTATGTATGTATGTATGTATGTAAGTTATGTATATATGTATGTATGTATGTAGGCTGTGCATGCAGGCTATATATGTAGGCTATGTATGTATGTATGTATGTATGTATGTATGTATGTATGTATGTATGTATGTATGTATGTATGTATGTATGTATGTATGTATGTATGTATGTATGTATGTATGTATGTATGTATGTATGTATGTATGTATGTATGTATGTATGTATGTATGTATGTATGTATGTATGTATGTATGTATGTATGTATGTATGTATGTATGTATGTATGTATGTATGTATGTATGTATGTGTGTATGTATGTATGTATGTAGGCTATGTAGTATGTATGTATGTATGTATGTATGTATGTATGTATGTATGTATGTATGTATGTATGTATGTATGTATGTATGTATGTATGTATGAATGTATGTATGTATGTATGTATGTATGTATGTATGTATGTATGTATGTATGTATGTATGTATGTATGTAGGCCTATGTAGGCCTATGTATATGTGTATGTAAGTGTGTATGTACATAGTTATGATACGAATGCTGACAATGTCAGTGATCCATGAAATTACCCTTTGCTCAACGTGGGTGTTCATACTTTGATCCACCCAAGAACCAGGAAGAAGAATGGATAAGGTGTCAGATGTGTGCGCGTTGGTTCCATGAGATGTGCACAGATGCCGTCAATGACATTTATTTAATCTGGACACGTTTTATAACCTGATTCCAGTTACAGACAGAAACTGTCGAAATTCCCCCCATAGTGAGGGGAAGTTCGACAATTTATAGCCCTCAGAAAAAGTGTTTGTAATTTCAGGAAATAAACTGCAAAGACTAAATTGTTATTGCTTTTGATTAAGGAGATATAGTACTACTATAAAGTATTTTTGTTATAATTTTGTGATATCGTTTTAGTCTAGAAATTTCGCAAAAATGCTTAATGTGTCGAACTTCCCCACAAGCACTCTATATATAGATATATGTATATATAGTTTAAAGATTTGATACTTCTGTTCCTATATAGCCTATAGCCTATATAATAAAAAAGGTCGTCAACTTTCGGGAAAATCTGGTTTTTCGGGCAAACAGCAAAAACACAGGCCCGAACGACTAAAAAAGGTTGTCAACTTTTTGCCGAATATATTTTTCGAGCAGAAGTTCAATCTTTGTCCCCCTCCCCACTGCTGAAATCTCCCGTACGCCTATGATTATTATAATATATAAACCATGCATGCTGCAGTTGGATTGGATAATATGAAAAATTCTTATAAGAAATTATGTCTGCACGTTTTAAGACATTTGCTCATAGCTTAAGAAAGAGATTAACAAGTGTGCATGCATGACGGCAAGAGCCAATATATAGTATTTTGGAGAGACATAGGCCTACTTGCAGAGTGGGCCAAAAAAAGTAATCCCCTACAATGTTAATTGGCAAATTGGGCAGAAGTAAGAATTTTTAAATCAAATTATACAGACTGAAAGGTATAATTTATATTTGTGTAGGCTACAACAGCCAAATTTATAACCAAAAACAGTCAAACCGAAAAAAAGTTATATTAGTCGGGTCAATCTACGAAATAACTTCGGTGAACCCCAAAAAAATTGCAAGAAAGCGTTTTATGACGATTTTCTGGTTTCTTGGGTCTGGTGATGAACATACTAAAAGTTACAAGAAATCGGACCACGGCAAGTGGTCTAATTTTGGCGGGAAAAAAGATGGCCGCCAATTGGACTAGGCTTGGAGTCTGGAAATGATACTGTTAGAAGAAAATCATGTAACAATGTGCTAACAGGCTTTTCTAGACTAATTTGACCCTCCTGAGAACGAAAATCGTGGTTAGCAAGCTGAATTTTTAGCGGTTGCATGAGAAAACAAGATGGCGGCCAAAATGGTGGTCTATAATTGCTTCAAAAGGTTGCACAGTCGGGTCAATCTACAAAATGATCCAAAAAATTGTAAGACGGCGTTTTATGATGATTTTCTGGTCTCTAGGGTCTGGTGATGAACATACTAAAAGTTACAAGAAATCTGACCACGGCAAGTGGTCTAATTTTGGCGGGAAAAAAGATAGCCGACAATTGGATCAGGCTTGGAATCTGGAAATGATACTGTTAGAAGCAGATCATGTATATATTCGCTAAAATGCTTTTCTAGACTAATTTGACCCTCCCAAGAACGAATATCGTGGTTAACAAGCTTGAATTTTAGCGGTTGCATGAGAAAACAAGATGGCGGCCAAAATGGCGGCCTATTGCTTCAACAGGCTGTAAGTCCGGTATTGTATGTGATATGAACATAATTTTGTAATTTAAATTAAGATGTTAGGGTTCTAGGCATGCAATGGAATTAAAGACACATATGTAGTACTGGAAGAAAACCAAAATGGCGGAAAAAATGGCGGCAAGAATGTTGAAATTGTTTTAAATGAAGTGATGCATGCAATTGAAACATGAATTCGGACTCCAACTTAGCATTTTGGAGGTCACGGAAAGCAATGGAATCAATTCTGCACGTGTGACACTGCAAGAAAAGTAAAATGGCAGCGATCGGAAACGCTTCGGAGAAGTTCTTCAACGGTACTGTTGGGCTCATGACAAGCGGAAGTGTGTCGGAAAGGGATGGATCTACTGTGGAGGAGGCGCAGGAGGATGAGGAAAAGGAGGCGAAACGGGGTATAAGGCGAATTGAATTCATCTTCCGCAATCCCATCCTCCTCCAAGCCATCCACATCATCATCATCATCATCATCTTCATCACAGCATAACATCAAACGGCGCTGGAGGAGGGGTTCATTCCAGATCTCGGGTGTCACCACCACCACTGCCAGCACCACCTGGAGACGAGAAAGATCAACACGAAGGACCTAGCGCAGAAGATCAGCAGTGAGCTGAAGAGGTACAGCATCTCTTCCACTATCAATTCAGATTGGACCCCTGAAACATCGCTGTGCAAGCAGTGGTTTCTAGGGTAACGTGATCTGCGTTTGGAGTGCAGAAAATATTCGAACAAATTCCATCTCCAGGTGATGGTGGTGCTGTTGGTGGTGGTGCTGTTGGTGGTGGTGATCATCATGGATAGCAAACACTGTTTGTGTGGTCCTGGCAGGTACCCATTGGCCAGGCTTCCGTAGAGGGACGATGCCGACTGCTCTTGGCGACCGTTGATGAAGCCGTTCGTTTCAGTGCCGACCCCCATGTACATGTTGTTCGATGGACGGACTCCGAGACCTGGAATGAACTCCCCTCCAGCGCCATTTGATGTCATGCTGTGATGAAGATGATGCTGATGATGATGTGAATGGCTTGGAGGAGGAAGAATTCCATTCCCCTTATACCCCGTTCCGCCTCCTTCTCCTCCTCCTCCTCCGCCTCCTCCACAGTAGATCCATCCATTTCCGACACACTTCCGCTTGTCATGAGCCCAACAGTCCCGTTGACGAACTTCTCCGAAGCGCTTCCGATCGCTGCCATTTTACTTTTCTTGCAGTGTCACACGTGCAGAATTGATTCCATTGCTTTCCGTGACCTCCAAAATGCTAAGTTGGAGTCCGAATTCATGTTTCAATTGCATGCATCACTTCATTTAAAACAATTTCAACATTCTGGCCGCCATTTTTTCCGCCATTTTGGTTTCTTCCAGTACTACATATGTGTCTTTAATTCCATTGCATGCCTAGAACCCCAACATCTTAATTTAAATTACAAAATCATGTTCATATCACATACAATACCCGACTTACAGCCTATTGAAGCAATAGGCCGCCATTTTGGCCGCCATCTTGTTTTCTCATGCAACCGCTAAAATTCAAGCTTGTTAACCACGATATTCGTTCTTGGGAGGGTCAAATTAGTCTAGAAAAGCATTTTAGCGAATATATACATGATCTGCTTCTAACAGTATCATTTCCAGATTCCAAGCCTGATCCAATTGTCGGCTATCTTTTTTCCCGCCAAAATTAGACCACTTGCCGTGGTCAGATTTCTTGTAACTTTTAGTATGTTCATCACCAGACCCTAGAGACCAGAAAACCATCATAAAACCCCGTCTTACAATTTTTTGGATCCTTTTGTAGATTGACCCGACTGTGCAACCTTTTGAAGCAATTATAGACCGCCATTTTGGCCGCCATCTTGTTTTCTCATGCAACCGCTAAAAATTCAGCTTGCTAACCACGATTTTCGTTCTCAGGAGGGTCAAATTAGTCTAGAAAAGCATGTTAGCACATTGTTACATGATTTTCTTCTAACAGTATCATTTCCAGACTCCAAGCCTAGTCTAATTGGCGGCCATCTTTTTTCCCGCCAAAATTAGACCACTTGCCGTGGTCCGATTTCTTGTAACTTTTAGTATGTTCATCACCAGACCCAAGAGACCAGAAAATCGTCATAAAACGCTTTCTTGCAATTTTTTTGGGGTCATGTGTTAGATTGACCCGACTATATTACACTGTTAAAAGATAAGATGGAGCAGTCTAGGGAATTACCACCCTTCCGTGGCCAGGTTCCAGGATTTTGCATTCCATGAAATATCTAGAGGAGAACTCCACCGAGCGCCTGTTCTCCTGTGTTGACGGTGATCAGACGTGGAAAATAACACGCATTTATCCAACATATCGCACTCCACCTAGCGAAGCGTCACTTGCACTCTGAAGATATATACTAAACCTAGCGAGTCATCAGTTGCATTCTGAAACTAGGTGTGTTACATCCTAAGCCACTGCTTCCATCTACTTCTCATCCTCTTATTCCTCAATCTTCTAATCCCAATTATCTACTTTCTCCTCCTCAATCTGTACCTCTTTCTCCTCTTCTTCCTCCGCTTCCTCGTCTTCATTCTCGTCCTCGTCGTATTCCTCTTCCTGCTCCTCTTCCTCGTCTTCCTCCTCCTGATCCTCCTCTTTCTCGTAATCCTCTTCCTACTCCTCCTCCTAGTCTTCCTCTTCCTGCTCCTCCTCGTCTTCCTTTTTCTGCTCCTCCTCGTCTTCCTCTTCCTCCTCCTCCTCGTCTTCCTCTTCCTCCTCCTCGTCTTCCTCTTCCTACTCCGCCTCCTCGTCTTCGTTCTCTTCCTCGTCCTCCTCGTCTTCCTCTTCCTGCTCCTCCTCCTCGTCTTCATCCTCCTGCTCCTCCTCTTTCTCAAATTCCTCTTCCTGCTCCTCCTCCTCGTCTTCCTCCTCCTCGTCTTCCTCTTCTTGCTCCCTCTCCTCGTCTTCCTCTTTCTCCTCCTCCTCGTTGTCCTCTTCCTGCTCCTCCTCCTCGTCTTCCTCTTCCTCTTCCTCCTCGTCTTCCTCTTCTTGCTCCTCCTCCTCGTCTTCCTCCTCCTCGTCTTCCTCTTCCTCCTCCTCCTCGTCTTCCCCTTCTTGCTCCCCCTCCTCGTCTTCCTCTTCCTCCTCCTCGTCTTCCTCTTCCTGCTCCTCCTCCTAGTTTTCCTCTTCCTGCTTCTCCTCCTCGTCTTCCTCTTCCTCCTCCTCCTCGTCTTCCTCTTCTTGCTCCTCCTCGTCGTCTTCCTCTTCCTGCTCCTCCTTCTAGTCTTCCTCTTCCTGCTCCTCTTCCTCGAATTCCTTTTCCTGCTCCTCCTCCTCCTCGTCTTCCTCTTCCTCCTCCTCCTCGTCTTCCTCTTCTTGCTCCCCCTCCTCGTCTTCCTCTTCCTCCTCCTCCTCGTCTTCCTCTTCCTGCTCCTCCTCCTCCTCGTCTTCCTCTTCCTCCTCCTCCTCGTCTTCTTTTTCCTCCTCCTCGTCTTCCTCTTCCTGCTCCTCCTCTTCGTCTTCATCCTCCTGCTCCTCCTCTTTCTCGAATTCCTCTTCCTGCTCCTCCTCGTCTTCCTCTTCCTCCTCCTCGTCTTCTTTTTCCTCCTCCTCGTCTTCCTCTTCCTCCTCCTCCTCGTCTTCCTCTTCTTCCTCCTCCTCGTCTTCCTCTTCCTCCTCCTCTTCATCTTTCTCTTCCTCCTTTTCGGCTTCCTCTTCCTCCTCCTCCCCATCTTCTTCTTCCTGCTCCTCCTCCTCGTCGTCCTCTTCCTCTTCCTCCTCGTCTTCCTCTTCTTGCCCCTCCTCCTCGTCTTCCTCCTCCTCGTCTTCCTCTTCTTGCTCCCTCTCCTCGTCTTCCTCTTTCTCCTCCTCCTCGTCGTCCTCTTCCTGCTCCTCCTCCTAGTCTTCCTCTTCCTGCTTCTCCTCCTCGTCTTCCTCTTTCTCCTCCTCCTCGTCTTCCTCTTCTTGCTCCTCCTCCTCGTCTTCCTCTTCCTGCTCCTCTTTCTAGTCTTCCTCTTCCTGCTCCTCTTCCTCGTATTCCACTTCCTGCTCCTCCTCCTCCTCGTCTTCCTCTTCCTCCTCCTCCTCGTCTTCCTCTTCCTCCTCCTCATCTTCCTCTTCCTCCTCCTCCTCGTCTTCCACTTCTTGCTCCTCCTTCTAGTCTTCCTCTTCCTGCTCCTAATTCACATCGTCTTGTCTGACGCTTTTATTTAATTTTTTCTTCCATGTGGATTAATTAATATTTTGTTCATTTATTCAACAATCCGGTCGAAAGACGCAACCGGTTACATTATGCTGTTATTATAATCTAAATTAATCCTTACAGACCTTATTACTAATGGAACAAACGACAGCCTGCAATTATACAACGGCGCTAATAGCAGCCTACAAGGCACGTCTGGGATTATAGTACGGGGATTCGGGAATAGAACTCAGCTCTGCTGATCTCCATGCCACTGTGTTATCCAATACGCCGTCCCCCACATACCCAGTTACAGCCGAGTCTTAATGACCCCTCGACAGCTGCATGTTGGGCGTCCTCGCCGGGCCACATGCAGGGGATCTATTCGCAAGTACAACCCTGATTTAATCGCCATATTCCTCCTTCATTTTCTCCTCCACCTCGTCATCTTTCCATTCGCCTTTTTCTTCCTTTTTCTTCTTCCTCTTCCTCTTCGCTTTTTTACTCCTCCTCCTCCTCGTCTTTCTCCTCCACGTCTTCCTTCTCCACATATAACTCATCGCCTTCTCCCTCTTCCTTTTTCTCCTCCTCCTCTCACTCCTCTTCCTTCTCCTCCTCCTCTTCCTCCTACTCTTCCTCGTTCTTTTTTCCACCTCTTATTCTTTCTTTTCCTTTCCTCTTCCTCTTTCTTCTCCTCTCACTCCTCTTCCTAATCATTCTCCTCCTCCTTCTCGTCTACATCGTCCTCTTTTTCCTCCACTTCCTCTTCCTCTCACTCCTCTTCTTTATGTTCCTCGTCCTTTTACTCTTCCTCCTTGTCCTCTCCCTCCTCGTCTTCCGCTTTTTCCTCCAATTCGTTCTCCTCTCACTCCTCTTCCTTCTCCTGCTCTTTCCCCAGCTCCTCATCCTCTTCCTCTTACTCTTTCTACTCTTCCTCCTCTTCCTCTTATGCCTCCTTCTATTCGCCCTCCTCTTCTTTATCCTATTCCTCCTACTCTTCATTTTCTCGTCTTCGTCCTCCTCATCCTGCTTCTTCTGCTACACCTCCTCCTTCTCTTGCCTTTCCTCCTGCTCCTCCTCCTCCTCGTCGTCTTGGCTTCCGATGTTGATGACGTCGTTATATAGACACCGCAGTCATTCCATGCTTTTGGGGCAGGACCGTTTCATTCATAATGACCTCGGCCGACTGTGCATCGGTATTATAGGCTAATTAACTGAACCACAGGAGTCTCTGCCACCAATAGCTGTCACAGTGGACATGCATCCCAGCTTCTAGGGTTTCGCAAGAAACCAGATGCCTGGACACGCTGGGGTAAATGCACACACACACACAAACATACACACACACTGACATTCCCACACACAATAGTATTGGCGGTGATAGTGGTTATGATAATAATGCTGCTACTGTTGCTCATGATGATGAGGAGGAGGAAGAGCAAGAGGAGGAGGATTATGAAAATGATGGTGATGATAATGATGATGGTGATAGTAGATATGACGATGACGACGATAGTGATGCTGTTTATGATGATGATAATATTGATGACAACGACGACGATGATATCGACGACCTCGAGGTTGTAGTAATAATAAAAGCATTAGCAATTGGAATAGATTCATGAGTAGCAGCAATAGTAGCAGTCTAAGTGACAGCACTTATGATGATGATGATGATGATGATGATGATGATGATGATGATAACGACGACGACGACGACGATGATGATGATGAGGACGACGACAACGACGACGACGATGGTTGTGATGATGATGATGATGATGATGATGATGATGATGATGATGATGATGATGATGATGATGATGATGATGATGATGATGATGATGATGATGATGATGATGATGATGATGATGATGACGACGATGATCATGACGACGACGATGATCATGACGTCGACGAAACTCTACAATTATTAGCAATTATAATTGTGACAATGATGACGACGACGACGTCGATGATGATGATGATGATGATGATGATGATGACTTTGACAACGATCATGAAGATCATGATGATGCTGTTGGTGCTGCTGAATATGATGACGATAATAGTTGTGATGATGATGATGAAGAGGATGATGATGAAGCTGATGATGATGACGATGATGATCGTGATGATTGTAAATACGTCTACAACGATGATGGTAAAGACGACAAAGCTGTATATGTAGTAGTATTAGTAGCGATGACAATGATAATGATGATGACAATGATTTTGAAGCTGATGCTGACATCGACGCTGCTGCTTCTGCTGACGATAATGACGATGACAACAGTCATGACGATCGTGATGATAACGACGACAACGATGATGTTGAAAGCGGTTATGATGATAGTAGTTATGATGATGATGATGATGATGATGATGATGTGGATGACGATCACGGCGAATTGATGATGGTGATGATGATGATGATGATGATAATGATGATGATGATTATGATGATGATGACGGTGACGATGATGATGATGACATGATGATCGTGATGATCATGATGATGATTACGACAACGACTATATAAATGATGATAACGAGGGTGAGGATGATGAAGACGACGACGATTGAATACGGCGACGAGAACGGTAAAAAAATGATGAGGATGAGAATATATAATTATAAGGGACGAATGACATATGATGCAAGACAGGCAGCGACAGACAGAAAGGAATATTCTAAGATGGACACACAGAAACAGACATACAGAGACAGAAAGGCAGAGACAGACAGGAGCAGTGGGGCACACAGACAAACAGAGGAAGACATACAGCGACAGATATAAACAGACTCACTGACAGAAACAGTCACATTCGGACAGAAACAGACATATTGCCACAGACAAAACAGACTGAGACAGACATAGACAGAGAGACATAGTAAGACAGACAGACAGACAGGTAGAGATAAAATACAAAGACCGACCATACAAGCAGACACTCGGAGACAGACACACAGTCAGAGTGATAGGGAGAGAGAGAGAACGTGAAAGAGAGACAGATAGTGATAGGAAGAGACTTGCAGAAAAGACAGAGACGGGTCAACATGTACATACAGACCTAAACAGACAATCAAAACCAGACAGAAAGAGGCAGATAGACAGTGGCAGTTACAGGTAGACAATAACAGGCACACAGACAGATACAGACATTTAGTACACAGACAAAAAGATAGAGGAATACAGACCAGCAGATAGACCCAGACAAAGACAGAGGTGATGACTAGATGGGGACGGACGGGCAAACGGACGGTTAGTTGCGTTGAATGGTTAACAGATGGAATAAAAGATAGATAAGAATAACGGTGGTCGATCTTAAAGTCCTTCTTGTCAAACATACGGCCTGCATATATGCATAATTATACGTACAATAGGACATACATTCATGCATGCACACATACATTAGGCCCACATACATACATGCATACATGCATACGTGCATACATACATACATAGTTATTACATACATACATACATACATACATACATACATACATACATACATACATACATACATACATACATACATACATACATACATACATACATACATACATACATACATACATACATACATACATACATACATACATACATACATACATACATACATACATACATACATACATACATACAATGTACATACATACATACATACATACATACATACATACATACATACATGCATGCATGCATAGATGAATACATGTACATAGACACATACATGCAAGCATATTATGCACCATCAAACGCTACACATTGGGGTTACTTTGAACCCTATCACCCACTTAGGTGTCAGATTGCCGCGGTTGATTAGTCCAGCCGTTGGAATGCAGGATATGGAGGGGGAGGGTCGTGCCTGTTGCAAAGCCAAATGACGGTCGGCCCAGGGGTCCGTTTGCCGACAGGGGCCATTGGGGATGGTCCAGAGATCATTAAGAACAAAGGGCTACAGTAATCTCTTCGTTGGATACGGGAATTAGGCGTCTGTGCCTGACGGTCATCCCCCGATTTGACCGGCAGACAGCGTATCTGAAGAAATAAGCATTATAATTATAATTATAATGGAGCGAGGTCGGTTTGTAAAGGCGACGGAGATGAAACAGTGCCTTGCTGTGGGAGAGCCTACTTCGAAATTGTCCAGATTCTTTATTCTGCTAATCGACAACTTATGCTCCTGAGTATAGTAACCTTGAAGGAGCGCTATATCAAATTTTCAGTAAATAAATAAATAAATAAACTTTACCGACATGCTGGAGACACCGAAGTCAAAGACACCTAGGGTAAAGTATGAAACGAAGTTAATAATTATTTCACTTATTACTTACTATTCTCCCTCTCTTTTGCTGTCTTTCTCTGTCTGTCTCTCTGTCTCTCTGGTGTTCTCTGTCTCTGTCATTTTTCTTTGTCTCTCTGCATTGCTCTTTGTCTCCCTGTCTGTCTTTCTGTCTATCTATTTATCTGTCTCTCTGTCTGTCTCTCTCGGCTTCGTTCTCTGTCTCTCTCTCTTCGTGTTTCTGTCTGTCTCTCTGTTTGTCTCTGTGTTAATATCTGTTTATTTGTATATCTGGGGATCTCTGTTTCCTTTATCTGTATCTGCCTCTCTGTCTCTATCTGGCTCTATCTGGCTCTTTATCGCTCTCTGTTTTTCTGTCTCTGTCTTTTTCCCTGTCTCTCTGTCTCTAGCTGTCTCTTTCTCTGCCTGTCTCACTCTGTATGTTTTTCTCTGTCTGTCTTTATCTATCTCTGTCTCTCTCGGTCTCTCTGTCTTATAACTGTGCTGCATCGTGGTTTATGTAAGAGACTAGTTAGTACCTGATGGTCACAGTAAACACGGATGAATGTAGGAGTTAATGATGACTGGTTGTGCTGGTGCTAAGAGATATGTATTTATTTACATATTTAATTCAGAAATTGTATATAGCGCCTCTTCAAGGTAGGCTACTCAGAAGCGTTTCCGGCCTAACCACAGCTAAATAATACAGTTTTTAGGAACAAAGTGGAGTGACCCTGGGAATTAAGCGTAGTGTAACATTCCAGGTTGCAGGACCAGCGAGAAAAGAAAAAGCGACACTGTCCAACATGCAGTCCGCGAGGGGAACCATGTCAAACAGGCCTATTTAGATTTATCCCAATCACCACAATGAACCGATCTATTTCCATCAACGGCATATTCTTAACTCTCAATTGAACTCTTGATTTCTCCGCTCTCATTATTTTTATCACAGTCTTGTCTTGTCTTTAACCTTCCTCGATTCGAGGGTTGGTCGCTTCATGGACATGTCTTCGCATTGCTCTTTGTCTCCCAAAGTAGCCATGTTTATGAAGTGTCAACAATTTCATTTTTATCACAGTACTCGACCAATAAATCACATAAAGTTATATAGCGCATCCTCAAGATCTTTACTCAGAGGCACTCCCAAAACGGGCGTGGCAAAAAAGAAATGCCTTGAGAAGATGATGGAAAGAGCCAGCAGAGTTACGGCAGAGTGAGTAGAGAAAGCAAATGAGCGGCCATTCCAGTTAGCTCATTCCCTCATTCATTCATTCATTCATTCATTCATTCATTCAGAGCATTTGTATAGCGCCCGTTCAAGAAACTACTCAGAGGCGCTCCCAGCCCAACCACAAACAGAGAAAAAATACTTGAGGAACTTGTAGAACCCAGCCAGAATCACTGAGAGTACTCTGCACTGCATGACCGCCGTGCATGACAAAGAAACAAGTCGCCACAAGTAAGTGAGCGCAGCGATCGGTGTCCCAGGAGGACAGATGCCAGTGTGAATAGTTCATAGTGATAGGTAGGATGAGTCTGGGTGCAACACCAAGCAATCTATGGAACTCCATGTAATGAATAATTGTAATGCCGACAATTGCTACACACTCGCTCAAAATGTGCAATAAAAACCTACACATTTTCATCCACATCAGTGTGTAGCTCTCACTCGACCACATTATGGTGGAGCTTCTCTACACATTTATGTGGAACCATTTCATTGCACACCTAGTGTGTAGTTTAACTACACAGAATTGTGTAGCTTTTCTTGAATTAGTTGTGTAGTTTTGAAGAAGAGCAGTCCTTTTATCTAGCCCTAAAGTAGCCATGTTTATGAAGTGTCAACAATTTCATTTTCCAAAATGGCCAACCAATGGCCGACCTAAAAAGGATATTGCAATATCTCAGCTTCCAGTACACTTAGGATCGTCATCTTGGTGTCTAAACATACATAGTTAGGGGCGAGGATTCCAACAGAGCCATCATAAATGTTCCCCAGGCTTCAATGGCGGCCCTTTTCCAAAATGCAAGTAAAAATGACTGCATAAATCCGACCTCCACTCAGCGACAATTCCTCTCATAAATCCAACTAGGCGGTGGTGGTGTTGTGGGTGGTTGTTGTAGTTGTTATTGTTGGTGGTGGTGGTTTTGTGAGGTATTTAATATGCGCTGGGATAATAGACAAGGCTTGGAATTCTAAAAGAGCTCTAGAAATCACTGTTAGAAGCAAATCATGTAACAATTTGCTAACTGGTGTTTCTAGACTAATTCGACCACCCTGACTACAGGGTCCAAGGAAGGCAATGGAATCAAAGACATATATGTAGCACTGCAAGAAAATCAAAATGGCGGAAAAAATGGCGGCCGGAATATAAAATGGCTATAAATGAAGTTATGTATGCAATAGAAACATGATTTCAGAGTCTAAACCAACATTTTCTAGGTCAAAGAATGCGATGGAACCATGGTCAGATATGTGGCGCTGCAAAAAAAAACCAAAATGGCGGACAAAATGGCGGCCGTATTCTTAAAATGGCTATAAATGAAGTTATGTATGCAATAGAAACATGATTTCAGAGTCTAAATAAACATTTTCGAGGTCAGGGAATGCGATGGAATCATGGTCAGATATGTAACACTGCTAAAAAACCAAAAAAATGGCGGACAAAATGGCGGCCAGAATTCTAAAATGGCTACAGGTTAAGTCGTGTATGCAATGGAATCATGATTTCAGGGTCTAAGTCAACATTTTTGAGGTCAAAGAATGCGATAGAATCAATGTCACATATGTAGCACTGCAGGGAAATCAGAGTTGTGGACAAAATAAGTAAGTAAGTATATACTTTAATGAACCGCCTGCAAACGCACGTATGTCTTCACCTTTGGAGAATCCCTATTGCTTGAAGCATTGCGTGTACCATTGCTTGCCAATCAATAGTTTACCTGGAATTGGTCCAATGAATTGCGACACAATTTATTGGGCATATCGTTGATCATCATCATCATCATCATCATCATCATCATCATCATCATCATCATTATCATCATCATCATCATCATCATCATCATCATCATCATCATCATCATCATCATCATCATCATCATCAATATCATTGGGCTCAACGCCCGTAAGAGTCCGACGCCACTCTCTGTTTGAGTCTGTCTCGTGTCATGCTGTCCAGCTTCAACCGGTCCAGAGGTCGTTGATCATGTCTCATATTATATACGGGATGTCTTGCATTGGCTCCCTTTCCCGCAGCGGATTGCCTACAGAGTATGTGTGTTGGTTAGGCAATGCTTTGAGGGACTAGTCCATTTTATCTGCAAGAACTCTGTTTTCCAACACGGGTGTCCAGCGTCGATCGACTCTTCGGTTGGCGGACCAAGCTGAGCTTCTGTTATTCAACAGCGACGTTCATTCTCTGTGGCTGGTACCACAACCTGAAATGTCTATCCCTTTTCACAGCACTTGCTGTCACTCTGTTTCTTAAGAATCTAAAAACTGTCCCATTTAGTCGTGGTTATGTCGGGAGTGATACCGAGTAACCTTTCTTGAAAGACCCTACATAAAATATTAAAAATAAATGCCATGCCTGCCTCTGTTAAAAAGTTGCTGACCGGACAGTTTACTTTTCAGAAAGCATCCCATGCCAGTGGTTTTGAGGGAACCTCATGGCACAATATTAATGCCAGATCCAGATGCCATGCAGATGATGAGATAGTATGCTTGATTCGCCGTGATAAGGTGCTACATGATAACTTCGTAGGTGTTCTTTTGAAGAATGCTCCTTGGTTTAAGACTTGCTGAGAGAATTGTGATAATTTGAATGATAATTTCAGGCCAAATAAGGGAACATTGTAGATCAATTCCACAGCACAGGCCCCAGATGCCATCTCGCAAAGACCTGGTAGGAAAACTGAAATCAAATTCCGATTGTATATATGATGACTTCACTTGTAGCCATTTTAGGATTCTGGCCGCCATTTTGTCCGCCATTTTGTTTTCTTGGAGTTCTACATTTGTGACAATGGTTCCATCGCATTTTTTAACCTCGAAAATGTTGACTTAGACCCTGAAATTATGATTCCATTGCATACATGACTTAACCTATAGCCATTTTAAGATTATGGCCGCCATTTTGTCCGCCATTTTGGCTTTCGTGCAGCGCTACATATCTGAAAATGGTTCCATTGCATTCCTTGACCTAGAAAATGTTGATTTAGACTCTGAAATCATGTTTCTATTGCATACATAACTTCATTTATAGCCATTTTAGATTCTGGCCGCCATTTTGTCCGCCATTTTGATTTTCTTGCAGTGCTACATATATGTCTTTGATTCCATTGCATTCCTTGGACCCTATAGTCTTAATTTGGAATCTAAAACCGTGTTTCTATCACATAAAATACTTTACTTTTATTCATTTTAAGCAATTGGCAGGCATTTTGTCCGCCATCGTGTTTTCCCATGGAACCGCTAAAAATCCACGTTGCTAACAGCGATTTTCGTTTTCAAGAGGGTCGAATTAGTCTAGAAACACCATTTAGCAAATTGTTACATGATTTGCTTCTAACAGTGTATATTTCAGATCCCAAGTCTGGTCTATAAGCGTCGTCACCTATATTATTCAATGGCATCTGGCATCCTTTGAGGTTGCACGGATAACAACTTTGTTTACTTGCTCTCATAGCCGTGCTGTACAAAAGTTGTAGTTGTTAGATGTGTAACTACGACACCTCTTTTATCGTGTGCAGTACTTCGTACCATAAAAATGAGTAACATTATCAAATGCTTTGTTTGTAGGGACGAGTTCAGTGCCTTGTGCGGCATTTGAGAACCTAATGAAATGTTGCTCAGCGAAATAGCGCACCGTGCAGTCAGATACACCTACTCTTACCACTTGCGGCAAGTGTCTGATTCTCCACCACGTTATTATTTTCAGTAAATTGTTAATGAACATCATTATTGATAACTATGCTTGCATCAATTGCCACTATCTAATAAATGAGCATTGATATTTAGTTTATAAATGGACCTTTGTATAAGTGCCTACACAATAAGTCTGTCATAAACTGCACCTGTTGTTTCCACAGAAATATCCAATGTTACCAATAACCTTAGATAATAGGGATACAGAAGAATATGAATATACAGTGTGCGCCAAAACAGAATCCTTCAATATCTAGGCCAAAAGTAAGACGTTCGAAATGAAATTTTACAGATTTAAAGACAATTCATATTTACACATGATGGCCAGATTTCATCAAACAGAATAAAAGTTATGCAACTTTTAGAGAGGCCACCCACCGGTTTTTGACGATTCAAAAAAGAAACGCAATTTGAAAAGGTTTTTTGCCAATATCTTAGCCAAAAGTAAGAATTTCGAAATGAAATTTTACAGTCTTAAAGACAAGTCAAATCACACGATGGTCAGAATTCATCTAAATATTTTAAACGGAGCAAAAGTTATACCAATGTTAGTGAGGTTACCCACCGTTTTTGACAATAATCATTCAAAAACAAAACGTAAAAAAAAGTTTAAAAAAACTGATTTTATTAAGTCTCATCTGAAATAACTGTTGTCAACTGAACTTGGTAGTGCTTCACAACTTGTGTTCAATGTGCCCACCACCACCAGTGCCAACACTTCTTTTGAGTCTCTTTGTAAAGTTTTTGATGGACCTGTTGAATAATCTGACAGATTCCTTATTTACCAATTTGATTGTCATCTTGCTAAGTGACTTCTCAGTGACGTGCAGCCAGTGCCGGCGCTAGGGTACCGGAGGCCCCCCCCCAAAATAAAACTTGGGGCCCCCCATACCTTGAGCTGTCATCTCAGCAAAATTTCTCACAGCCTAATATAAGTGCTGATAGACACAGTGTAAGACTTCAATAAATGTCCCCTCCCAATTGTTAAATTTTCGGAATTTCCACGCTGTAATTGTAGAATTTTAAGCTGTCATCTTTACAAAATTGCTCTTTTTTAATGCTGTTAGTCGTGGTTTATAACTTCAGATTGCCCCCTCTTCATTGTTTAAGTTTGTCCGATTTGCCAACTTTAATAGTAACATTCATAGGCTGTCATCTTTAAAAAATATTATTATTGATGGACAGTGGATGATACTTATGAAATATATTTCTGAAATATTGGGGATACAAGGACTCCGTCCCAGCCACAATTTGTGGGCCGTGCCCCTGTCCACACATCCCCCAAGTCTCTTCTTTGATTGCGTAATATTAATTTTTATGCTTTGCGTTAAAACATAATTCGGTGCGTGGTTTCAGGAATGAAACGTCATGAAAAGATATAATTAACCTACCAGCTACATTTGAGGTCCCTTGCAAACGTGAGATCAGATACGTAGGCTACCATGGACATCTGGAACCCTACACTGCAGGGTTTAATGTTTGGGCCTCACGCAGGTTTTATTTTGGAGCCTCATCCAATTAGCAATCATAATAAGTTACAATAATTTATAAATGTTGTGTTTGAGAAAGTGGACGAAACTGCCTGAGTTAGTTTAAATGGCTTTACTTACGTCCAAAATCAGTATATATGGCCGGTATGATGTTTGCATTACGTTTGCTATGGCAGTGCCATAATTATGGTTAGTTGAGACATGACCCAGACCGGATCTGGACCCTCAAATAAATGCGCCGGTTTAAGAAATATACAGTCACAAATAGACATAATGACCAGCTAAATTTGGGGGCCCCCTTGGGGCCCCTTCAAACTCGGGCCCCCCCAAATGGGGGGCGTGGGGGGTGCTAGCGCCGGCACTGCGTGCAGCCACGCTGGTACCCTGCTTCTTTTGAAAATAGTAATAATAATGATCATCTTCCAATATCAAGACTATTTGATAACAATTATTTGAGATGAGACTTAATACAATCGTGTTTTTGCTACTTTTGCTGCGTTACGTCTTAGAATCGTCAAAAAACGGGAGGAGGGGGGATGGCTCACTAAAAGTGGCATAACCTTTGTTGTGCTTAAAATATTTTGAAATATTTTGATGAAATATGGCCATCATGTGTAGATATGAATTGTCGTTAAACCTGTAAAATTTCATCTCGATGTTCTTACTTCTGGCCAAGATATTGTCCATAATAATTAAATTGTTTTTTGTTACTTTTTGTTGCGTCTGGTTTTTCAATCGTCAAAAAACGGTGGGTGGCTTCACTAAAAGTGGTATAACGTTTGCTCTGTATGAAATATGTTTACGAAATCTAGCCATCTGATGTAAATATGAATTGTCTTTAAGACTGCAAAATTTCATTTTGAAACTTTTACTTTAAATGACGATGCTGTTCTATGTTGCAGCTTTAACAATCATTGCTAATCCAACAAAGACGTTCACAAAGTCCATATACTCAAAGAAAATTTATATCTCAGGAGTCTTGTTTCGCGTACCCCTACTGGCGCCTGGGTACCCTAGGGGTACACGTACCACAGTTTGAGAACCACTGATATGCACCAGGGTGTAAATGTAAAATTTACTATTAGTAAACGTTTCCTCAGATGTATAAAGACTCTCTACATTGTCTACAATTCAGCTTCACTGCATGCTGTTATACGCAGCAGCGCTAAATAATTGGATCGTTGTATTTTCTGATACCTGGCTCTCTTCTTAAGGGCTATTTTCACTCAGGGATCTTGCACTAAAAGTACAACTGAATGGCCATGGCTGTGAGAGGCGCTATAGAAATTACTAATTACATAACAACATCATCAGCATAGTAAAAATTAAATTATAAATTATTATGCAAGCTACCATCATTTTCGTGGTTTGTTGTTCGGTTGGTCTATAATTAATATGTAGAGCTAAAAAAATTTCATTAAAGTTTAGTATTCTTACGGATACCATTAGCGTTATGCCATATATGAAGTTGTTTATTTTGTGAAAGGGTTATACAGCTATGATTTTGTTGACTTGTGGTGTTGTTTTTGTTTCTACAGCACATGTCAACACGTGAGAAAAAAGCTTCAAATCACAGAGTCGGAATTCTCTATCAACTGTTCCAAGTCTCTCGTCAAAGTCACAGACAATATCTATATTGTTTCGTTACACGAACTATTAAAACCACTCAAATTGTGCTTTCTTTCAGTTGGAATATTATTTAGAGCTGATAAAAAGACGCTTCCGTTTCAAATTGTTGATCCCTTTCAAGATTTATGACTTACTTTTATTGTTGTTTTATGCATTGTGATAATGACAACATATTTATAGTCTTCGGATTGAATAGGCTAAGAGTATGCTCAATTGTTCAATGATATGGACTAGAATTTCGCTTGGTTTCCCATTGTGCATGCAGTTTCATTTTCATATCGAGCTTTTCATATACGATTATGACCAATTTCTGTCATTAAATATTGTGAACATGATTTCTAGTGTATTCTTAACATGCAGGTCAGGCAAACTTTTTGGAGTTTTTTTATGGTATCACCACACAAATGAGTGGAAAATTTCAACAATGAACTATTTTAGTGAAGATTTCAAAAGGAAGTGGTGGCATATTTTATAATTGAGTAAACGTGGAAATTTCCAAAAAAAGTGGCATTTTCAACCATTGAGCCAAAGTGGAAATTTCCAAAGAAGGAGTGGCGATTTCCACCACTGAGCCAAGATGGAAAATTCCAAAGAATGAGTGACTTTCTCCACCACTGAGCAAGGATGGAAATGTCCAAAGAATTAGTGGCTGTCTCCACCATTAGGCATAGATGGCAATTTCCAAAGAATTAGTGACTTTCTCCACCACTGGGCAGAGATGGAAATTTCCAAATGATTAGTGGATTTCTCCATCATTAATCCAAGATGGAAAATTCCAAAGAATTAGTGGCTTTCTCCACCACTGGGCAAAGATGGAAATGTCCAAAGAATTAGTGGCTGTCTCCACCACTGGGCAGAGATGGAAATTTCCAAATGATTAGTGGCTTTCTCCATCATCAATCCAAGATGGAAAATTCCATAGATCTAGTGGCTTTCTCCACCATTGGGCACAGATGGAAATTTCCAAGGAGGTGCGGAATTTTCCACCTTTCAGATACGGTGGAGATTTCCCAGTTATGATGGAATTTGCCACCAAAAGTCAAGGGTGGAACTGGACCACCCTTGTCTAAAGGTGGAAATATTTCCACCCTAGGGTGTTGTTTGTGGACCACCAACTTTAGTGGAAATTTCTACGATTTTTTTTAACAGTGTACTTTAGTGAGTCCACCCACTATATTTCACAATCCAAAAACATAACGCAACAAAAAGTAACAAAAGCAATTTCAGCAAGTCACATCTAAAATAATTGGTAATGAACGCCACTCCAAGAGGACCTGTCAGCCTCTGAGCCTTTGTGTGTATGTTTGTGTACGTGCATGTGTGTGTGTGTGTGTGTGTGTCTGTTTGTGTACGTGTGGGTGTAGCTGCAGTTCAGTTACAAGACATGTCATCCATGGCTCAGCGTGAATCGACTTCTTTGCCAAATTGGCAGAAGCAATTTTCCCGGCAGATTGTGACCTGCGACCCCAACGGGGCAGCTCTTAAACTCCATTAGCCAGTATACCAACTGTCCATTGATTATCTGCGCATGGCCAGTTGCTGCTGCTGCTGCTGCTGCTGCTGCTGCTGACGCTGCTGCTGCTGCTGATGCTGCTGCTGATGCTGGTGCAGCAGTCTGTTTGTGAGATGCTTTACTTACTGCTGTCTTGAGTAGATTTGACGTGTCAGCCTCCGCGGCATCTCATTGTGCACGGTGCCAAGAGGAGATGGCCAAGCGACAGAGGGATGAGGAGGAGGGGCTGGCTACTTGGGAAGGGAGTTGAACCGGGCGAATTATTCCATTGTCCGTCCGGTCGCTAAGGAACAATGTCCGAGAGAGGAAGGAGATGGAGAGAGAGAGAGGGTAAAAGGGAGGAAGTGTCTTGGTCTGACGGGGGGGATTATACCCGCCCTGCATCCATCGCACCCGTTCATTAGTTATATTTGTCGTGGGGGTGGGGGTGCAGGAAACGGTCGTGGCAATTGGGCCGGCGGGTGTCGGTCTGTTTGCCAAGGAGGTCGATCGCCTTCGGTCGGGGGCAGGTGATGGATTGCCGGTCGGGTCGGCGCCGAATGAAAGGTCAGGCCGTTACCGATGATGAGATCGGAGCGCGACTGACAGGGCGCCACTCGAACCCATTCGCCGATCGCCTGACCCTCGTACGCCCCTGTCAATCGCGTTCGGACGGGCAGCGAAATGAAATAGATAAAGGTCTTATCTGGTTGCCGCCGCTACCCCTACCACCACCGCCGCACTGCGAATGAATCAGACATGGACGAAGCCGTGCACGCACACTGCGACGACTCAGTGCAGACCGGGGTAGCGCAGGTTGCCTGCCAGGGCCTGGCCGAGTCGGGTCGGGCCGACGCCGTGGCGGTACTATCGGGCGCGGGGATCAGGGCAAGGAGGCGCGGCGGTCCCGTCCTGACCGTGACATATTTATAACCCTATCGACCGCCGATACAACTTTGATTAGCGTTTATACGACGTCGCGGGCTTTGCTCTTTAATTAACGCTACGTTGGACAGATAAAATAAACAATTTGGGATCAGGACCGGTGATATTTCATCGGATGCATGAAAATAAACAATTGCTCGCGGTTGCTGCAGCTGCTGGAACTGTACACACAAGAAATGGAATTCCTGCAAAAATATTCTGTCAGTCAATATAGAATCTTGTTGTCGTAAAGCGTTTCTCTATCAATATATACAAAGTATTGTGGTCTCGACTAAACAGAAGACGTCTGCAGCCGTTCAGAATGAAACATCCGACATTGTTCTTAAGGATGCATCAGAGACAACACATTTATTGCCTGCCCATGCATGCAATGCCATGCATGCAGATATTAAGAAAGTTCCACTTATTCTGCAGTGTTATTGTCATAATATTGTTTCTTGTTTTCAGTTTTGCAAGCGTCACTATATATATATTTATATATTATATATATATATATATATTTAGACAACTTGTTATGCTGTCGTGATATAGTTTAATGTGTCACAGCTGTGTTCAACTTCAACATGTGCCTGGCATTTGTGCACGCGTATACATGTATATATAATTAGATATATATATATATATGTATATGCAGTGCGCACTCACTTTGTATATTATAATATTATATATGTATATGTATGTATAATATACCTTTTTCTGTGTGTTCCCATTCACTCATGAAACTGCATTCTGTATGCACATGCTACAGAGCAGAAAGTACCGGAAAGTATATGAATACGTATAAGCTCACATAAGATAACTTTTTGCATATTCCCTTGCGATTTTATAGTTATATTTTGTATTTAGTTAACTAAAGGTTGAAGAGGAAAAGCATGCAGATGATTTTGTCACGTATACGATGATACCATGATTGTTTTAAATTTCTGCGTACAGTATCTTCGGTTTTCCTCGTTGCAAAATATTTTTTCTCCATATTGCTTTATGTGGAAAATGGTAAGAGCCCTCGCAAGCGTATACGGTTCACAATGCCTTGTTCTATCATCTAGATTTCTTCGTGCAGAAATTTGACCACACGACAATTGATTAATTATACAAGATTAGGTTGAACAAGTTTTCTGTAATGACTGATTCTTGTTCTTATACAAACATGCTGCTTTTTGCAAAGTTGTTCTTTCGAGAAATCCATCTATAAACTTCAATTGTATCAGCATCAACAGATCTGCAGCTGAAGAACTTAAAATTTAAAATAATAACTGTCGCAGCCGTGAACTGGTTAATATTGACTATTTGATATTCTAAGCATCATTTTAAAATAATGATGTACCAGTGAACTTCTGTATAGAAAAACATCCGATGAATATTTTAACCTTTATTTCTACGAAAATCAACTTTTTGCGTTCTTATTTCATAACATTTACTTTGTGCATGTTTTTATCAAACTAAAAATGCGACAAATATTCACTGCATGCAGGCTACAGCTAGCATTTGATAGACCTTTAACGAGTGTACAGTTTGGTCAGCTGCGAACATGTGCGAGTGCATAAATTGGTTCCTGTGCAAATCCACAGTTATAGCGGATACCAAGGGAGGGTAGATATCTATAAAAGAGATAAACACTCTGCAGGCCCTATACCAAAACAACGAAGATTCAGGGCTTTCGGAAGTGAACTTTTTATCCGTTTGTTTGAGTTTGTAGAATATTGGTGCAGAAGGGCTATACAAGTATACATGCTTATGAAAATATTTTAAAGTAAGAGAAAAGAACAAAAGTTTGTATAATATGAATTTATATACCTGTTATACCATAACAAACATTGTTTAACAAGTGAAATAAAAGTACACACATGCTCGACAACAGAACACTTGAGGTTACGTGAGAACAGAAATTTCCAAATTCAGCATAAAATTTGGAATCTAATTCCTGACGATAGCATGTTGTCATGCAGCATATTTGCGCAAAAGTTAATACATCATTGCAGGATTCTGCAGAATAGAAAAGTGCTCATGCACAACAAAGTGCTATTCATGAAGTGCAACATTTCGTGAATATGGCTTGAAAATGACTGTTGTAATCTGCAAGATAAAGATTATGCGCCCGAATATATTTATTGTAAGAAATTTTGAATTTCCATTTTCGAGCGCTCTTTATAACTTCTCACCTCAATGGCCTATAATTATATAAGTATACTAAGTATAGCATATACTTCTTTGCATGCAACGACCCTGATTTGCGTATAAGATCTTCTTACGTGTAACTTAATTGCATCACTCAGTCTCAACACACTGTGGCAAGTAATGTATGCACAATTTTGAGCATCCTGTATCTTTTTTTCATGCATTGCTTTGTTTTAAATTTCCAAGGTCATGAGTCATTGGTAACGCACTTGCAATTATTCGTATATACCTAAAGTTTCATATGATCATGAAAATTAACGTAAGCACGCAAAGTAAACGTAAGTAAGTGCATGGATGCATTGCTTAAAGACATATCAATTTACGATAAGATGTATACTACACCAGTTCGACATTTCATCATTTACTGAAAATATAGTACTAAGCAGGACGTTTTTAACGTGCAGTTGTACACTAAATGTGCAGTTCTAGATATATATTTGTGCAGTTGTAGGAGCACTTCTGTACAGTTAAAACTATCAATAAAGGTCGTCCTCCGATTGTAAGTAATTTACCATGGATGATGGGAAAGGAAAGAAGGAGTTGTGCAGTTCTAAAAATTCCTTAAAAACAGCCCTGCGTCCTACTATATTTAGCACACTTACAAAATGTTGTAGATATGCACGCAAGGAGTGGCCATAAATATAAATTACGAAGCCTATAAAACTTGATTTGAAACTCTTTAATTAAGGCCGAGATATTGGTCAACAGCCTTGTAGAAATAACTTTTTACCCCCGTGCACCATATATTTGTGTACAAAATAGTTCTAAAAATAGGTTACAATATACATTGAATAGAGAATAATATTAAGTATATATCACAATATTAGGTGCATAAATAAATTATCAAGAAGCCAATTAAGTTCCCTGTTTGATAGTAATGCATGGTCATAAAAACAAAACTGATTAGGCCTACACTTAATTGAAACATGTTTGCTCATTACTGTATAGACCAGTGTATCGCAAACTGTGTGCCGCGGCACACTAGTGTGCCGCGTGAGATTTCAGGTGTGCCGCGAGAGAAACCTAAAATTTGTAGTCTTTTAATTGACTTTAGAAGAAATTATTTCATAAATATGATAAATACAATTTTCGGCTTCCCAATGTTTTTATGTGTAAGAATAGTTTCTCCTCAGTATTTAAAAACTCTAGTGACGTTGTTCTACTGATTCTACTCTGTGTTATTTACTCTTCTCGACGTCATTATTATGGAGATACAAACATAGACTACATAGTTAACTCGTTCTGTCGACGCCATTATTACAGAAATACCAGTAGGCCTACATCTCTAACGGTGTGAGTGATTCAGGTATATTCTTCTACGTTTTTATTTATCATTACTGAAATATGAAACAAATAGTTAACTATAAATAAAATTATGTGAATATATATTTTATATTTTTTATTTTATTAGCCTCAGAAATTCAAAATGGACAAATTCTGTGCAAAAAGAGAAATAAATGATGGGAAGGACGACAGTAAACTGAGTAAACGGAAACATTTTCCGATAACCAAACCACCCGGTTTATCTAAACGTAAATATAATGAAGATTTTATCGGATTTGGTTTCATTTCTTCCGAAAAAGACAGCTCGCTTCCGTGTTGTTTGATTTGCTCGACAACGCTTTCAAATGAGGCAATGGGTAGATACATTGTAATTAGTAACGGCGCTACAAAAATTCTTAAGATATCGGGATCGCTCGTGACGTCATTGGAATGTGTGTTTATATGGCGAGACCGAAGTTAAACTCAAATTTCCCATGTATTTCTGTACATTTTTGAAAAATTATATAAAATCACAGGATCATTCTAGAACATTGGGAGTAGGCGCGTTTGAATACTTACGTTCATATGCATAGGTATGTATGAAAAGTTTGACGTTCTGAGCACATGTAGCCTATACTTCTATACCCGTACCGCGTCTTGAGTTAATATGCTCTCGTAAACAAGCTCATTCGTCGCATTAGTGATGCTTATTCAATGAAAAATGTGCTCTAGTTTCGCTATTGCTAGACTAAAATGACAAGCTAAAAATATGACAAACTGTAATTATTGTCGTTGGCTTTGCAATTGTAATAAATTTTAATTGGTGTGCCGCGATACAAAATTTATCTGCTGAGTGTGCCGGGAGTTAAAAAAGTTTGCGCTACACTGGTATACATAGACTATAGAGTCTATATAGACTGTTACGTTGCATGGGGTCATTTTGTTGTCACCACGCATGAAAATTATATTAGATGATATTTATTTGATGATCATTCTGCAATTTAAGAAATTAATATTGTCTCTTTTTCTGCTGCGACCAAAACCAAAAGCAATAAGAGAATTTTGAAGATAATCTGGAACGATTTACCTCTGGAAAACATCAACAAGGCCATCAAGAACTTTGCAAAAAAACTCATTACAAGTTTGAGCACTAGTGGCGGACATAGTGAACACAAGTTGGGAAGTGTATACTCTCAAGTTCATATGATAACAATTATTTGAGAGATCACTTAATGAAACGGGTTTTTACTCGTTGTTGCGTCACGTTTTTGAATCGTCAAAAACCATGGCGTGGTTGGTCTCACTAA
This sequence comes from Lumbricus rubellus, assembly GCA_945859605.1. Taxonomy (NCBI): domain Eukaryota; kingdom Metazoa; phylum Annelida; class Clitellata; order Crassiclitellata; family Lumbricidae; genus Lumbricus; species Lumbricus rubellus. The sequence continues at coordinate 29,040,123 of OX243817.1, read as the reverse complement.
AAGTGATATAACTTTTATTCAATTTGAAATATTTTGATGAAATCTCGCTATCATCTGTATATATGAATTGGCTTTAAGCTTGTAAAATGTCATTTCGAAATTCTTACTTCTGGCCAGGATATTGGCGAAAAACCGTAGGGCTCTTTTTATGACCCACGCTGTATACACACATACTTTAATAATGTATAAATACATAATATAGATACTTAATTATACACGGATGAAGTGGAAGAAGAGGAGGACGGTTTCATGTATCCATCCACATGGATTTCAACATCTCATGATATTTTAGCACTACATGAGATTAGTGCGGATATGTGCAAGTTTTACATGCACCATCTTGCAACGTTGTATATATATATATATATACACTGTGTCTGGAAAAAAACAACCAGTTTTGTAAATATGAAAATAAATAGTAAATATTCATCGATTTTCACAATTCAAACACCATTTTAATCCTGACATATTTCTCTAACAATTGTGAAAATATAAAAGTTCCAGTCCAAATAATGACGTCATAATGACGTCAGTTGCATCAAAATGCATATAGCCGGCCATTCATGCATGGTTCGGTTGGTATTATTGGCTTTTGGTAAAACGGAAATCCATTTAATAGAACCAGAAGTGAAAATAAATGCAGCTTATTAGAGGGATTGTCTGCTCTATAAAAAAGTGGTGCCTGATATCTGAGAATATTCGGAACAATAGCCTACACATTTCAACAAAATAGCGCTTCAGCTCACTGAGTTCGTGAATCTGTTGATCTGTTGACTAAAAAGACTCGGAATTCATTCATCTTAATCTTTGGCCGCAAAACGGCCGCCCGCTTAAATCCCACTGATAATAAGAGTTGGAGATTGATGGAGGAGAAGGTGCAGGCTACAAGACAAGGATAAGAGACATTGAAGAACTCCGTAAGCGAATTGTTAACGCCTCGGAGGTTTTGATAAGCTGGTTATCGATGCTGCTGCATGTTGGGTATTAGCGCGACCCTTTTGACGCTTATGTTGAAGCCAAAGGTGTACTCTTTGACCACAAATTGCAGTCTGACATAATTCAGATATAAAAGTAAAATTAAACTTACATTTATTATTGATAAATTACATGATAAAATATTGAAATTGTGGATGATTTTGCGCATTTATCTCTTAAATTTGACTTTTTGTGGAAATGACGTCATTATGACGTCATTATTTGGACTGGAACTTTTATATTTTCACAATTGTTAGAGAAATATGTCAGGATTAAAATGGTGTTTGAATTGTGAAAATCGATGAATATTTACTATTTATTTTCATATTTACAAAACTGGTTTTTTTTCCCGGACACAGTGTATATCACGTGCTTTAAGTATCACTGCGCTACAGAAGTCATAAAAGCTTCGACTTAATTTGTCGTCCGCGTATATAGAAATTCTATTAACAGACGGACTTCTGTCTTCTTACCCGAAGGGCAGAACTTATGCTGCGCTATACTCTATAACTATAAGAACATTTCCGATTGGAGCAAAGCCTTTTTCTTGCAGGGCTGCCTTCAAATTTACCAAAGCCAAGCCGCTGACAAAATACGGCATTAGCGGAAGCTGTGATCCCTCCTCATGGTAGGAAGGAGGGGAGGAGGAGGGAGGGGAGGCATGCAGCATTAGCGACACCAAACGACGGATATATAATCTCTACGTATGAAGGGATCAAGAGAAATGTCTGAACGTGTGACCAAGGCTTCTCTTCGATGTTATATAACCACTTTCCAGCTTAACTGCAGTCATCACACGCGGAAACCTAATGCCGCCTGTCTCATCCCTGTCCTTCCCTTCCTCTCTATCCACCCTCCCATTCCTTATAGGCCTATATAATGCCCCGACTACACCATGCATGCACTCCCCTGCAGAGTGCAGACCCTTTCCCGCCCGACGCACCTGCCCGCTCGGCGACGCACATGCCCTTCCCGCCACCGATGACGTCGCAATGAGATTCTGCCAATCCGGGAAGAGGAGGAGGAGGAGGCGCACTGGAGTTTTGGCGGGAATTAACCCCTGTCGCGCTGCAGGGATCCGGATGCAGCGAGAGATTAGATCGGGCGAAATTACATTTTTACATGTCGTCGTCTCCGCAGTCACCATGGCCATCCCCCGCGGTCGGAAATATTACAACTTGGCTTAACTCGACGAAGTATAAGGATGACGATGACGACGACGACGATGCCATGGATGGTGGCTGCTGCTGATGTAAAGAGGAAGAGGATGAGGAGGAGGATGAAGCCAATGATCCAACGCAAAGCAAAGCTTCCCTCCTCTCATCGCCCGATTGCTAAAGGCGGTTTGATGTGAGATTATCCACCGATCACCATGGACTATATACATGCACGATGACAACAACGACATCTAACGTCGCCAACAATTACCATATATATATATATATATTATATATATATATTATATGTATATGTAGCATGTGCTGCATATATATATAATCGTATGTGAATATGTGTTGAACTTTATAAACTTTATAAACTTTATAATATATGTAGGCCTATATGTATATGCATATGCATAATTGCATATGCAGTGTTGTTCAAAGTTCATTTCGAAAATGACTTATAATATTTTATAGAAGCCTTAAAGCTTTATGTGCATGCATGAAATGTGTTTAGTATATAGAATGACATTGTATTTCGATAACTTTGAAGCACCTCTAAAGAAACATGCTATATAGTAACTCTTGAGGAGCGCACCCGCGTATACATACAATGTGAGGAACCCGATGAAACAAAAAGATCGGCCTATACAAGAAGCATTTTGTATATGTATAGGCCTACACAATGTCTGATATATGGCATTGTGGCACTTTATATTGTCTAGCATGCGAAGGATAACAATTAAAACCCAAAATTCTTGGCTGACCTGCAGTTAATCATGCCCCGCTTTGGTTATAATAAAGTCTCAATAAATTATGTAAGCTTATGTATAGGTCTGTAATCTGTATACAAGCAAAATAAAGAGCAATTAAGGCGACTTGGTTTTCCATCCTGACTTCGCCACTAGTTTGCACTTTGCCAGTGCCAGTCCCAAGCCAGGATAAAGGAGGAGGGCGACAATAATCACCTTTGAAACGGCAGCGTCGTTAAACAGCAACAATTAAGATTTTCTATAAGCATCCGTTTCGAACTTCCAATTGCATGCCATGCATGTCAACACGGAAGTTCGTTACGTGCAGTGATTGGCCAAAATATTTAGAATTTTAGATCTTTAATAAGACACGCTGCGGAAATTTAAACAAATTTCGACAATGGAAGCGGATATACTTTTGAAGTCTCAAACGTCGACTATAATTATCAGCAACTGAAGTGATGAGCAATTTTGTTAACATGACAGCCTAAAATGTTACCATTGTTGTGGAGGGGAAATTTAAAAAATTCGGCGATGTGGAGGGGCATATCTCACCCCAAACCCCGTGCTGGGCGCCAGGGCTGTTTTTAAGGAATTTTTAGAACTGCACATTTTTTTCCTTTCCATGCATCATCCATAATAAATTGCTTCCAATCTGTAGGAGAACAATGACCTTTTTGCTATAGTTTTAACTGAACAGAAGTGCTTCTACAACTGCACATTTTGACGCTGTATAAAATAACAATTAAGTAAAGCTTATAATTATTACCATAAATACACTGACCTGCATGATTTCTAATTCTTCTACATAAGAAAGCTGCAGTTTGTTTATTTCACAACGTTATTGCAACAGGTGCATGTCTAATCCGATAAAAATATGCCTATCTTATAACATGCAATATTATTAAGCTTATAGCAACGTCACCGATGACTAAAACAACTGAGAATAAATTCTTTCGATGTTTATAGGATCCCATAGGTCTTCCCAATTGTACAAGAAGACGCTCAAGAGTGAGACAAAGTGATGGGAGGAAGAGTTCCCTCAATAAATCCCAGCTCTAACCAACCTATCGGGAAAAGGAAGGCGGTTCTCCAACGCCTCTATAAAGAAGCATCGTCTAAAACTGGACAAGACGCTATAGTAGGAGAAGCGAGACAAACAATCGCAGGTGAAAGAAGGTGAGATGCCACCATGGAAGGTTGGGCTATGTGGAAACGAGTCTGCAATTGAACGGATGGATGGACGGATGGACGGAAGAGGGCCAAGAAGTTCGCTATTAATTACGCGACCTCTGCCATGGCGCCATCACCCGACGGAGAAGGGAGACATGAGAACCGAATGAAAGCGCCATCTATCCATTGAACTTATAACCGGTGGCATTTCTCCTCCCCTCCCCCACATCCTTCTCCTCCTTGAGTGACGGTCAGAGGCACTGACATCTTGGACCGGTCCGTCACCTTTGCAGGCCCCAGAGGGCGTCCGGCCGCGGTCGAAGGCCCCCTCCAAGCGACTGAAGCGTCTCTAATACGGCTCGGCCAAAGGAATGCCTGCGAGCGGTGCATGACCGTTAGAGCCCGCTGGCCTGGTCGGGGGCCTGAAGGGGAGCGGCATGGGTATTGCATGAATGCAGCGGGGGCGCAGGTGAGAGAGACGGGGTGACCTTATGAGGAGCGATTAATCATCAAAGTCCAGGTGATGAATTGTCTGAGGGAAACATCGGTCAAGACCTGAGGTGGACGCCAATGCAACGATGCAACACAACGCGATGCATATCTATTCAGAGGCTGTTAAATATGAATACAATGTGTTATACAGGTTTTGATTCGAAGGAATTCGACTTTTGACATCGACCAGAGCGATTTCTATGAGCGTCAGACTTCAGCAGGAGGAAGTCACAGTATATACGCCCAGTTATATGTATTTGCAACCAATGAAGACAAACAGACAGACAGACGGACGGACAGACAGACAGACAGACAGACAGACAGACAGACAGACGGACAGACAGACAGACGGACGGTCGGGACAGACAGACAGACACACACACAGACGGACACACAGACACACAGACACACAGACAAACAGGCACACAGACCAACAGGCACACAGACACACAGACACACAGACAGGCAGACACACAGGCACACATACGCAGACACACAGGCAGATTAACATACCGACACATACCCATACACAGACATACAGACAAGCAGACACTCACACACAAATTCGGAGGCGCACAGATAGACAGGCAGACAGATACAATGTCATGTATATATATACACACAAACACATAATTGCAGACTGAACAGACTCGGACACGCAGATAGATGCAAAGAGATGCACCTGCAAATCAAGACACACAGATATAAAGAGACATAGACATCATCATCATCATCATCATCGTCGTCGTCGTCGTCGTCATCATCATCATCATCATCATCATCATCATCATCATCATCAACAACAACTACAACATTGTCGTCATCATCGTCGTCATTGTCATCATCATCATCATCGTCATCATCATCATCGTCATCGTCATCATCATCATCGTCATCATCATCATCGTCATCATCATCATCGTCATCATCATCATCGTCATCATCATCATCATCATCGTCATCATCATCATCATCGTCATCATCATCATCATCATTATCATCGTCATCGGAATCGTCATCGATATCATATGGGGTATACAATATGCTCATTTGAGTAGCATATTATTATGCATGCAGACAAAGGTCCTGCAGATCCACATAATAATAGTTGCCTCTATAAAATATACCTATACATGTAATGGCCTCCGACATTTGACCAAGAAGGACGCTGCGCATGCGTGATGCACATCGCTAAGACGGAGATATTATATTACAGCATAGAGTATACACAGCAGCAGCAGACGTCATTGTGCGGCTGACGCATGCGCGTCGAAGCAACAAAACCACATCCGTTGATTTATTCGCGGCTTTGCATAACTAGAAAGGCAATCTCAGTCAGCGGCACTCTGCCCCCCAAGGGTGTGCGGGGGACGGGCGGGGGACGGTCGGGCCCCCTGGGTCGACTCCAAATCCTGCATAGAAACAATTATTTAAAAGCGGCATCGGATATTGCGGTTTCGACGCCGCGGTCGCCTAAGTCACCACCCGCCCCTCCTCCCCCGTATATATACATATATATGTATACCCCGTCAAACCCGAAAGTCTTTTCGGCGACAAATGACCGCCGGTCGCCCCGATCTCCCAGAGTGCTTTGCGGCCAAATCCCCGGCTAATTGAGGACGATGCCCGGCAATGGTTGTGTCGGCACGATCGACGGACGGTTAAGACCGATCGCTTAGCCGGGCGGTTTAGGGCGGCGGGGGCCGAGCGCTCGGCCGGTAACCGGTCGGTCGGGGGCCAGCCACTCGTCCTCCGGCCGGGGGAAAATGGGGGAGATGGGGTGGGGTGCGGGGGGGCGTGGTCGCACATCCGACTGATTGTGACGAGATTTATGGTCGCGGGGTTGGCCGCGGCCATAAGTCAGGATTCCCGGTATTGACGGGGGGTGGATGGGTCGGGGCTGAGGGTGGGACTATGGGTCCGTGCCGGGCACTTAATATGAAACGGGTTCTTTATGGATGTGAGACGGAAGGCGTTCGGATGTCGATGGAGGCAATGCAACGGTCGAGAGGTGAGAGGAGGGTGGGGGTTGGGGTTGGGGGGAAATGTTGCAGTCGATGGCACTGCAGTGAAAGGTCGACTGAAGGAAAGCGACGGTGGTGGTAGTGGTGATGGTGGTAGTGGTGATGGTGGTGGTGGTGGTGGTGGTGTTGGTGGTGGTGGTGGTGGTGTTGGTGGTGGTGGTGGTGGCGGCGGTGGTGGTGGGGGTCGGGGGTGGGGTGGCGGTGGCCCCCCTGGTGAGGAGTTGAGAGGTCGGAAGGAAATGCAACAGTGGAAGAAGGAAGAGAGCGAAAGAGATTAGGAGGTAATCTAACCGTCGACCATGCATATATATATACATGTATATATTATACATGTTATAATATAGATTATATGTATGTACATGTATATATACACGTATATATATTATAATATATAGATTTATATTATATTATATATATATATATATATTATATATACATGTATAATTATATGCGAAGACCAACGAAATGGGCGGCAATATGATCTATGAGGAATTAGGTGTGATCCACATTTCATTGCAAGGCAATATGGCAAGACAAAGGCCACAAAGGTGATGGCAATATGCGTTTATGAATGCATGAACTGTATGTATAATGTATATAATATTATATATATATATATATATATATAATTATATATATTATAATGCGTATGCACATGCTAGAAATGCTTGTAACATGTACACCCACTCACTCACTCACCCATCCACCCACCCACCCACTCACTCACTCACTCACTCACTCGTCAAGTGGAACAAACCCCTATAGCATAACCAGTTGTGAGAAATGCTGCACAAAAGAAATCTAGAAATTCACTAACCAATGACATGTTTGGAAATCCAAATAAGTTCTTTACTTTAAATAAGCTGATAACGAAGTGCGTGGTGGGCGACCGAGTTCTCGCCGGTGTATGCGAGAATCCAGAGGAGAAGATCCTGAAGGACGGATGACGGAACTCGGCAACGCAGGGAGATGGTGTCTCGTTAAAAACACCGAGGGGAAGGCAACGGGAGACCACCCCTCTACGAATCCCGCGAGTAAATGTCTAATGAAGCTTCTGCAGACACACTGATGACGAGGATCGGATACCAAAGACTAAAGGAGAAGGCCCAGCGGAGGGAAGAGTGCACGCGACATTGGACAGCCGAACCTGCCTATGGGCAGAGAACCAGAAGAAGAAGCTGATATCTGAAGATGGCTGCGTGACATCCGATTCTATTGAACCGAAATCATTTGTTGGCTGAAAGATTGAGCGTGACTTTAGCTAACTTCTCATTTTCTCCACTTCCATTAAACGTTCACACGACTGTCACATGGTGCGGAACGATAATAATTATCGAATTTAGGATAATAAAGTTGTCTAAGAGGGTATCGAGTAAACAACTCACAAAGCGCAGTTTGAAGAACAGATATTGGGAAACTTCTGCATGGACTGAATGAGACACTCTCGCCCTCTACCGAATGCATCTGCGTTAATCGAGATATTGCCCATAGGGAGCACTTTCTGAAAGTCGCCAGTAACTGTTGTAGGCCTAGGTCTGGAGTTAGACCAATGCAGCAATGTTTTTGAGAAGCCAGCCTACTATTGACAAATCCCATTGTGAGGAATTTAACTGATGCTCAGTCCTCAGTTGCTGATCAAGATAAATGAAGCAAGGAACTTATAAGTGAGTGAGTGAGTGAGTGAGTAAGCGAGTGAGCGGGTGGTCGAGTAAGCATGTGAGCAAGTGTGAATGAGCATGTGAGAGAGTGTGATGTGTGAATGAGTGAGTCACTGTGAGTGTGAGTGAGTGAATGAATGTTAGTGAGTCTAATTGCTCAGTTTAACCTAAACCGAACTTGCATTTGTTACTTGTTTCTAACAATATCCTAGTTCTTTCCAATCTTATTCTATAATTTTAGCACAAAATTTCCAAGTTTTGCGTTGTGCTCTAGGTTGTTAAATGTTATAATAAAGACAATTAGGCCTATAATACGTCTGATTGAAATCTTAAATATAACGGCTATTAGGATCTTTTAAAAAGTTATTGCAAAACACGCTTATAATTATATAGGTTAGCGTTCTCACTGCATTGAAGTCATAATCATAGAGGTCATTGAATTGGCTAAATGTGCATCTAAATCAATTTTATTACATAGGTCTATGTTTGAAGAACTTTGCTACTTAAAAAGATGGACAAATTACAAATAGAATTCAAGCTCTATATAGCTCTGCAGTGCGAAAATCAGTGTCGATACTTGACACTGGAAAGCGTTGATCTATATAGCCTAGAGAGCACCGAATATAGATGCTGCATAAGTATACCGAGGCTTGCATGACGTAAAGTAGGCAATAATATAGCGGCTATAGCCTATATAACATGAAAATGAAGTCTTGCAATTTCAATGTTTCCATTCTCAATCTAAATCCAGGGGACTTAATTTTCACAAAATGAATGATGTGTTGCATGTGTTCTAAGAGTTTTATGTGTTCCACATTTTCACCAATTTTTAAATTTCAGATGCTTGCTTTGCCTTGGGCGTCATTTGGGCTATAATTATATGGTCAGCCCTTGCCAAGTGAATCCATACAAACGGGTTGCAACAACTTATTATAGGAAACACGCGGTCATCGTTGAATTTTGTTGTACGCCGGAGAAATTAATACCAATGCATTCGCCAGATGGCGATAGGCTCATGCTAGACAAGATATTTGTATCAGACACGCTACACGACACAAAGTCTTGATCAAGCTGAACTCAGATTATAACTGCAATCTGGCAGTGCCAGTCATAAGACTGGATAAAGGAGGAGGGTGACGCTAACGTCCTTGTAATCACGACGTGTCGTTTATTATTTGAAATAACCATCTCGATCTAAGTGGAATGAGTCAAAACACACGTTTTAGATTTAATATTTGTTTCATAGCAACGAGAAGTCTGTGACAAACATAAAAAAATAAACCATGAACCATATTATTATCAGAATTATAGGCTTTATGAAAAGTTTGTAGGAGACCAATAATTTCAATTAAGAAATATTTTGTATGACCGCGTACGATTGTCACAATTACATGCAAATAATTATCTGCAACTATCACTTTATTCTGTTACTTTAAAATGTAATTTAACAAATGATATCATAATAACATTTGCAAATATTGTAATAAATTATTTAGCAATTAATATCATAATAAAAAGCGACTGCCGGAAGCGTGCGAGAGGTAACCTGAATTCTCGGAATTATTAAACCATATCTGTAGGCCTATTATAGGCTTTATGAAAAATTTGTAAGAGACAAATTGAAACTGACAAATATTTTGTATGTCCGTACGAATATTATAATTAGATCTACATGCGCATAATAATATTAAAAATATGATTTTTATAATGTTGCTTAGGCCTATTTAGTTAAAAATGTAATTAAAAAATTAATATTATTATGAAAAAGCAGCCTTTCCGAATAACGCGGTCTCAGTCCGCGGACTCATAAAAACGTTGCATGGTCTCTGCAAGGGCATTTCCCCAAATTCCATATGCCCCTCTCGGTGGGCCTGATGGTCGGAAGCATATATACGGGAGGCAACGCCGAAATCCCTGAGATATTATACTATCAAAGCAATCTTTCAACCAGTTATAACAACCGTGTCATTTGCAGCTGCTACCAGTGAACACAGTGGCAGTGAAGACAGTGGCAGTGAAGACAATGGCAGTGACATATTAAAATTATAGAATGAATCTTTCGCCGAAATCTCCGATATAATGTCTTCGTCTGCATGTCGTCAAGTGATTTTAGTCTGCACGTCTGGGAGGGAAATCTTTCCTCCCTATAGGAATGACATTTTCCCCACCCCCAAGAAAATTCTTTAGCGGCTGTCAACAAGCACATAATATACAGGTATAATATCCCTCATAGAAATGTGTTCACATGCATACATCTCCCAGAGAACGGGACAGATCGGCAGTAACATAATACATAATTCTTCATCTTCTAATCCTCTTCTTATACTCCTTCTATATACTCTCCACCTTCTCCTACGCCTCCTCTTCTTCTTTTCTTCTTCCTCCTCCTCCTGCTCCCCTTCTTTTTCCTCATCCTGCGCATACTCCACCTATAGATACACTCCTCATCCTCATTCTCTTCTCCTTCCTCCTTCTCCTTCTCCTTCTCCTTCTCCTTCTCCTTCTCCTTCTTCTTCTCCTTATCCTTCTCCTTCTCCTTCTCCTCCTTCTCCTTCTCCTTCTCCTTCTCCTTCTCCTTCTCCTTCTCCTTCTCCTTCTCCTTCTCCTTCTCCTTCTCCTTCTCCTTCTCCTTCTCCTTCTCCTTCTCCTACTCCTTCTCCTTTTCCTTTTCCTTCTCCTTCTCCATATATATATATACACATGTCACCTGCCCTTGCTTATCTCAAATCAACTTTCCGAGTGAGTTTGGGTTTTTCCCATCAGGCAAGACGACTAATGATGATAATTTTTCATCCAAGGGTCCTTTTGATCCTCTTTGATGAGAGGAGAAGACGGCGGCCAAGCGTCTCCGCAATGATGTGTATAAAGTCGTTAGCGTGCAGCTAACCGAGCCACATCGTCAGATTGACTCGTTTTGACAGCAGTATATGTATGTGTATGTCATGACTGACAACTTTCTGACATCGAAATTCTTTTCGTTTATGCTGAGGAATTCTCTCGCATTGTTGAACCTGTCGTCCAACTTGTCAACGTGAAGTCACCGGGCTATTCAGGTGCGTGACGTTGATTGGCAGGTGCGTCAACTGAATCGAATGTCTATACTCTTTAGTAATAGCCGTGTGATGATGACCCCGCTATTATGATTGACAGGTTCGTCAACCTGAGACATACCATGCACATGCAGCGAGCGTGAAGGACATTTGATTGACAGGTGAGTATTCGACGCCACGTATTCTCCGCATATATATATATATATATATATATATATACAGTGTATATATATATATATATGCTCTCCGCATATTTAGTATACGTGTATGTATATATTTGCGCGATGGCATCCCGTTGTCGCTTGGGCGCCAGAGGGCTCTCAGATCGCATAACTGGCGCGACATCTATCGTATACTGCGTCTGTGGTTGCGTGGCTTTGATGGCGCAGGATCTTTGCAGGGCGTCAAAGACACGATTAACCAACTTCACCTGCAGTGCTTACAACACACAAAGCGGTGCTTGTATATAGGTGAAGCAATTCCTGCACGCATGAGCTGCAGTGTTTGGGAACACGTCCATCAGTCATGATTGTGAGCGTTCTTAAAGATTGACAGATCATTTGAAAAACTGAAAGCTCCACTTCTGAAAGAGATGAATGATGAATGACGAGGCGAGGTTTCTTTTTGTATGACTGAGTTTCTTTATATTTATATTGTGCCCTGTATACAGCTCAAGCAGTCTGCAGGTATATAAATAAATGGGAGACTTGGGCACGTACTGCAGACTTCACAAAAGTCTCACGACGGTTATAGCCTAGGCCTACGTGGGCTCGCTGATAGATTTTGCTAATGCAGAACACAGAAGTATTTATCGATTGAAATCGCGAAACATACGATATTTTAGTTAAAAGTATTTTAGTTGAATATTTCCATCTTACACACTCATCAGGTAGGATTCGTTTAAAGTAAATAACTAAATCAGTCTTCTTGACTTTCAGTCTGTGCTTACTCACATGTGCCGCATTATAACGTGCATTATGAACGTGCATTATGAACGTGCATTATGAACGTGCATTATGAACGTGCATTATGATCGTGCAACGTCGTGCATTCTATAGGTTACTATATAGATATTTGCATGAAAAGCAAGTCGCCTTGCATGCAATATTATTGACAAACGCACTTTACAGATCAAAATTAATTAGATGAATTGACAAAAATAAATGAAATATAGATAAGCAGAAACGTACTATGCCATGAGATGAGATAGGATGACGAGATGAAATTATATAACAGAAGAAGATTTGAGATGACTTGAGATTAGACAACATGGGAAGAGATAAAAAAAAGATATGTGATGACATGAGGTTACATTACACAAGAGGAGGTATAATAAAATATGAGATGACATGAGATTAGATTACATGGGAAGAGATAAGAAGATATGAGATGACATGAGATTAGATTACTTGGGAAGAGATAAGAAGATATGATATGACATGAGATTAGATCACTTGGGAAGAGATAAGAAGATAAGATATGACATGATATTAGATTACTTGGGAAGAGATAAGAAGATATGAGATTACATGAGATTAGATTACATGGGAAGAGATAAGAAGATATGAGATGACATGAGATTAGATTACTTGGGAAGAGATAAGAAGATATGAGATTACATGAGATTAGATTACTTGGGAAGAGATAAGAAGATAAGATATGACATGAGATTAGATTACTTGGGAAGAGATAAGAAGATATGAGATGACATGAGATTAGATTACATGGGAAGAGATAAGAAGATATGAGATGACATGAGATTAGATAACTTGGGAAGAGATAAGAAGATATGAGGTGACATGAGATTAGATTACTTGGGAAGAGATAAGAAGATATGAGATTATATGAGATTAGATTACTTGGGAAGAGATAAGAAGATAAGATATGACATGAGATTAGATTACTTGGGAAGAGATAAGAAGATAAGATATGACATGAGATTAGATAACTTGGGAAGAGATAAGAAGATAAGATATGACATGAGATTAGATTACATGGGAAGACCCACAGTAGAGAGAGGGGAAGAGAGAAACATATATAGACAGACAGAGACAGAGAGAGTGTGAGAGAGAAATAGAGAGAAAAAGAGAAAGAACGAGAAAAAGAGACAGAGACAGTTTCAGAGAGGCATGTACAGCAGACCAAAGCAAACATGATGAGGTCGAAATTGCTTTTGTGGAGAGGGTGTTTGAATGTTGCAATGGATGGTTGTATACATGCATGGGGTGGGTGTGACCGTGTGGGGGAGGCGTGTATGTGCGATGGGGCTTTCTAATCAAATGGGGGAAGTGTTTCCATTTCATCGTGTCGTCGTCGTCGACAATTGGTACCTTGTGTAATAAAGTGTCTTTGGGGAATGCCCTCGTTTTGCAGAGGTGTGCGCCGTTGTTCGCCCGCTCTGATAACATCGGCGTCCGTTCGCTTGCCTCCCCCTCTCCCCTCTCCCCTCTTTCCCTCATTCCCTCCTTTGCTCCCTTCGGATACAAAATTGTCAATTTGCGTCGGAGAGTCACAGCGAGTGGGGTGAGGGTGGGGTGGGGTTGGGTGGGGTGGGGGAGGGCGACCAGCCGACGCCCAGAAAATTGCGTCGTTCATCAGAAACACAATTATCTCGACTTGCATTATATGCATATATGTATATTATATATATATATATACATTATATGCACATACAATCATACATGTATATATATATACATGTAATTGTATACATCTATATACATGTATATATATATATTACATAATAAATATAATACTATATATATTTAATTATTGTATGTCGTAGTGGAGTTAGTATATAGACGGCAAACCCCGTCTGTTACCTTCTGGCGTCCCATCTCAGCTGAGGCTGCAACCGCGGTGGCTACTGCTGCTGGTCAGAAGAGGCTGCAGCCAGCATGCAGCAGCAGCAGCAGCAGCAGCAGTAGCAGCGTCCGGCCGAGTCCGACCCTAGCTCCCCCTCGGAGGAGGCCGTCGCTGGCGGTCAGTCTGTCAATCGTCCAGGCGCAGAGTGCGCGGCCACGGTCATTTGCAGGCCATGGATGCGGCGGCGGCGGCGGCGGCGGCGGAGGCTGCGTTCCGGCCTGCTGGGCCCCGTGTGCACGGTCACTGGTCAGTCTAGGCTTCCGTGAGATGTAAAGCCCGGCTCTTCTGACCGACCAGCGCCTACTGTAGATGCTTTGAACGCGCTTCTGCGACTGCATGGCATCGCTAATGCACAATGCACAAGACGATGAAGCCGATATAATCTGGAGAAATAATCTTGCACAAAACTGTTTCGCGAATGTCATATTTATGAGCGTATATCTCTGTTCATCTTGACATTCTTATAGCGCTTCTCCTGGCTTCTCCGGAATGCGCTGCAGCTTTGAGATTGAAAGTCGTATTATATGGCCTTAATGTGCAAAAATATGAAACAGCATGGGGTCATAGGCCTATATATATAGGTCACGCTTTTGTGCATCATTGCCTATAATATATTTGTGTCTAACTGTTGATTATTTCTTTTGAAATAATATTAAATATTATTACAAATGTTTCCTGTGGAATTGAACGAAGTTGACTTGAAACTTATAAGTTCTTCTGACAAAATTTAGTATGTATCTTTAAAATAAATTATCAGCAAGTATAAACGGGCCTATATATATTAATAATTATGGGCTAAGCATGATCATTCTGCAGTGACGCTGCATGCATAACTATAGGACTATATAATACATACTGTATACATCTGTCAGGGTTATTCAGTGGTGCAAGTGAAAAGAAACAGTAAGCATGACAAATTCTGCATGCAATTTGCAAACAATAAGAGAAAAATGTATCTTAACTCAACTAAATCCTATATAAGGAAATGTGTATACCATGGTATCCATCCTTTATTCCATCCATCCATCCATCCATCCATCCATCCATCCTTCATTTAATCCTATATCTTCATTCGTACCATCCCTCCATCAGACCATCCATGGCATATCTGCTAATTCCATCCGTCCCTCTGTTCCTCCCTCCCTCCAGTTATCCCTCCCTCCCTCCGATACCATGACCCTCCGTTC
>OX243817.1:28982502-29024587 GCA_945859605.1 Lumbricus rubellus | reverse complement strand
GCGTGTGTCCATGGGCGCGCGCTCGTGTGTACATTCAAGCTATTACGGATAGCCTACTGCTGCTGATGTGTATTGCGGAAGAGACGTTGAGTTGTCCTGTCGTGTCCATCGGCTGAATGTATACATGTATATATGTATAGTTGTATACATGTATACATTGTATACATACATAGTTGAGTCTGAAGTGGACATCGTCCTCTATATAGTCATTGACTTTGACTAACGCCCGATGTCTCCCCGTTTAACTGTCATCCCATATTAGTTCATAGCCCCCCCCTCTCCACACATAATATACCATCCTGTAGCAGATCGCCTTTCATG
Source organism: Lumbricus rubellus (assembly GCA_945859605.1). Taxonomy (NCBI): domain Eukaryota; kingdom Metazoa; phylum Annelida; class Clitellata; order Crassiclitellata; family Lumbricidae; genus Lumbricus; species Lumbricus rubellus. The sequence continues at coordinate 29,024,266 of OX243817.1, read as the reverse complement.
TCTTCGCTATCACCAGGAAGCATTAACTGACCATAATACACTGTACACATGTTCATATACTCTGCCATTTAGGGCGCAATAGCATATCGCCATAGCTGCAGTAAGTTATATCGGTTCAAAAACGGTGTTTTCAGACGACTATTCTTGGAACAGTCTGGCTTGGTAAGTTGGTATACTTGGAACATTTTGGAAAGGTTCCTGGAGCAAAGCTGGAACAGTTACCAAACGGTTCTGGAATCTGGAACCACTTGCCATGCATGGTCTCTGCTTAGTTTCACTCAATAATTCGATAATTATAATTTTTCTTCGTACTATGATATCTCTGTATAATTTCCTCCGTGACAGTTGAAATGGCTGCCCAGAGAAAAGGATACCCAGGTAAAAAAAAGCTCACATAAGTAGGATGGAACTTCTGCATCTTCAAAAGCCATTCGTCTCATAACAAGGATGAAATCCGTGGTTGATAGTTGTACATGTGGAAAGATCTATCAGTAGGCTAACAGCCTCACCATCTTTGGTGCAATCACATCTTCAGTGGTCTGAACCAACCCCACAATTTATCACTCTTCTCGGGGTAGGAGAATCGAAGCGGTGCAGTCCATGAAACTAACCAGAGAGCCAAACTATCCAGGAACCCAGTTATGAGCATGAAGGGAATTTTTTATAATAGGCTATAGATACCGTCATTGCCTTACGCAGACGAGTAGCGACCGCCCTCCGTACCCTCCGACCGAAGGGGGCCTCCCGCAAGGAAGGGGCCCCTAAAAGTGCAAAAAATGAATGAAATGACTAAAAAAGTCATCAACTTTTTCGGACGGCGATTTGCTGAAATTTTTCCGAGATTTTGACCGGATGACTTTTAAAGAAAGGTCGTCAGAAATTTCGGACATTATGCTCCGAGGGGCCACGTTCATTGCTGCTATATACGGCCCTGGCCTTACGATTGCAACAAACATCTGATGATTTTGCAATTGTTAACTGGCTATAACCGCTCTCATGTAATACCGTACTATTATATAATGTAATTGTAATGTATTGTAATGTATTGTAATACTATTGCACATTGTAATGATTGTAGTATACTTAACAGTAGTCAGAAAGGCATGAATAAGCGCAATTATATAAAGACAATGCCAATCCTGCGTTTCACTTATCGCGTATCTATAATAGCTAATATGACCTGATGCAATGGTGCATCGTTTGTCTCCAGACCAGATGTTCTTTGTCTTCTCGAATCCTCTCAATTTCTCCATCCGATCACCAATCCACTCATCCCTCTGGATGTCTCCATCCCATCCTCCCTTCCCACCGTCTTCCCTCCTCTCTGATCCCGTCATCCTTCTCTTTTAACCCTTTGCCGGTCGCCGTCTCCCCTCCACATCTGCTCCATCGGTCGCCCATCCGTCGACTCCAGCCTCCCTCTCTTCCCACACCACCCCCACCACCCGTGACCCATCCTCAATGAGCTCATCCTCCCTCCAGTCACTCGCTCTTCTTTAATCCTCCGCTATCCCTCGATCGTCCTCTTTCCCCTCCTGCTATTCGTCCTCCCCGTCAAACTCTTTGTCCCCCTATACCTCCTACTAGTCCTCCTCTGCCTTCCCTCCTACTCCTGCTCCTTCTACTCCTACTCCCCATCGTGCCTCCCCATCTCCTTGGTCGAATCAATTCTTACAGTCCATCGAGCGGCCATTAGCGACTTCGTAATGATGCAATTTTATCCGTCACCAACCATGCATCTCCCCACTCACCGCAGCCACTGAGCCACCTCCCCACTGCAACCATCTCCCCACGGCAGCCACTTCCCCACTGCAGCCACCTCCCCACTGCAGCCACCTCCCCACTGCAGCCATCGCATCGTCGGCTGCCGTCGCCAGTCGCCATGGCTAAATTGTGTGTAATGTGTCTGATTACGGTCGTGGAATGAATAACGAGCCACACAACCACCTCCACCACCACCACCACCACCACCACCACCACCGTCACCACCACCACCACCACCACCACCACCACCACCACCACCACCACCACCACCACCACCACCATCCCTGCCATTGATGCTGATCCTGCTCCTCCTTCGGTGGAGTGATGCATCCAGCTCCCTTCTGGCTGCTTCCCCCATACACTGCAGCCCCCAATTCCCAACTCATGCACCCGAAGACGGGACATGTATATATTATATTTATAAAATGATCAACGCTGCTGCGTTGAATGTACGGTATCTGCAGAGGGCGGCGGTGACCGTGGCAGTCGTGGTGGCCCCCCCGTGTGTGTATGCGTGTGTGCATGTGTGCCTGTGTGTGTATGCGTGTGTGTTTGCTTGTGTGTGTGTGTGTATGAGCATGCGTGCGTGTGTGTGTCAAGCGATTTGCCATTGGTGCCCCTCCCCCCGTATCATTGCACCTCGAGGACGACTTTATATGCCGCCCGACGATGATCGAGCGCTATATAATTGGTTTCCAATGCCAGCAGTCGTGGGGTGGGGCGTTTGGTCTGGCAGGACGGGCCATAGTGGTATAGATGATGCAAAGTGTCGAACGATGGAGAGAGGGAGGGAGGTGGAGAAGGATAGAGGTGGGTGGGGAAAGAACAGTGGGAAATGCTATTGGCTGAAATCCCCTGCAGAGGGAAACATTGATGCCCTGTTGACAGAGGCTAACTCGTGCTCTGCTGCAGACAAGGGTTAGGTCAAGTATACGTCTTCAGAAGAGCTGTAAGTTAGAACTATATTTTTATTGTTAGGGAACGACCCAGGCAGGTGGTGAGATCACGTGGTTTCTGCTGAAGCCTCTCAGGAGAAGGTTTGCGAATCATGCAAAATGGCGGATATGACCAATGATGTGCTTTGATTTGCTTGTTTGCATTGATCCGCAGTCAACACCTTCTCCCAAAGATTGTCCTGTAAATAATCTTGCTTCTTGCTCTTTCTCCGCGGCTTCAACGTTCGATTGTTTAAGATGTGACTTAATAAAATCGTTTTTTGTCACTTTTTGCTGCGTTATGAATCGTCAAAAAACATTGGGTATAGGCTGTCTAAAAGTGATATAGCTGTTTTCTATTTAAAATATTTTTTTGCCTTTAAGCGCGTAAAACTTCGTTTACAAGTTCTTACTTCTGGCCAGGATATTGGCAAAAACCGTTTGGGCTATCATTTTTTGGTCCACCCTTTATCTAAAGTGCTATAGGCTAAAAAAATTATGTGCAAGTTTTCTTTGATGGAATTTTTTACAATATCAGTATACATGTCTTGTTTAAAAAAAATTGTTTCCATGTTGCCACATTCATGTATGAACGAATTTTGTTTAGAGCGGCGATACAAATTTCAAGCTATATACTGTCTACCTGGTTGTCCCCATGGCTCGAACTTCTATAATACAGTGTCACAGTGCTGCATAAAAGCTTCGCTATGGTCTTTTTTTAATAAGTTATACCTATAGCAGGCCCCTTTGTTTTCTTTTCCTCTTTCCGCAAGCGTTCGAAAACCATTTTTTCCAATTGTGTTTTGGTGCTGACAGATCGGGAGCGCCTCTGAAGAGTTTCTCTTGAAGTGGGGCTATATAAATTCATGATTACGATTATCTTTTGAAGTGGGGCTATATAAATTCATGATTACGATTATCGTTACGATCTAAACACCTTGGGTTGCTCAATAATAATAATAATTCTGGATTGCTCGACTCGTGTGTTCACCGCCGTCTCGTTCTTGCGAATCCATTTTATTATAGGGATCGATGTTCATTTATGTTGCCTACAGCCGGGTTTAAAGTTCAAACTTTAAAGTGTGCATGGACGGTCATGGACAGCGTCCAGGTGCTTATTTTAAAATATACACACCGTTCGCACTTTCACCACGGCTGCGCATGCATAGCATCTGCTCCAGTCTTCTGTCTATATACAGGCACTTGGAAAACCTCTTTCCTCATCGTGATGATGATGGTTTTCTGCCCGAAGGCAGGTTCGTTGGTTGGGGATGATATGAGTTAGGTGTTTTTCCGTTGCCTTTCACTATAGACTATAGTATTTTAACGAAGTTCTTTGGCCCTAATAATATTGATTATTTATATAAAACACTTTGCTCAAATAGAGCATGCAGGGCAAACGGCAAAAATAGCCTATGAATTGTATTTTAAAAGCGGGTTCCATTTACTGGTACAATAGGAGGTAGGCTTACATGTATATCATCTAGTTTGCAATAGCATAAAAATGGCGACCTGTGTCCGATTTATTCATTGCTATTTTTGTGTCTTAATTGTCGCCGTTTGGTGTCACCGCTTGGTGTCCTTGTGAGTATACGTCATATACGCACTGTTACGAGACTCCAGACTGATGGATACTTCTCGTTGGAGAACGAATACTAAGAATCATGGACTCTGTATAGGGCCTACATGTATTACAGGACTGGAATATCGTGAACATTTTGTGTATATGTGCATTTCACTCTCAATCATAGATGTCGCCCCACTTAAAATAGTTCCGTTTCTAATGAAAAAGATCATGCTTTGAATCTCCAAAGGCAATGTTTTACTCTGCAGACGTAATTATTCATCAATCTGCATTCACGAATGTAATTAATTGAATTATTTTATTTTGTAAGTAAAATGCGAAATTCCCGGAACCCCGATTATTATCGTCCAAAAAACTTAACGGTCCTTTTAACTAGGGATATACAGTAAAACAAACCTATAGCAGCTGACGAATAGTGGGTTAGATCTAATTGGTCGGTACAGTGATGTTTTATGCCAGCGTTCATTATTATAATAACGTTGGAATCACAGCTTCAATACTTAGTCTTTTAGTTCTTCGATTTTTCAGCCGTTTTACACTTTAATATTTGTCTATTTTGTTGCAGAGAAGTGATGCCATTTGTGACCAGCCACAGAGAACTAATCAGTCAAAGAGAACCACAGTTAAGGAGAACCAAAGTAAGCCAAAGCGAGCAATAGTCAGCCAAAGAGAACCGTAATTAGCCAAAGAGAACCATAATTAGCCAAAGAGAACCATAGTCAGCCTCAGTGTAAGCTAGAGGCGGCAAGGACGGACCAGCGCAGGTCTCATATAAAGTTCTACCGGAGGGATAACATCAACTATAATAGCGATTGGTATTCATGTAAGTTTATATCCGACATTTTTACTATACAATGGGCGGATCTGTGCTAACGTCACGAGCGAAAGGACGGGCACACCTGTTCCTTTTTCGACGTCACCTCGGCGACCTCGGTGACCCCCTCCATTTCTGTTGACCCTGTTGGTGTTGATCTGGAACTGGTGTCGCCGCGTTGAGATTGACGTCTGGTGAAGTTGAGTGCTGGACAGGCAGTCGTCGGCGGAGGTCGGTCGGAATCGCGTCGTCGTTGTCTCCTTCCGCCGTAGAAAGTAGTTCCCGACGGTCGAATTCCGCTTCCTCCGCGACCGCTGCACATATGATCTGGAACTTGTTTCTCTGATCATCGTCGTCACCTGCAGACATCGACAGATTCAAAGCGCTGCTGCTGTTCCCGGTTCGATTCCTCTCCTCATCATCAGCAGCAGCGCCCCCTCCGTCCCCTCCGCCGATCCTCTGGTCGTCGGGCAGGAGACGCGAGGACGGAGGCTGAGGCAGAGGCGGCGCTTCGTCGTCCACTGGAGGTGGACTTCGATTGGGACTGGGGCCCTGGCCCCTTCCCGACAGACTGGACTTGGAATCGGAGCCGATTAATTGATGCTGGCTGACTGTTCGCGATGTCGCTTTGATGCCAGAAGTACCACTGCCGTTGCAGCTGCTGCTGGTGGTGGTGGTGGTGATGACTGCAGCCTTTGTCTCGTCTCCTCCTCCTCCTTTTCCGCTTCCTCCTCCTGCTCCTCGGTCGGTGCTGACCTTGTGTTCCGCTGCCTCCGAGTTGCTGATGTTATCTTGCTTCTTCCATTTCGTTCGTCGATTCTGGAACCAAATCTTAACCTGTGGGAAATGACAAGAAATGATATCATAATTATTATATGAAACATATGTTGATAGATCTCCCTCTGCCTCTCTCTGCGTTTGTATATGTCTCTGTCTGTCTCCCTGTAGCCTACCCTATCACTCCATGTTTTGCTTTGTCCCTCTTCCTCTCTGTGTCTCTTTCTTGTCTGTCTCTGCCCTGTTTCCTCTGTCTCTGTTTCTCTGTTTCTGTCTCTATATCTGTTCTTGTCTGTCTGCCTTTCTGCCTCTCTGTCTCTATCTTTGTCTGTATGTCTCTATCTGTCTGTCTGTCTGTCTCTGTCTCTGCCTTTGTCTCTGTCTCTGTCTGTCTGTCTGTCTGTCTGTCTGTCTGTCTGTCTGTCTGTCTGTCTGTCTGTCTGTCTGTCTGTCTGTCTCTCTCTCTCTCTCTCTCTCTCTCTCTCTCTCTCTCTCTCTCTCTCTCTCTCTCTCTCTCTCTCTCTCTCTTCCATTATGCTAAACGACGAATCGACGAAAATCATGAAGACCATCATATCGATAACGATAAGACTAAACTGACGGTGACGACAACGATGACTTTGTAAAATGATGACGCCGATATCGTCACCAATGGCGACGTCTGGGTCACGACGATTATGCATTTTTCAGCCGCAGCACGTCGCCACGATCCCAGGCGTCATGATAAATACGTCCCAGACAATTGCAAAGTAATTTAGTCGGTTTATTCTGACTATTATAGTTGGAGGAACAGTTGACAATCTCTTGTTCAAAGGATAAAACTTATGTAAATGTTGATCTACCAGTCTGGCAATTATAGGCAATTTCGTGCTTAAAATGTTTTTGCTTGGTAGGCCTATTTAGATGCGTAAGATATCGCGCAATACTGTTATTTTCCTGCAGGCTCATATTTCGATTTATTCAAATTTGTAACTTGTAGGCTAATAATAGACCGTTTTCAATTTACTGAAATTTCAGGAATATAGGAAAGGGCGTATTTGTCGGGGCTCTTTTGTCGGTGAACCTAAATCAATAAAAATTCCAAGCTTTTCTGGCGTATATACCATATTAATTTATTATTACAGTCCATTTAACTATCGATCCAACTTTCGCGTCCATATGCAATCCAAGAATTTTTCGCTTTTTGTCTAAAACAATGGGTCATAATTCATTTGTCTCTGGTATAGTGTCCTATAATCAGTCTCTTGCCTCATTCAATTGTCACGGATATATGACTCACAAAATCTCAGCCTTTCACTCGCATCGGTTTAAATTATTCATCATTTATTCTCTGGCGCAAGATCTTTCGCTTTGTGAAGTCCGACAATCTGTTACGAGCAATTAAGACGCCGTTTCGCGTGTCATTCATTCATTCAGTCAATCAATCAGTCAATCATTCATTCATTCAATCAATGAATCAGTCAATCAGTCAATCAATCAATGCGCTATAGGCATGCAGTCACTTAGGCTGACAGACAATCAGTACCGTAATCAGCCGGTCAGTCAGGCATTCAGGCAGTCAATTATGCAGTCAGTCAGTCAGGCAGTAAGTCAGTCAGTCAGTCATCATGCAGTCAGTCAGTCAGGCAGTCAATCAGTCAATCAGTCAGTCAGTCAGTCAATCAGTCAGTCAATCAGTCAATCAGTCAGTCAGTCAGTCAATCAGTCAGTCAATTAATCAGTCAGTCAGTCAGTCAGTGTGCTATAGACAATTAGACATGCATGGTCATGCACTCAGTTTGGCAGACAATCAGCACTCAGTCAGTCAGTCGGGCAGTCAATCATGCAGTCAGTGAGTCAGTCAGTTTTTCCCAGTCAATCCTAGAATGCTACTGCGGTCAGTGCTCATATTCCGCTTTTGAGTCGAGCAATATACAATCATCAGATTATTATTATTATTAAAACGTAATTATTTCCTATTGCTCGGCAGTTTTATTACTCATCGCCGCCGCTACCTGTTGCATGTTTCGCCCATAAAAACTGATCCCCGTCCTGGCCTCGGTTCCTATGTTATGCGCCAACTGCACTGATCGACTCTCTGCCTCTAATGACCCCTTGGTGGCGACTTAGAGGGGCGTTAAACGCGAAACTGATAGCCGTGGGGCGGTCCGAGGTCTCGTAATTATTACAGGAACGAGCGCAATTCGGCTGCCCGCCACTGATGGACTTCCTGGTCGTCGCCGCTGCCGTCAGAGCCCTACGTGTCTTTATTAGCTTTTAATTAGACGCCGATTAAAAAGTCGCCACTCCGACGCCGTCAATTTATCACCGCGCACGCCAAGCGGTCTGCAGGACAAGAGACCCGGACCATGCATGGTAATTTGTGACGGATGAATTAAGAGGTTCTCATTCCACTCTGATATATTTAGTCTGTGGACCGAGACAGGGCTATTTAAAAAGACGTTTATTCATGGATTCTTTTAGCATGCCGATTGAGCAAGGAACCATATTTTGCTGTAGAGATGCGGCTATGTCTCTCCATTCGTCTGCGCTGTTTGTTTCGTGTTTTGTTCCCAGTTTCTTGCATTATACGGTAATGATGCCTTCTCTTGCAGACCTTAATTATTCTGCCAACCTAAAACTTTTTATTTATTTATTTATTTATTTATTTCTCGCGCTTTCTATAGCGCCCATCCAAAGTCCATACTCAGAAGCGCTTTCGACTACAGCGCGGACACTGCATCGGAGCTTAACGCCGAAGAAATTGCTGGTAGCCTAAAGGCCTTGCTCAAGATCTCTACCTGAGGTGGATTCGAACCTGCAACCATCCGGCTTCAAGACACCGAGTCCAACACCGCACCAAATATTTTTGTGAAGTAACATACATGGTTTTGGGAGGAAATTATTTTGGTGAAAGACTAAGAAAAGGTCGTCAGAAATATTTCCAGCCGGCGGTGTCTGGTTCCCCCCTCCCATAAACCTAAATTCCCCCCCCCCCCATAAAGCAAAGGGACTCAGGGCCGGATGGACTCAGGGCCGGATTAAGGCATGTTGAACATGTTCGGCCGAACAGGGCCTCCACACTTTTGGGGCTCCACACATTCGAGAATAACATTTTTAAAGGAAAAGATTGGCATGTTCTGAAGAAATTTTGACCGAACGACTAAAAAAATTTCATCAGATGTAAGATTTTTCGGACGACGATACCCTAAATTTTCGAACAGGGCCCCCGCATTTCTTAATCCGGCCCTGAAGGGACTATAGGATCAAGATTAAACACTGTGTAATATATGTGTACTACTTGTGTATATGCCTTTACCTGCGTTTCGGTGACGTGAAGGAGAGCGGCCATTTCTGCTCTTTCGTTCGACGATAGATATTTCTTCTGTTCGAACTGTTTCTCAAGTTCGAATATCTGTCTTCCGGTGAAAGTAGTTCTCGCTTTCTTCTTCTTCTTGTTCTCATCGTCACAGGCGCCCTCTGCCGACGAAAACGAAGAGTCGCGCTCGTAGACCACGTGACGCTTCTGTCCAGCGGTCACGTGATATTTCCCTTTTCGGTGGTTACTTGATTTGTCCGAATCACCTGAAACGGAAACTATTTGATGTTAATTTAATCTAATTAATCACTTTTATTTATTTGCAACTATTTATTTAACTATTCTTATGTAAATATGTAGATCTATTATATATCAAATGATTTAATGTAACATTTTATAGGAATATAAGTAAAAGATAGTATGATGACATTACAGCCAATCACGCTCAAATACCCCGACGTCATAGGTCAAGGTCGAAGGTCAAGGCAATTAGGTCAAAGCAATTACCTTCTACTCTTATATATCTATGCCTATAGGCCTACCCCCACAAACGTGTTGTGCACTGATCCATAAGCAACAATGCGTGTTTTAGAGTTTGGTCCCATGCAGACAGAGTGCAACAAAGCGAAACAGCAATGGAGCACTGTTCCACGACTCCACGAGATAGTACAAGACATGAGAAGGCACGATAAGCTCGAGTTGAAGCGCCGAGGCGAGTCGTCAGCAAATCTCCACAGCTGACAGAGCGCAACGATCGCAGACTGCATGGGGTCACTCGGCGACTATGAAATAAGAAATTATTTTGAGCTATTTTTAAAATAATATTAGTGAAGGCCTGTATAGTCTGTTAGCTATTATAAATGTATAAAATATACCAAAAGCGTTTAAATAAATAAGCTTATAGCTATAATTATAGTGAGACTCTTTAAACGTTAATGTATACGACAATAAAAACTTATTCAAAAGTATCGTCGTTGTCATTATCGATTTCATCATCATCATCATCATCATCATCATCATCATCATCATCATCATCATCATCATCATCATCATCATCATCATCATCATCATCATCATCATCATCATCATCATCATCATCATCATCATCATCATCATCATCATCATCATCATCATCATCACCATCATCATCATCATCATCATCATCATCATCATCATCATCATCATCATCATAATCATAATCGCCACTACCACCACCACCACCATCATCATCATCACCACCACCGTCACCACCACTACACCACCACCACCACCACCACCACCACCACCACCGTCACCACCACTACACCACCACCACCACCACCACCACCACCACCACCACCACCACCACCACCACCACCACCACCATGATCCATAGTGCTTATGATTTAACGGGTGGTTTCGTTGAAAGTCACGGAGTAGGTTCCTAAATACACAAACGCTGTTAGTCGCATTGTGTAATTACCAATTGTCTCGCGATTTCTAAATCACGCCAATTATAAAGGCGTCAAGAAACCACCGCCGCCGACAACGACAACGACAACTAATAATTCCGTTCACAATTGAGTAAGAAATAGCAGAATAATAATTGTTCTGCTCTGCGTGACAGATTGGCCGAACAAAGGGCTAAAACTGACGAACGTTACCGGGGCAGTCGCACGTCAATATAAGTCGCGCGTGACTTCATGGGACTTGAACAGATCTCGGGGTCTATACCGCGGGGCGTGACGCAGACAAAGGCTTCGCTACGCCACATTCGACACGGGCCACTGTTGACACATTGGTGTATCGTTTGGAAGAATGCTGCGGTTGACTAATAGCGTTGGGACACGTCATCTAAAGTTCTAAACCCGCGTTAGGACGATTTTTCATCACACTTTTTATTGCATGCATGCGTGTAGAAGTGGAATATTCGAAGGTGCAATAATTCCGCTTTCGTAAAGTTCTCGAGTACATTGAGCAACGATATAAGGGAACAAAGGTTGAAAAGATTGTATGCATGGAGTGGGAGTATGGTTGTAAAATCAAAGTTAAATCAACTATAGAGAAGGAAACGCTCGTTGCTCATGTGCATGACCATGTGCATGACCATGTGCATGACCATGTGCATGACTAGTCTTATAACTCAACAAGAATTACATGTACAGCCTTCGTCGATAAGTTATAAGCTAATTACAAAGCAGCATCGGGTACAAAACCAAACCATACAATGCCAAACTATACAATGCCAAACTATACAATGCCAAACCATACAATGCCAAACTATAAAATGCTAAACTATATATACAATGCCAAACTTTACAATGCCAAACTATACAATGCCAAACTATACAATGCCAAACTATACAATGCCAAACTATACAAAGCCAAACTATACTATGCCAAACTGGAAAATGCCAGACCTTACAATGCCAAACTGCAAAATGCTAAATTATACACTATTAATGGAAGATTATACATGGTAAAAAAAGGCTAAAACTGCTAAATTATGCAATTAATGCCAAACTATATGATGCCAAAGAATAAAATGCTAAACTATACAATGCTAAACTGTACAGTATACCAGAGACAGACAGACAAGTTGAGCCTGGCTGACAGACACTGTCAGACAGACAGACATTGATTTAGAACCCAATTCGATAGCTATATAGGGAGAACCAATGAAAACTTATGAAGGTATTCAATCATGAAGGCGAAATGTGGAAGAAACGAGAAAAGTGGGCAATCAAACGAGCAGATGCATTATAGTATATAGCGATTGGAGCTGAGCCAGACGGAGTTTTGGTACTCCTACGAGCAGTGAGTTATGTTAATCAATGCAGGCAATTGATGAGGGAATGTAACCCATGGCAGTAAAAATCGGCGAGAGGACAGCTCGTCAAATGACAAATAGAAGTTGCAGGCGATAGAAAAACCGACTGAGAGAGATTAATTATATAGATATAAATTATAAACCGACTGTCTAGAGAGTATAATATCCAAATGACGTTGCCAAGAAAGCAGATCGAGAAAACCGCTTGAACTGTAGGCCTAAAGCGTATAGCAGTGTGAGAATTGTGGAAAAATAACTTGGGGGTTTGGGCCATTATCCCCACAATTCTCACCCTCAGGCGTATATACAGTCAAGTTTAATTAACAGCTGACGAATGTGTGCCCTGCAGCCAGATCAGCTGATGCTTGAAGTGTTGAGTGAACGACAATAATTTGTTTGAGGACATCCAACGTTTGAGATCAGCAAATAATTCAATAGACTGACAAAGAGGAAGTTGTTTGAAAGAGAAGTTAAATGAATTAAAGTCTGGACATCATCAGCATAGACAATAAAGCACGCTGGCTGTTGAGTGGTGACCAGACCATGCACGCACTGGATCACCGGACCATTAGACTAGCTGGAGACACCATAATTATGCCCCTACATAACTGGAGCATAAATAATGTGGAGATGCAGTGGCGACGCCAGCAATAGAATTTCAGGAGTTCGTGCCAGGGTCATATGAGTTATTCCGCAGATTGAAGAAAGTAATGCAAATAGTATAATTACAAACTCCAACAAATTTTTGGCAAGTCGCGAGGCAGGTCAAGAGTAAAATAGGCAGGTAAAATCAATGAAATGTGGTATACAATGGAATGTAATTGGAATGCCTATGCCTACATCAGCGGAATGCGGAAAAAATCTGTGAAGATATTCACTTCAAGAAAACTTCCCAATTGTGCTGCCGACCTATTAACAACCATTTAGCAAAATTTAATGGTCTTCAGGTTTCAATTGCATGCATGCACTATTGCAGATTTAGATTGTGATTTAATTAGGTTGCTTAAGACGTTTAAAATTTTTGGAGCTGAAGAGCCACTGCAGACTGCAGCTTGTTCAATGACACTGTGTCATATCAAAGAGGATCAGTGTTGCCCTCCCCTTTCTCCAGGCTTGGGACTGGCACTGTCAGAGTGCGAACAGTGCATGGCGACGATGAGCCGAATAGCTCCCTAAATAAGTTGATTTTTACATCGCATACATCAACGTTGCTTTTATCTTTTCTAATGAATCACCGAATATTTTATTGGGATTTCACTTTTTAACGCAACCATCAATTGATGGTTTTAGCAGTTTGTTGCAACGGCGCCATAGAAGTCATTGCAATGCCATTAGAGTATTCCGAATTAGACATGCAAACGGTCAATAAAAACTTTCAAGCAGTCAAAGAATATAAAGGGGCGTGGTGGTGTTACAGTAGTGGTGGCGTCTTTGTCTTATAGAGAGGGAAGGTTCGAGGTTCGAATCCACCTCGCCGCGTAAGGACCTTGGGCAAGTTCTTCACTCACAATTGCTCAGCGCTTCGGCGTGAAACTCCGATGCAGTGTCCGCTCTGCATTCGGAAGCGCCTCTGAGTAGAGAAATCTAGAAGAGGCGCTATAACAATTTGCAAATACAAACATAAAGACTCTATTCTAGACACCAACGTTGCAATGCTTTCCTGTGCTCAATATAATAATTTTATGCTAATGCTGAGATCATTATACTTTGTCAGATTGGTCTTTGTTTGAATGGTGCGCCATCCGAGCGCTATATAATTATGGTCACTATGGTCAGCGCTATGGAAGTGATCGAATCACCATCTAAGCAGAATAAGCCCTCGAGACACACACACAGAGATTGACCACTGACCATCTGGCGATCTGTCCACTCCGTCCGTTGCTCTTGACGACCCCCCGTACACAACCGAACCATCAGCCGATCGCGAACTGCTGCTGACGTCAGCCGTACAGCTCTGCAACCACGCAGATTCACTTATCGCGGACCTCGACCAGAGACCTTGACCTCCACCCGTCGTTGTCAAGGTCGTCGTTGAACCTCTTACCACAGACGTCTCGAAGTCATGGATCCCGGATGGGATGTGGGTGCAGCTGTCGGCGCTCGGAGGACGTGAGTCGAGCTTCGACGAGGATGACGACGAGGAGGACTCGCTGGTGGAGGCCGCATCGTCGATGGCCGTCGATTCGACGACTCGCGGTTGGAGGCCGAGGATGTCGGAGATGAGGTGCGAGGTTGGTCGTTTCGGAGGATTGATGTCGAAGGAATGCGGATGCCAGCTGCGACGCATCGGATAGACCACGCTGCTGCTGCTGCTACTTCCACCTCTGTAGCCGAACAGCGTCTCTTTGATGTGGTGCATCTGATGAGAGCTTCTTCCTCCGAAGTAAGAAGATCCAGGTGCTTTCTATATGTGTATAAGCAGCGTTGAATTGAGTAACGTTTACATGCAGAAACTGTCTGTTGTTCGGACAATATATCAGTCTATTTCTTCTAATCCAGTCTTCTTACCCAGATGCTTCTTTATTTAGGCAGCGCTCAACTGAGTCACGTGATCGTAATCTCGAAACTTCTAAAGCGCTACTCGAAAGCCAAGGACTGGGCAACAGCTTATTCACGAGTGTTGCGTCAAAAGGGTTGTCCGTATAAGAGTAGTCCAAACGTGGTCCGAGTCGAGTTACACGTAGATGCAGAAACTAACTGTTGTTCGGATAAAAACAGGCGGACGGATTGAGGTTAATATGTCAAATAGTGTTGGGAGATGTCTATTTCTTCTTCTTCTTCTTCTTCTTCTTCTTCTTCTTCTTCCTCCTCCTCTTCTTCTTCTTCTTCTTCTTCTTCTTCTTCTTCTTCTTCTTCTTATTTCTTCTAGGCGTTTTTGTCGTTTCTCAAATCAGCAAGTTTTCTGCTATAGCAAACTGATTCTCTTCGTCGTTGTCGGAACAGTTTACGATCCGTTTCTTGGTTTACGAACGATTTTCTGTTACGGAAGAAATCGTTTGGTGTTTTTGCGACTAGATGTGTCATGCGAGTAGTGCCGGTGGCGGTGGCAGTGTTGAGGAGTGGGAGGAGGCGTGAAAGTGTTGGTCAGAGGAGGAGGAGGAGGAGGAGGAGGAGGAGGAGGAGGAGGAGGAGGAGATGTCAGGGAGATGCCGACGACGACGATATCCACGACGACTACGACGACAGAAGCGACTGAGGTGATCGTTGTCCGTCGTGTCGTCTGCTACTCAAGTGGTCGGTCACATTAAACTTCGTTTCTTCCGTAAATATACAAGCAGCAGGAGGAGGAGATGTGGCGGCGGCGGTCGGCGAACGAGGCGGCGACCGATAAGCCTCGGCTGCTGCTGCAGCGATGTCAGTATATCAATGTAAGACTGATGTAGTGTTTATTGTGTCCCTCTTTATAGCCTCCGCTGCCGACACCGCTTCAGCAGCAGCAGCCGCAGCAGCAGCAGCCAAATGAACTGACCAAACGCTTGTTAACATCACGAGCAGCAGCCGCAGCATCAGCAGCAGCAGCATCAACCGCCGATGCTTCTGCTGTCTGGTGATGCTTAAGCCATCCGTCCGTCGGTCGGTCCTTCTCCCCCTCCCCAGCACCCCCGGCCGACGAACATAGGACGGCGGGCGGATGGACGGGCGGAGGCTCGGTCAGACAACGATAATTAGTATTTGCCGCTGGGCTACGAGCAGTAATTGCTCACGGTCGATTTCGGCTGACCGGCGTCTCCGAGGAATGACTGTCACATTAAATTTGAGTCGTATTTACTGTGCAGCGCCGTCGTTGCTGCCTTTTATTGGTCGCATTAGACGACGGCGCTGCAGCGAAAACTGCCCGGGACGCGTTTAATTAACTTACAATCGTCCATGTATCAATTTGGAAACACGGAGCCCGATCTATACTATAGCGCCTGCGATTCGGTTCTGTCTTCAGCTGACGATGTGTGTGTGTGTGTGTATGTGTGTGTGTGTGTGTGTGTGTGTGTGTGTGTGTGTGTGGACTGGCTGCTGCTGCATGTATGTGTGTCTATATATAGCTGGCCGGTGACCGTTCTAGCACTTTTCGGTTTCAGCGATGCTTTCGGGCACTTCTAGCACGTTTCTATTTCATCGATGATGATTGTCGAATCATCTTCGTGCTGTTGTATATGGCTTTGCATACAAAGCACCTCTGCAGTTGCTGCTGATCATGATCATCGTGTTCTGTTTGACCTGTGGTAACGTTTATGACGTGTCTTGTCCCCGAGCGATAATTGGCGTCAGTGCTTCACTGTCCGGTCCCGTCGGGGGAAAAGGGAAAGAGGATGGGGAATGGGGGGTGGCAATGGGGGGGGGGGGTTGCAGGCGGTCGATGGAATAATGGGGACGGGTAATTTACGTTCTCTTCGTTGACTGTTTTTCGATGATCCCCAAAAGGCAGATAAGGGGTGGTGGAGGTGAGATGACATCGAAGACCTGAACAGTGAACACTTGTTCGCCCGCACGAACGTTGCCTCTTAACGTCAACAGCGATTAGCTGATGGCGCTATAATATACCATACTGCCTGCACGGTCCAGTATAATTCTGGTAAAATAGTTTATGGATAGCGCAATCTGAGCTACTATAATAGGCCTAATAGAATATATTCGGTAGTCTACGAGTTTTCCTATGGACGCGCTTCGCTTTTTGAAATTTCGCTCTTTTGTCGTCTCAATCTTATCTGTGGTTCAAACACTTGACAACTTTTTAAAATACATTTGTAATTACGACAATGTTATTGATGCAATAACCGCCGACAGCAAGCTACTTCTTGAGTGCTTGTCGATAATGTCAATTCTGTTGATTTCGTTGAAGCATTGTTATTTGTATGCTTTAGACTCTATCTAGGCCTATATAAGCTTGATATGCCCATCAGGTAAATTGGCGCAATTGGCATTCTTAGTGAGAACCGTATTGCAAATTTGATAGTCTTATATATATATATAATATTATATATATTTATATGTATATATATATATATGGCTTAGGCGAATCTAAGTTTAACAGTATAAGCTGCAGTTTGCGAAGCCGTTTCTTTGACTCTGGACACGTTCAGAACATACATGTATATCCCATCAAAAGTTCTGCAAGTATTCAGAGTTATGATATAGATTAGCAGATTCGAGCGTCAGTATATTTACCGATATACCTTTAGCATGCATATAACGTATTACGCTCGTTGTATTTTGGCTCGGCCTAACGAACAATAATAGACATAAAGGTACTTGTTAGAACACAACTCTAAGAAGCCTTTTGTCAGAGCACTCAAAAGGCGCTATATAAATATTATGATACACGCGTACACATACATAGGCTACAGTACAAAGGAGTATCAAGCAAAAGTTCAGTGAGCCATGCATGCCTGCATGCAGGGGCAGCACGCGATAACACGCGGAACATTCAGAAGAAAGAAAGTATAAGGACGCGGGAATAAGCAATAAATTAACAGTCGAGAGAGAGTATAGTAAAGAATATATCGGAACGAGATGATTGTTAGAAGAGAAATTTATGGCGAAAACAAACGAACAACGAACTAAACGATAATTACCTGACTGTGTGTGATGTGCGTGAGTGCACGTGTGTGTGTGTGTGTGTGTGTGTGTGTCTGTGTGTATGGGTGTGTATGGGTGTAGGTGTGTGTAGGTCTGTGCACTGTGTGTGTCTATGTGTGTGTATGTCTATGTGTGTGTGTGTGTGTGTGTGTGGTGTGTATGTGTGTTTCGGTGTATGTGTGTGTGTGTGTCTGTGTGGTGTGTATAAGAGAAACACATAAGCCAATGAGCTTGCCATGGCATCTGTAAATTCTGTATAGTAGCGTGCAAGAGAACAAAAGCCGAGGAATTTACAGCTTACGGTGGAAATAAGAAAGGCCAACACCGCCTCATATAAACGATCACACTCCTTCGATCACTCCTTCCACGCAAAATAATCAAAGCACCGGAACACTTTGCGAAGAAAACAACTGCTCCTCGAGCAACAACAACATGCATAGAAAACAGGAACGTGACAAATACACAGCGTAAACAAAAACAAAACAAACAGAAACAGAAGAGTGGGGGCTAACACACGCACAGTAACATAACAATAAAATTATAACAAAACGATTTTTATTAAGTAAGAACGGCAATTCAACGCCTCCCCCCACCCCCACCGCCAGAGAACAACCCAGAGAACAGAATACGACGACTGGTGGACACTGAAAAGAACAACGTTTCCAAGAAAAGCGGCGCGTCGGGAGATGGAGAGAGTCCGAGCGATGGGAGCCGGAACAATGTTCCACGCGGAACACAGATACTGCGGAACGCCGTTCCTCCCGGTCCTCCGCTTCCACCACCGCCATCGCCGACGACGACGTTGCTTTGCTGTTAATATCGCTTCGGTCTAATCGAGCGCAGTTGCCAATGTAGCGTGACTAAAGCAGAGGAGAGCGGTGCATACGAAATTCGTTGTTAAGTCTAATTAATGTCGAACGCTGTCCAGTCGATCCTCTGATCATTCCAACTTCCAATTAATTGTTCGCCCACCGTAGACGGAATACGTAATATAATCGCTGCCGATCGCTCAAGCGTCCACCCACCGCCACCAACACAACCACCGCGAGCCCCACCGCCACCAAGCGGGCCTTAGCAATGGCGGCTGGAAGTGATAGGGTCTATGTAAGGAGGGATGGATGATAGACCCGTCCCTCCTCCTTCCCGTTCAGTCCATCGGGACTCATAATTATCACTGGTGTACTAATTACTGCAGCGCACAGAAAACGACTGATCGGACTATTATTGCCGACGATTATCGGAAAAAAGACCGACACACACTCTCCCATTCTCTCTGTCTCTCTCACTGATCTCTCTCGATCTCTCTCTCCCTGTCTTTGTCTGTCTCTGTCTCTGTCTCTGTCTCTGTCTCTCTCTCCCACTCTCTCTCTCCCTCTCTGTCTGTCTGTCTGTCTGTCTCTCTCTCTTTGTCTCTCTCTCTCTCTCTCTCTCTCTATCACTCTGTCTGTCTGTCTGCCTCTCTCTCACCCTGTCTGTCTGTCTCTCTCTCTCTTTCCCACTCTCTCTCTCTCTCACTGATCATATGATCTCGTGAAGAACGTGATGATCGTCATAATGATGGTTGTGAGGCTGATACTCGATGCGGTTCGTAACGTCAACCTCAACCCTATAAATAAATTGGCTGTATAGGAATCCATAGCAGACATACCGATGCGTGTTTAATTAGGTGGGCTTAACCTTATCTGCTCTCCCGATATTCGATTGTGCTTGTGTTTTTTCATTGTTACCTTGAAATAAGGGAACAATCATGAAAGGCGTGTAGGCTAAAGCTATTTTGGACAACTTCAAAGCAAGACTTGATGTTTAGACAGACTCTTTCGCATTCATTTTTTAATTAAGCGATAGGGCCTACACAGGTAAACGATTTGTAGTCATTATAACATGAATTGCCATTTTATGTTCAGAAGTTGTATTGTGGTCTAGAGTAAGACTCAACAACCAACCCAGTATAGAGTATAGAACTATAGACCATACGTGGAGGACAGACATGTGACCCAATTCTGACACCCAATTTTTAGTTTTAGTTTCATCCGAGCAATCTTTCCTTCCCCTGCTGTCATCTTCCCCATCCCTCACCAGTCACCATCCTTCACCATCCTTGTATTCAGGGCTTAAAGTGTGGCAGGACGGTCATGGGCGGCGTCCTGGCACTTATTTTCAAATCTCTAAGCCGTCCTGCCACTTATTTGGCCAGCACACCTGAAAATGTATGGGGCGTCCTGGCACTTCTTTTGGAAAGGTAAGGGGCGTCCAGGCACTTCTTTTTTTACACTTTTAGCACTGCTTGTATTAAATGAAAGGTGAACCTAAAAATAAACTTGCACCATCAGCATCAACAGCACATTAGTAAAATTTATGCGTATGCCAGATATCAAGGTGCTGTAACGCAGCTTATGAATTTGTTCTTTAAAAGATGGTTCAAGAACAGATCATCCATAAGTACTCGTCTATAGGACATCATTTCTAATTTTAAAAAGGCTTCTTTGTATGTAGCGATATTAATTCAATTGTTCAAACCCTCAGAGAAAATAACCTTTCCGATGGTTCTCTTCTCGGTGTGGCGAGGAAGTCAAGAACATCCGAAACCAATGAGGTAGCTTTGGAAAGGAGGTCGATTGTGTCACGTGACCATCTGCCGCTTCGCTAATCGCTAGGTGTCAGCATGATAGAGCCCGAAGGATATTGGAGCTGAGAACGCATTATAACGGCGACATTTATAATGTAACGCGCCTTGCTTACCCAACAAATATTTTATTCAGGTCAGAAATAGATACAAACCAGTTTGTTGAGCTACAATGTGATGGCGGATTGAGGAACGAATTCAAGACATGTTGTGCAATTTCTAACCGAAACAAACAGTCGAATACGGATTAATATCTTACAAGCTTTACAAGTTTTGATTTCTTACAGGACGCCAAATCATCTTTGTGAAACTGATTTTCAGCTATGCTTGCAATAAAAGCAAATGCGGAGCAATTACAGAGCTGGAACTCAAGCCAGACCAGCGTTCGAAGCTGAATTCCGACTGCATGCCTTACTATAGGCTTACTGTAATCCGGGCACAACCTGGTGACTGTACATGAAATTAATAATATCATGATCACCTTTTGTTTCGCCAGGTGGTAGCAGGGTATGCCTAATATTTTCCTATGACTGTGGGAACTTGTTACATTACATGTTTAGCGACACTACCATATCAAAGATGAATAGTGACTTGACTTAATTTTGACTTATGGCCCTGGCGAAGCTTGTGCCCGCATCAGCCGCTCCTCTATGGATAGCCTCCCTGCAGTCGACCCTGTCCTGTGCTGTCCGCGTCGCCTCTCCCACGGTTAATCCCATCCTCAGACAGTCCTCCTCCAACATATCCATCCATCGCTTTCTGGGCCTGTCTCTTCTCCTTCTTCCATGCACAATGGCACATACCCCTGCAGTGCCACCATTGGGTATCTTCCGCTCTGCATTCTGGATAGCGTCTCCCTCCTCCTTTATCAAGGCTTGGGATTGGCACTGGCAGAGTACAACCAGTGGCGGAGTTTTGACTGTGGGATGACGAGTTCTTCTCTTATGAGCCTTAGGCTATTGCTGCATGCTGTAGGCATCTACACAGCTGAAGTTATACTACACCAATTATCAATGATGCCATCAGTTGCAGTTGTAAGCTGGTAATGTAGTTAGCATTTGTCCGATGCATGCTTTATGAAAAAGATGTAAGGTAATGTATTCACACGCCTCTTCGGACATGCTGTTCGGAAGTCTGTTCCCAAGGCCCGCATTAAGGTAGGCCTAGGTGCTAACTGTGCTGCAACAGCCGGGTCCGCAGTATCAAGAAGCCCGCAGTATCGAGGGGCCCGCAATTTTGAGGGTCCACACTTTCGGAAATGGTTAAATTTCTTAGCAACAATGCTGCAATGTTAAGAAAATTAAATACGATGTCGTTCCAAAGTTATCCAACACACCAGATTTACATTGTATTTACTCGAACTGACTCTTCATGAATTGGTTGAAATCGCATGAACTTATTGTCACTGTAGTATTTTGTTTTTGAGAATTATGAACTTTCAACAGTGACAGCTACGCCTGGTGACGGTTAATTTTTTTAGAAAAAGCTAATTACATTGTGGATCCGACGCTCACGTTGCACTTAGGCTAGATCTAATCATCGTCGTATAGTCTACGCTATAGCTACAACCAACTTGGAGGACAGAGTGATATAAAATCGCTTCGTGGATAAGTTGTTTCAGAAGAGTACGTTGACCCCTAGTGGAGTACATAAAAATATTCGCAATGAAGTTTCTGAACTGAGCAGTTTGAACGAACATTAATCACACCTGTGTGCGCTTCTCCTCTGCAGAATAGCACACCATATTAAATTTTGCTATATGACAACAGCAGCCATTGTGATGAGTTTGCACCAGAAGTTCAACTTCTACTATAGGCTATTGTGGCACTGCTATAGTAGTAGTTTGTTTGAAGTGATTCATGACTAATTGTTTGGAATAATAATGCGCACGCATCAACATTTTTCTATAGCAGCAGCGGGCGACATTTCATGGTTTAGCGACAGTATAATGGGTTCTTTGTGAAATTCACAACAGAGCCATAAAAAATTCTTGAACCTTTCGTACAAGTCAATTCCATTACATAGGCTAATGGGATTTTTAAGTTAAAAAAACAGAGGCATGACTGAATAAGGTGCTGTAGGCCTAAAATTGGACGAGGCAATTTAAAAACGAGGCATACATGTAGATCTCAACAAGGTAGTGCAGAGTCGCAAATGTTATGGTAGGGTACATTGGGGGACAGAGTAGGTTACGGTTGGGTAACGTAGGTAAAAGTTTGGTAGGCTAAAGAAGCATAGAATAGATTATGGCAGGGTGTAAGTAAGGTAGAGTTGCATAGGTATTTTAGGGTACAATAAGGGAGAATCGGTTTTATACGGCTGGATGAAGTATAGGTAAAGGTATGTATAAGGATAAAGTAGTATAATTATGAACCGTAGGTCTGGGCATGGTAGAACAGCCTAAGGTAGGTTAGATAAGGTATCGAGATGGCTATAGGCTACATTCAGAAGCACTGAGTTGCAGAATTTCCATTAGATAAAATTTATATGACGTAATGATGCACAATGTATTTTCGTATACCTCTAAAACGATCAAGCGTCCGAATCAAAGAACATAGTACACGATATCACACGAAATCATCTCTAACCTAGGAATACTATGTATAGCGGGAAACTTCCGATATGTTCAGAAACACGTAATATTAATAGTATCATTATACAAAAATAGATTTCGTAAGATGTCGTTACGTCACCACCCAGACTAGAAACGACCCCAAAACAGTTTTAAAAAACTTCGCCCGTTGCACCTAAAGCCTCAGTCAGTAAATCAATCAATCAATCAATCAACTTCAATCAATCAACTTCAAGCTATGACTTAGACAATCAATCAAGCTAAACTTTATACAATCTAGTCGATTCATCGAAAACAGCGTCATGTGCACGTTCTCCTCCTGTTACATATAGGACCACAGGAACGCCGACTTAATAATAGTTATATAAGAAACAGTTCTACTGCGCGATCTATGCATGCGTATTTTTCGGACGTGCGTCATTTAGAAAAGATTCAATACATCAATAATATTATAATAGTCGTTGTTTAAAGCTTTCTCAGCTAACCGCGAAGCTACATCACAAACACTGTGTGATATGAATTCGTCCAGCAACATACAACATTTATTGTTCGTGACACATGTCAATTAATTATAGCTCCTCTATCGATTGCTACTACGTCTTTGCTAAAAGTACGAGTGGACTTCGCATGAAGTTCAAGGAAAGTGTGAATGTATCTTCTCATTTTCTCGTATTCACATTTTCTCGTTACGACAAACAAGCACAAGTGTCTGATTTCACCGTTTTTCATCATGTTGCGCATTCATCTTACTTGCTACATCGTCATTTCGTTACCGAGATGTCTTCTTTTCATCCGTTTTATCGACGAATTCTCTTTCCATCCGGGACAGAAGAATAATCGACAGAAGTAGAGATAATAATAATGTTAATGATAATAATAATTTATTACTTTTGTTCAAAGTAATAAATGATTTTGTAATAATAATAACAATAATAAATGCCTAAAAAGAAAAAAGAAAGAAAATAATAATAGAGAAAATGATAACAAGAGAGAATAATTATTATACTTGAAAGCAACAACTAAAAACGATGACCTACATGTGCATTTGTACAACTGAAGTTACAACACCAATTATTATTAATGCCATCTGTTGCAGTTGTAAGCTGGTAATGTATTTAGTATTTGTCCGATGCACGCTTTATAATGAAAAAAGATGTAATGTAATGTAAGGTAATCGCCTGTCTTCACGTGCCCCCTTCATACATGATGTTCCCAAAGGAGAGCTTCGGATGCCGTTAGTTACCGTAGGCCTAACATTGCAGTGGGAAGACTTAAATATAGGCCTATGTCTATACCAATGATAGTTGTTATACAACTATGGCCTAATTCACGTCACAGACTATATGACTGTCCTAGATTTTCTTAACGTTTTCTCAAATAAAGCAATCAGCGTTTTGAAATACTCTTGCTAAATTTCCTTCAATGCATTTTCTTTTAAAACCGAATGTGATCAACAGTAGGGTATTTGCTTGTTAACTGCTATAGCTTTCGGCAATTCAATTGCACATAATTAGGCCTGCGTTAGTTTTGTTAGCTGACATATTACTACAAGTAAACGACCTGCAGCTTCAATGTAGACTTTCAAGCAAGAGCCATTCTACCACCACAGTCTCGTTCCTGCAATCGAGGTCACAGGATCCCCCGCGTATATAATATACCTTAGGGAGCGCAACAACGCCCCCATAAATTATATGAGAAGACTACTTCTTTCTTCAATAGACGTAGGAAACTATTCTCCCGTCGTTATTCAACGTCGCAGATGTCATGCCAGATCTGGTACCATGCGCCCAGGTGGCGCAGTCGGTTCACCCCCGGTCGCTGGTCGTTGTAGGCGGCGTTCTCGTAGACGTCCTCCCCTCGGAAGAAGAAGATCGTGTGGAAATGATAGGAATAGAAGACCGTGTCAAGGTCACCGGTGAGTCCCACTTCGGAGGAGGAGGGGGCGGAGGTGGGAAAGGTGGAGTTGGAGGGGGAGGAGGAGGTGGTGGCTTCCGCTGAGGAGGAAGAAGAGTTGGAGGAGGAGGAGGAGGAGGAAGAGTCCATTGGGAAGAGTTGGGAGAAGAGGTACTTCCCCTCGCAGCACGCGTTCCGTCCAATCTGAGTTGGATCGTATGTCCAGACCTAAGTAGTAAGAGACAACATAATAAATTAATTATTGGTCAAGCGAAAACCGTTTCTGGTCTATAGGTGGCATCGCCTATGCTATGCCAACCGCCCTACCACCAATAATGCCACCACCACCATCACCATCACCATCACCTACCACAACCACCACTACCACCACCATCAGCACCACCACCATCACCACCACCATCAGCATCAGCAACAGCATCAGCAACAGCATGACCATTCGTAATCGTCATAATCATCATCATCACCATCATCATCGTCGTCATCGTCATTCAGGCTGCATAACGTGATCATAATATATATGACTACGGTAAACTATGCATAAGATGATGACTATTTCCGTTTTATAATTGTATAATGCAGAACGTTTTTAGAGCAAAATGAGGAGATATTGCGAAAACGAAAACAACGAAAAAACTTTGGATTGCCAGGCAAAAACTAGGAAACATGTCCTATGCATTCTTGCATGATATAAATGTTCGGATGTTGGGTATGTGTCATACATGATAACACTTGAAATTATGCATCATACACATCATATTTATCATAGGCCTACAGACAGTTGCTGACAAGTTAGAGCCTATATCCTCCTCCTCGGTTAAACCAAAAATAATATTTATGATGGCGCTTTCGAATAGCTGAGTTTCACTTTCACGAGATATTATTGAACTGCATCAATTACTCATAATCACAATACATGATGATAAAATAATGGTGATATTATATGATGACGTACTAACTATAAAAACGAATCTGCTATTGACTTTATGACGATGATGGATAGCCTAATATTGGACATGCATAATGATCGTCAACCGAAAATTGTAGTTTATGGAGAACAGCTGTTGGACAGTGTTGGTATAATGACTTTTTGCAATTGCATTATGTTATAGAATATTTATTTAGCGCCAGTAATTCAAGAGACCTGTCAGATGCGCAGCTATTATATGCCCGTATACACTGTCGGTGTGAAGATGGGACGGCGAGGGAGAAGACTGGCCATCCACTTTATATGCCGAGGCTAAGAAAAATGGACTCACTATTATTAAGTCCTGCTTCATGACTAACTAACTTAAAGAAATGCGCTCTTCCTCTTCCTCCTTCTCCTCCACCTCCTCCTCCTTCACCTCCTCTTCATTCTCCTTATCCTCATTCTTCTTATCCTCCTCTTCCTCCCTTTCTGTCCCCCTGTAGGGTTTACATAATTATGTCCAGCACCGTGGCTCTGCATGCTGAGCTTCTTCAGCCTTCTTGTCCCCCGGTTGCACACTTTTCTATTATGCAGCCCTGTGCCTTTTCTGTTGCTGGCCCTGCAATCTGGAGCAGATTCCCTGTGTGAAACTACATCTTATGCCTATAGAGCCTTTGAAAAATGTTCTTCCCAACTCTTAAAACTGTTATATTTAACCGAGGTTTGATCAAGAGCGCTTCCGAGTGCAAGGTCTTGATGGGGCGCTATATAAATATCTGAAATGAATGGATGAATGAATAGCAACGACATAATAATATTGTTCTGGTGAATTCATTCATTCATTATATGCATTTATATAGCGCCTCTTCAAGGGGGCTTCTCAGAATGTTAGAACGAAGCATCGATTGAATGAATTTTCTGACCCATTCCCCTTTGAAGAAGTAGAGGAGACTGTCTCTGTTGTCGAACAGAACAGCATCGAAGGCGTTCGGAAGCGATGTGTCCGAGTCCGGTTTGGGACCGAAGTCCGACGCGATCTTTCGCGGATATCCCTCTTCTACTTGATCCGTTTCGTCGTTGTACTTGTAATACGAGTCATCTGGAACATCGTAGAAACGCCAGTCATGTAATAACATATAGGAGGGGGGGCCTGAGTCATGCAGTAGGAAATCAACCCAGTTCCAACACACACACACACACACACACACACACACACACACACACACACACACACACACACACACACACACACACACACAACTAAAAATAAAAATAAAATTTTAAAACCCATCTCTAAAATGGTAAATCAACCATTGAAAAAGAACAGCCCTCAATTATGGATACATATCTCGTAAAAACGTGCGCAACACTAATTTGTTTGAGCCCCCACTCAAGAGCGCTCTTAAGCTTTCTAAAAGGCGCCATAAGCTTATTTCAAGCGTCATCATAATAAATACCTACCCACAAGCCCTATAGACTAACCTGCCTATTTGCACACGTGCATACTTACTTATTTGCATGCATACATACATTCAGCATGCATATACACACACTTTCTCACTTACATATTCATACACGCATACATACTTTCGGTCAGTCTACGGAGAAAGTAAATAATGTGGACACGTGGCACAGTAACCGCAGGAATCTTTTCTGCGTAGTATCGACCGGGTTTGGTATTAAAGTGCTGGTGCTGGTGTTGCTGTTACTAAACATTGTTAGGACAGTTTTTCGTTTAGTAGACAACCAGACAATTAAGCAGTGAGAACCAGCAACTGCTGTTTGGAACTCAATTTGATTTATCATGGCACTTGAGACAACATTAGTTACTCGCTCGGCCAGCAGCGGCTTCAGGAGCTCAACGACATAATTATCATGACGTCGCTTATCAATGATTTGATATAGGCCACAGCAAGCGAGTGTAAGAGAAATGGAAAGACAGACAGACAGACAGACAGACAGATATACAGACAGGCATGCAGTAATATGGGCAGACTGGTAGCCTGTAGGTGCACATACAGAAAGACAGGTAGATAGGCAAACAGACGGAGAACGCAGAGTCAGAGAGGGGAAGAAACATAGAGAGAAAGAGACAGATATAGAAATA
Organism: Lumbricus rubellus; assembly: GCA_945859605.1. Classification (NCBI taxonomy): domain Eukaryota; kingdom Metazoa; phylum Annelida; class Clitellata; order Crassiclitellata; family Lumbricidae; genus Lumbricus; species Lumbricus rubellus. The sequence continues at coordinate 28,996,590 of OX243817.1, read as the reverse complement.
CAGAGACCAAGAAAGACAGAGACACAGAGAGACAGAGAGAGTCAAAGATAATTTATATCGAAAGACCGGAGAGATAAAGAGGCAGATACATGTACAATGTACAGAGCCAGAGTTGAAACAAGAGAGAGGGAAGAAGAGAAGAATACACATACAAACAGAGAAAGACGGAGAGAGAGAGGAAGAGAGAGAGGTAGAGGGGCGAGAGAGACGAAGCAGCATATACTTAGAACCAGCTGAACTACGGCACGTATACTCCGCGTCTGCCATTAGTCAACGCTGCTGCTTTCGTGACGTATATTGAGGCGATGGATTCCAGGTCAACGTATAGAGTGTGATATTATCCCAACTTCCAACCAGAAAGCATCTCATGTGAACAATGAATTAAGTGCTATTGTTCTAGAATGACTCAGGAATGTTCTTCGAACCAGCAGCTTCTTTCTAAGCAAGAACCGTTCTTCTTCATCAACTATCTATGTTCTATGACTTCTTCACCAACTATCTATGGCTTCTTCACCAACTATCTATGGCTTCTTCACCAACTATCTATGGCTTCTTCACCAACTATCTATGGCTTCTTCACCAACTATCTATGACTTCTTCACCAGCCATCTATGGTTTTTTCACCAACTATCTATGGCTTCTTAACCAACTATCGATGGCTTCTTCACCAACTATCTATGGCTTCGTCATCAACTATCTATGACTTCTTCACTAACTATCCATGGCTTCTTCACCAACTATCAATGGCTTCTTCACCAACTATCTATGGTTTCTTCACCAACTATCTATGGCTTCTTCACCAACTATCGATGGCTTCCTCACCAACTATCTATGGTTTCTTCATCAACTATCTATGGCTTCTTCACCAACTATCAATGGCTTCTTCACCAACTATCTATGGTTTCTTCACCAACTATCTATGGCTTCTTCACCAGCTATCTATGGCTTCTTCACCAACTATCTATGGCTTCTTCACCAACTATCTATGGCTTCTTCACCAACTATCTATGGCTTCTTCACCAACTATCCATGGCTCTTCACCAACCATCTATGGGAATTCTACGTGTATGCGTGGCGATGACTAATATAATTTAATCTGCAAAGCTTCGATAACTGATTACCTGGTGTGTCCTAGACTGCAATGGCCTTTATTGGCGCGATATATAAATGCCCAATTACATTGTCTGCCATCGATATATGACTATATGTCATGTTTGATAATTTGTTTAAATCAGCCAAAGTGGAAACTAATAATAATAATTTTCATTAAGCAAAAACCATACTCAGGCAATCTAGAATCGTTATTGCATCAGCTGATCGTGTGGACTGCTGCAAGCCCATGATAGGTCTACGGCACAGAGGACCAAAGTGCAGGGAGTTGGAACAGCATATGCATCCACAGTTCAGCCATAGACTGTATATGGGACAATTTAGAGCTCGACTTCAAAACAAGATCGTTAGGTCATTATTATACTTCCTCCATTGCTAATCAGATGTGACTCATATCATACAGTTAGTCATCTGTCCTCATCATTAAGCACGAATAACGCATCAAATTCATACAAAATTGCATCTCATATATTTACCTACATGTATATACAGGCTATATAATACATGTATATATATGCGCAGTACTACTCGCCCTTTTTCGGTCTCTTTGGCATCGATGATCTTGCCAAAATTGATGATGCTGATGATAAAAGCTATGATGACAATGATGCAGGCGACAGTTAATCGCTCAGTTACCCATGCAGTCACTAATTCATTTACTCAATCAGTCAGTCAGTCAATCAGTCAGTCAGTTAGTCATTAAGTCAGTGAGTCATTCAGTAAGTCATTCAGTGAGTCATTCAGTGAGTCATTCAGTGAGTCATTCAGTCAGTCATTCTGTCATTCAGTCAGTGAGTCATTCAGTGAGTCATTCAGTCAGTCATTTAGTCAGTCATTCAGTTAGTCATTCAGTCAGTCAGTCATTCACTCAGTTATTTAGTCAGTTAGTCAACTAGTAATGCACACTTTGATTTAGGCAGTCAGCCAGTCAGTCACTCACACCTGCCGTCGGTTTCCCAATAAGTAAGTCAGTCGGTTAATTATTATTGAAGTATATCTTCGACGGTTCAAAGCGTAGATGAGAAGAAAACTGAAGAAGATTGACCAACCTACAAAGAAATAAGTCTCGATGTTATACTCCTGTCCGCTCGACGAGATGACCTGCGTGTATCCATCGATCGGTCCCTCAATCCCCGTCCAACCCCTACTGATGTGCAGCGGATCACCGAACCTCGTCCGGTTGAATCGGTTCTCGTACATCCAGTAGCGGTTCGTGCGGAAGAAGTAGGTGTTGAAGATGTAGCGCGGTCGCTGGTTCGCGTCCTGCCCGGAGGAGCGGACCTTGCGCAGCCAGTCAAAGACGGCGTTGAAGGTCCCCTTGCAGACGCCGTAGATGTTCTGAACGGCCTTCCGGTCGTCCAAGGACAGCTCGAAGTCGTCGTACATGGCCGGGTTGATGTAGATGGGGTACATGATCGAGCTGTCCTTCTTGTTGTGCAGTAAGCCGAGGACGTGGCCGACCTCGTGGACGGCAACCTTGAGGAGGTTGATGCCGGATCCGGATGGATCGACGCGCTTGTAGTTCTCGTCTTCGTCGAAGTGGATGTCGCCGGCCTTCCACGAATGCGCCAACTCACCACCGATGCCGTCGAATGGTTTGTCGCAGTTCATGTGAGCCTCTGGTAAGAACAGAACAGAACATCGGTTATGATGTGGACGATATGAGACACACATCTGTTATTGCTTACGAGAACGAGAATAAAATAGACAGAACAGAAGAAGAGGAGGAAGAAGAGGGAAAGGAGAAGGAGAAGAAGTGAAGGAGGAGGAGGATGAAGAGAAGGAGGACGACGATGAGGAAGAGGAGAAGAACACGAAGAACAACAAGAACAAGTAGAACAAAAAACAATAAGAACAAGAACAACAAGAGCAACAAGAAGAACAGCAAATAAGAAGAACAACAAGAGCAACAAGAAGAACAAAAATAAGAAGAACAACAAGAACACGAACAAGAGCAAGAATAATTTGTGGAACCATGTAGGCATATACAGAGACTGCCATGGTTATTTGAAGAAGAAAAACAATGTCAGCGGCTTCATGTCTTGTCCATAATCTAGACCTACGAGGGCGATTGGCCACATCCATCCCACACAGATTAATATTCCTATATGAACAGTATCAGTCATGGTTGCCCTCGTGCATCTGAGAAGCACCTATTAGCTGTAAAATGCTAAACGATCCCATGACTCCGCATCAAGACAATTATGGCGCTGACCTATATTTATCAATTCTTGAGTCAGCTTCACAGCTAAATATTAAAATAGAATAAGGCATCAGCTTATAACACAACAATCAGGTAATTAACAATCATTTGATATTTGACAGCATGCTCATTTGTTATGAAATTGACCGCTGGTTTTACCATATGCAGTCCTGTATAATTCTGCAATGATTTGTAATCGGATGTCTATTATATGGCCCACATTATGTCTATTTCTGACTTGGACCCATTACTTTGACACATAACTGACAAGAATAGACTTGACAAACTGTGCAATGTGTGCATAATTCCTAAAGTGTTGATGAATAGTGACTTGACTTCAACCTATAACATTTAAAATTTCCCAATTGACTAATAGTCCAACGAAACAACAACATCTTGAATTTTGAAGCATTCTGTTAACTTCGTGTGTGCATGAATGGCTTTGTAGGCATGTATGTCTGTATGTATGCATGTGTATGCACTATGCATGCATGCATACATAGACGGATGGATGGTTGGATGGATGGATGGATATGGATGGATGGATGAATGGACGGGTGGTTGGATGGATGGATGGATGGATGGATAGATGGATGGATGGATGGATGGATGAATGGATGGATGGATGGATGGATGGACGGATGGATGGATAGATAAATGGATATGGATGGATGTGTGTATAATGACTTGAATATTATATCATCTTCAGTTCATGACACCAGTCATTTGGCGGCGATTAGTAAAATGTGCATTCAATTCCATACAAAACAATTATTTATATACATAATCACAATAAATACCATTTAAATGGAATCAAGATCATGCATCTGTATATAAATTCTTCTTGCATGATCTGAGCTAATTGACGGGGCCATGGGGTTTTATGTGGTAGAGTCGTGAAGTTAAATTAGATCTATGGATAAATGGTGACATTGCGCCGACATCTAGACCTAAATAACTAGAGGTACCCCTTCATCCACCCTACCATACCCCACCCCACCCTACCCCCACCCTACCCCACCCCACTCCTTCGGACGGAGTTTCATGCATGTCGACCTTGGAGTATAGGCTTGGAGAGAAGACAGAAGTCCAATTAGTGGGATGTCTTCTGTTGGGTCTTATCAATCCATCGCCTGGCATTTATCTCAGACTCTCTCCCTCTAGTAAGGTTATCCATTGTAAGTGACCCAGTAGAAGAATGTCCCTCTGTCTGTCTGTTTGTCTGTGTTTGTCTGTGTTTGTCTGTCTGTCGTTTTGTTTGTCTGTGCACCTAACTCAGTCTTTGCGTTCGAAAGCATCTCTGCCTCTCATTCTCTTCTTCATTGCTTCTGTCTGCCTTTCTTTTACTGGCGACTCTCTGTCTGTCTGTCTGTCTCTATCTGTCTCTCTCTCTATCTGTCTCTGTCTGTATCTGTCTTTGTCTGTCTGTCTCTGTCTCTCTCTATCTGTCTCTGTCTGTATCTGTATCTGTCTGTATCTGTATCTGTCTATCTGTCTCTGTCTGTATCTGTCTCTGTCTATCTATCTGTCTCTGTCTGTCTGTCTGTCTGTCTCTCTATCTCTCTCTCTTTTCGTTGGCTTAACCGTATGTGTGTCGTTCTCAGTGGTCGCGTGCCTCACCGTGTGCATCCGTGTGTTATTACTGGTGTGCTTGTTTGCTCAGAGTGATAGGCTGCAGAGAAAGCAATCTCCTCCCCTCCTCTCCACCCCCCCCCCTTCGATGATCTGATGTAAGACGCTTGGGTCATCGTCTTTCTAATGGGACAAGGTGCGTTATTTACACATTCCGTCTTAATAAACAAATCCCACTCCTACATACACGCCTACATAACATAACATAAAGCTCACATGCGAAACACGTATACACTACCGGGGTATGCAGGCTACAACGCAGTAAGAAAACCACATAGCACGCAAAAATACACACAAATTATGCATGTAGGCTATGCACGCATGTATGTGTGTGTGAATGCATGTATGCATGCGCTATATAATGCTACATAAATTTGTAGGTGCAGTATATTATATCGGCTATCAGACAGCTATAACATTACTTACAAAATACATGTAGGCCTATGCATACGAGTTTGCTAAATTGCGCAATAATTTCATATTAATTGTAAAGCCATATTTTTGGCCTCATTTTGTCTCATCATTGTGGGGCACGTTGGTGTAGTGGTGGATTTGGTACCTTGGAGCCGGAGGGTACCAGGTTGGTATCCACATCAAGCCGCCGTGCACATGTAAGGCCTACAGGAATCTTGAGCAAGTCCTTCACTCGCAATTGCTCGTGCGCTTCGGCGTGAAACTCCGATGCAGTGTCTGGGCTGCAGTCGGGAGCTCATCAGAGTATAGAGAGCTTGAAGGGGCGCTATAGCAAACGTGAGAAATAAATAAATGAATAAAATAATAAATAAATAAATAATACTTCATTGTCTACATTTTCTAATCACAATCTCATTTGCTGATTCATGGCCTGAAGCAGAGTTCACTACTGCTTTTAATATCTCAGTGGTGTCAACAAGATATATTTCATATAATATATACATAATATACATGCATAATATATATATATATAAATAAATAAATAGTCTACATGTATATATAGAGCTGAACTATACAAAAGCTCAAGGACTGCTGTCATAGTCTCATAGTCATAACAATGAACCAAAAATATCGGCGCCTCCTCAGCTCGTACTGCATCTATACAACCCCTCAATGGCTGCATGCTGTTGAGTAAACAATTCATTCAAACTCTGATTGTAGTTCACAAAAACTTCTGGATTTTAACTTCCTTTCCTATCTACATTCCGTGCTCATGTGTGCACCCTTAATTCATAAAAATACATCGTGTGCACTCAATAGAATAGGCGCCATCTTGACTTTTGTTGCGTAGGTCTATACCTTGAACTTGAAGATAACGCGAACGGTATTGAATGCATGGCTTTCTCTGTTGTTCATTCAAAACCAATTGGAATTTTGCAAGTTCTGCCCAGTTCAATTCGTTCTAATGAATTCTGATTTTGTTTGCGTCATTCAGGTTCAAACTTAAGACTGATCTATCGCAACCATATAAAAATTTATTCTTTATTGAACAATCCGGTTCACAGACCGCAACCGATAACAGTGTATAGGCAGTTATGCAATTGAAACAATTCACAAGGACGCAAATGACAGTAAGACATAAATCTTAAATACACTAACAGAACAGACAGCCTCCAATTAATACACTTGGCTGTATTCCAACTGTATACAGCCTCAATTTGGTGTCCTTGAGCGAATCGTTTTTAACTTGGTCTTGGAGCGCCTCTGAGTAGGTCTCTTTAAGATGCGCTAAATAAATCCACTCGTCTGAAAAACTTGCCTTTTCTCTCGGGGTTGATCACACTGGGAGCGCTTCTGAAAGGCTCTTGCTGCGAGAAGCGCTTTATTATAAATGGTCACACACAATACAATACAATACAATACAATATACAAATCATCAAAATGAATGAATGAATGAGCTTCAATTCTCTCATGGATTGCGATTATGGAATTAAATTAACTTTTGAATTAACACGAGGTGTTAATTGACGAGGTTTTGACCAGTGATGCCACTCCGAATTTTAAAAAAGTCGGATCCGGTCGAAAAAGGCTAGAAAAAGCTAGATTGAAAAATTCCTTAGAATTACAAGAAATTTTCGGACTTGGAATTTCTGAAGACCTTTTTTTTAGTCTTTTGTTTCCCCAAAAATTTCTAGATATCCTCTTTGTGCTCGTCTTTCTCCCGTTTTTACCTTAATGTGAATTGGTTACCTTAAAAAGTCAGAAAAACCATCGTGACAAAAAAGCTTAATCCCGACAAAAAACCTAGAAACCTATAGACAAGACCAAAAAACCTAGATCAAGGTGGAAAAAGTTATGAGTGGCATCCCTGGTTTTGAATCCCCAACGTCTAAGTTGATCGTCAATATTTAAAGCATCTTTATAAATAGAATAATTACGTAAATCTTACAGATTTTCAGCATCTGCTACATAAAAAATAAAGATATACTCCTGTGACCTTCAATCTGCCTTTCAAACAAAAACCTCAATGACGTCTTTCACTGATAAAATTTTCAGCTGCAGCTAAAGAAACCTGTTATTTTAAAAAGATACGTGAGACTTTATATCATGTCATTTAGGACCTCATGTCATTAAAAGCATCCTGACGAGGCTCTAACATTTTAGTGGTAGATCTATACACAGGACAGTCTAAACACAACGTTTGCTCTATCTTCTCCTGTTCAGGACTTACTCGTAGACCTGCCAGCCTAGAGTTCTAGTTTTCGGACAGCTTTCAGGTGTTCGCCGATTACAGAATAATTGTTAGTTAATTAACAATCGAGTTAATTCACCGGCTTCAGGTGCAGTGACGGAGATCGGCGCTTTCTGAATTAATAACGACTTTAATGAGGTCACAATAATTTGATGTAAATGACACAATGTTGAGATGCCGTGTTCTCTCGACATATACTGCATGAGAACATATAAGGTCGAACAAGTTTCCAAAGGGAACTGACTTCTCATACAGTTTTTCCCCTCAATTTCCTTCTCAACATGCCCACCTCAGGAGCACTCTGGGAAGTCCATCCTGGACGTTCCACCATAAGTCAGACGACCCCCCGCTGTCCTTTCTCTCTTGCTCTTTCATAATTAGCCGACACCCCCTGCAAATCATCTCAGAAGGTATATATACATAACACCTCCTCTTAAAATATTATACCGAACAGAAGCAGGCATACAAAGAGATGCAGACAGACAGACAGACAGACAGACAAAAGCAGACAGTCAGGCAGACGCAGGCATACAGACAGAGACAGACAGACGCAGATATACAGACAAAAGCAGGCAGACATACAGAAGCAGGCAGACAAACGCAGGCAAACATACAAGAGCAAGCATAGCATATAGATGTAGACTGGAGCTCGCGTATATATACGCAGGTTACAAGGCATACAGTCAGATGGACAGACCGGCACAAACATGCAATGTCATGCATCTATAACAAACATGCATCTATACAGACCGACGTAGACGCATACAAGTATACAGTAGACAAGACAGGTATAATATATAAATGTATATATATATGGTTGCATATACAGTAGACCGACTATATATACATGTGTATATATACACGTATACATAGGCTGCAGATCATCATGAGAGGCAAGCAGACAGAGAAAGAGAGACGCAGAAATTCAACATTTTCCCATAATAATATATAATATTTAGACTCGATGCATGCATGATGCTAATGGGTATGAGCAGAGTCCGAAGCCGTAAAACTTCCTCTTTTTAAACAAAGTGTTGGTTTTATTCTGAATTATGTTCCACATATAAAACGCCTTCTCAAACTCATAAATTACACACACACTCACACCCACAAAGGCACACACAGCCACACACAGTAGACACACACGCACACACGCACGCATACACTAATACACACACGTACGCACGCACACACCGATACACACACATGACTACACATAGACTATACTATTTTATACAATCCGCGGTAGCAAATTCACATGAATTCGATATCATTATGATTGTATATTTTCACGTGCTTGTGTATTCTGTATAATAAATTATACAATACATTGTAGGCCTAAGTATAATATGAAGGGGTTTATTCGTATAAAATAAAAATATACCTGTCTATTATAATTATAGACCTAAATGATTATCTATGTATGCGCTTTTACACAGGCATGCTTGTATATGCGCGCAACTATAGACATAAATATTCTCACATGTTCACGTATAAATTTAGCCCAACAGCCACACTATCCCGGGGAGGAGAGCGTAATAGATTGCATTAAACACGTCAATGCCTGGGCCGCCCATTTCACGCTATAGATAGTAGCGGCGCTAGGAGGGCAACGGGGGCCAAGCCTCCCCAAAAGGCCATCCATTTTTCCCATGTGAAAATAAAATATTTAGATGATCAGCCTTCCCCCCTTCCACAAAATTAACGAGATGACTAAAAAAAAGGTCGTCAGAAATTTTGGCGAATGAAAGTGAAAAATTTCCTCCTGAGTTCAGCCCCCTCCCAAAAAAACCTGAAATCTTGGCGCCGCCACTGGCTATAGACCCCCCCTTGTATAGGCATATATATAATTTTATATATAAATTATATATATATATATATATATATTATATATATATAAGAATAGAAGCCATATTCATCTGGTAGCTATCTCAAACCGAATGATGCACAGCTTAGTGCCTGTGAAACGACTGAAAACTACACGAGATTATTAATTTTTAATTCAACCGATAGATGTACATGTAGCTAATTCCGTGCATGCAACAACACTAAAAAATGTCGGCATGCTATTCTCACGCGGGATTCTTCATTTATTAGAGCAGCCAATGAGTTTCCGCCAGATTTAATTATAGACATTAATGCAGGGGGGGCTAACGCGTTAAGCGTGACTTCACTCCATTCGCATTCAATAGCCCATAATAAGTAACCCAAAAACTTTTATAACGCCAATGACAGATTATTCTCGATGTATAACTATAATGTATCACCCATAATGGTGGCTAATAATCAGAATCGTTTCCCATGTCAAATCGACGGCGTAAATCAGGCCGAAAACCAAGAGGACAAAGCACAGACTGCGGAAAAAAGCGAGTCCATGAAACAATTGGTTTTGTCGAGTTATAACTTATGAGGATGATATATAGGCTACAGACTCCGCAGAGCGAATAATGTTGTCACTAGTCTTGTTAGCTTTGCAGGAGACAATAATTCCATGGGGCGCGGTGGTGTAGTGGTGGCGTCGTTTCCTTGAAGCCGGAAGGTTCGAGGTTCGAATCCACCTCGCCTCTTAAGGAACTTGGGCAAGTCCTTCACTCCCAATAATTATTGCTCAGCGCTTCGGCGTGAAACTCCGATGCAGTGTACGCTCTGCATTCGGAAGCGCCTCTGAGTAGAGAGAGCTTGAAGGGGCGCTATAACAAGTGCATATACAAACAATATACTATTGGGGCCAACGACAAAAATGCCTGTTTACCAAGAGCCGTCTGCATGCATACATTGGTCGCGTTGTCATTACCCGATGGGTTCTTTGTTGTATAATGTGGTCTTGTATGAAGCAGGGCTGTTTCTAAGGAATTTTTAGAACTGCACACCTTCTTTCCTTTCCCATCCTCCATGGCAAAGTACTCCCAATCAGAGGAAAATGACCTTTTTCAGCTACTTTTCACTGCACAGAAGTGCTTCTACAACTGCACAAATCCATTTAGAACTGCACACTTTGTGTACAACAGTAAACTGCACGTTACAAAAGCCCTGGTATGAAGACTGTATGTAATAATTTACGTCTTTCGGATCTTTCGAAGGATTGGCAGTGGAAAATATACCGTTGTAAACTTGTAGGCGTAATGCATCGGAATGCGCGTGTATTATAGGCCTACGCAACAATGGCATGCATAACTTAAACCGTTGCATGGGGCAATGGGGCATTGATAAGAGACCCCATGCAATAATTGAGTGATATTCTGTGCATGGGGTAATGACGAATATTAAATGAACTCATTACCTCACAACATGCATGATCGATACGTGATCGTTGACATATGCCCGCACATGCATCTACTTATTAAGTTATTCGTATCGTTTGACGATAATTCTGATGCCGGCCGCGAGCAAATAATTACACAGCAAGGTGCACATGCATGCGAGACGATAGTGTGTGCCGGATAATGAAAACCGTTTGGCAACGTAGAAAACCGAGCGTTTCTCACACGTACACAGAAAGACAAGACTAGTGTTGCTTATACTCGCATGATATTATTACGCCGACGCCTTTTTAATTCGCCAAAGACGCCTCTTGTGTCGAAGACAAGCAGACTGGAGACGGGAATTAGACAAGGTCGGGATGGAGGGGGAAGCTTAGAGATGGACGATGGTGTGAGAAAGGGAGAGGATCTGATGAGGGAGCCTGAATAACTGCAGCAGAGAGGGATGAAGCAACTGACGGAAGCGATGTAGACACTCAACGAGTCAATCTCTCTCACCTTCAATTCCTCTTTGGAAATAACGAACCTTGCAGCAGCAGCAGCAGCGTCGGCGGCGCCAACAAGGCACCGGTTCCACGTTGCATCCGCAGCATTCGCAGACCGATGTCTATGCGATTTTAATGCCAGATTACTTAGCGCTTTCCATCGCAAATTAGCGCTGGCCAAATAAACGTAACCAGACAGCAGCAGCAGCCATGCAGCGCTGAACTTTCTCTGCAGCGCTGCAGCTGTCTGTGGTGAGAACTGAGAACCATGATACAGCGACTATTCGCGCATATGGCATCGGCTGAGTATCGGACAGACAATAGACAAGACGAGACAAGGCAAGACAAGAGACAAGACAAGACATGACAAGAGACAAGACAAGACAAAAGACAAAAGACAAGACAAGACAAGAGACAAGACAAGAGACAAGACAAGACGAGACAAGAAACAAGACAAGACAAGAGACAAGACAAGACAAGACAAAAGACAAAAGACAAGACAAGACAAGAGACAAGACAAGAGACAAGACAAGACAAGACAAGGCAAGAGACAAGACAAGAGACAAGACAAGAGACAAGACAAGACAAAAGACAATAGACAAGACGAGACAAGGCAAGACAAGAGACAAGACAAGACATGACAAGAGACAAGACAAGACAAAAGACAAAAGACAAGACAAGACAAGAGACAAGACAAGAGACAAGACAAGACGAGACAAGAAACAAGACAAGACAAGAGACAAGACAAGATAAGACAAAAGACAAAAGACAAGACAAGACAAGAGACAAGACAAGAGACAAGACAAGACAAGACAAGGCAAGAGACAAGACAAGAGACAAGACAAGAGACAAGACAAGACAAAAGACAATAGACAAGACGAGACAAGGCAAGACAAGAGACAAGACAAGACATGACAAGAGGCAAGACAAGACGAGACAAGAAACAAGACAAGACAAGAGACAAGACAAGACAAAAGACAAAAGACAAGACAAGACAAGAAACAAGACAAGAGACAAGACAAGAGACAAGACAAGAGACAAGACAAGACAAGACAAGGCAAGAGACAAGACAAGAGACAAGACAAGAGACAAGACAAGAGACAAGACAAGAGACTAGACAAGAGACAGGACAAGAAACAAGACAAGACAAGAGACAAGACAAGAGACAAGCCAAGACACAAGACAAGAGACAAGACAAGACAAGAGACAAGACAAGAGACAAGACAAGACAAGACAAGAGACAAGACAAGACAGGACAAGAGAGTCATTCACTTACAGTGGCGTAATTGTAAAACTCAAACATATTAATTATAAAGCGCTCCTTTATAAAGTTTATAGCTTAGCCAGGGCTCCAACTGTTTCGCGAGCGCTGCGTCCAGCCTTCAGTCACACACACACGCACACACACACACACACACACACACACACACACACACACACACACACACACACACACACACACACACACACACACACACACACAGGAAATTGAAATTAGCTTTTCATCTACAGCTTGATATGTTAATGATCTTATTTCACGTAGTAGTAGCCTATACATAGAATCATCAAAAGACATTTTCTAAGGCAACTTGATACGTGAAATTCAAGTAAGACAATTATTATTGTTGACCCAAACTTATTACAGACTGATTTAAACTTAGAGCAACTAAAATTTCATTTCCTTCCGAGAATAAAAGTGACACACACGAAACTTTGTACTATTATAATATTATAATATAATATTATTGTATTATATATAAGAGCAGTTTAGTTTCAATCGGTGAGCAACCAAATGCTGAGAATGACATATGTCGATGTGTAAGTGTGATACATTATGACACTATGACACTATGCGCTCGTATTACTACAGATGATCTAAAATTACTAATGAAATCACTCAGCTGTATGTGTCTGGGTCTGTGTGTTTGTGCCTGTATGTGTGTGTACTGTGTTTGTGTGATTGTGTCTGTATCTGTGTGTATGTATCTATCTATGTGTTTGTGTCTGCATTTTTTGTCTGTGTATGTGTTTGTGTTGTATGTTTGTGTGTTTGTATTTGTGTTGTGTTTGTCTGTGTGTTTATGTTTGTGTGTTTGTGTTTGTGTGTTTGTGTGCTTGTGTGCTTGTGTTTGTGTGTTCGCGTGAGTGTGTATTTGTGTATGTGCGTTTGTATTTGTATGTCTGCGTGTTTGTGTTTGTGAGTGTCTGTGTGTTTCTGTTTGTGTGTTTGTGTTTTTGTTCTTGTGTTTGTGTGTTTGTGCTGTGTGTGACATGTAACTGGTCGCTGGCAAGTCTTGAATGCTGTAAATCTACGCCATTCAGGTAAAGCGGAAGGAGGGAATCGGGAAGGGAGAGGAAGAAACAGGAAAAGACTGAATGGAAAGGACAGAGAATGGAAAGACGAATGGGAATGGAACGGCAAAAGAACGAAGAAAAAGAAGAGAAAAATTATAGTACTGGGTTGAAAGGAAGGACGGGTGGAGAAGGGGAAAGCGGCGGGCAGTTAAAAGGAAGAAAAAGTGGGGGAAAAGACAGCGATGAGAATTAAAAAGCTTTATAGGCTGGATCCCTGTCAGCGCCGTCGTTACTTGAACCAGTCTTTGGCCGCCAGACGACGCGAGATGTCTCTGGCGTTGCGCCGATGAGTTGAGCTGCAGCGTTGTGCGAAGTTGTGAACGCAATTACAAGGATAAGGATATTATGGAAGAGGGGAAGAATGGCACCTGATGGAAA
>OX243817.1:28832502-28977502 GCA_945859605.1 Lumbricus rubellus | reverse complement strand
GACTGATTGATTTATGAGCATCTCATGTGTCTTTGGGAGGCTTGTTTACTATGGTTGATGTATGGATGCGTATGAATAGGTACATGCCGACATACATGTACAGTGCACCTGTTTGGAACATCAGTTTGTAAGTCATCTCTGGAAGTACATGTATAATGTTGCTAGACTTGCTACTACTGACTCTAGAGATTATCCAGCTCGCAGATTCCTTCACTCTGCAGCGCAAGGTCACCTAGATGGTTGCAACTACGACTCGAACCCCGCAGTGCTGCATAAAAGCTTCGCTATTAGTTGGTCCTTCTTTCTGGAATAAGTTACCTAATACTATCCGCAATGAACTTCTTTGTCTTTCTTTCCCCTTTCCGCAAGCGTTAGAAAGCCATTCTCTTGGATTGTGATTTGATGCTCTCAGGTCGGGAGCACCTCTGACAAGTTTCTCTTGAAGTGGCGTTGTATAAATCTAGGATTAATGCAATACGATTTTGAAACAAAGTACAGTTACAGCGAAGTGCTTACTTTTGGCGAAGGCGATGACGACATCGACCTTGTTGTTGTTGTTGTTGTTGTTGTTGTTGTTGCTGCTGCTGCTGCTGCTGCTGCTGCTGGTGCTGTCGACGTCATTCACCTCGACGAATTTCAACGGTATGACCTCACTCCACATGCGGAAGGACAGCTCGAGGGTGGCCCTCTGGTCGGCCAACGGAATCTTTCCACTGATTCCGTCGTCCAGCAGTCTCCACCGGACGGGAAATTTATCGTTCAGCTGAAACTTGGTCGCCCTGTCGCCCGCCGTTCCCTCGGACGTGTCCGCCCTGTCCAGGATGATCGTGCGTTTCCGACGCCTTCTACGTCGCCGTCGCTCGCCCAACTGCGATCGGCGATGCAACTGGCGCGAGTGCTGCACCAGCTCAACCACCTGTTCGTCTGTCCTGTTGTTCATCGGATGCCTCTCCTGCTGCTGCTGCTGCTGCTGCTGCTGCTGCTGCAGGGGTGTCATCTCCCTCAGCAGACGATTCGTTATCTCTTCTAGCATCTGCTGGCGCAGTCGTTTGCTCGACGACTCTGGTGGTCTGTGTTCCCGAGGACTGGTCAACTTTCTCAGCACGTGCTGGTAATTCTCCCCTTCCTCCTCCTCTTCCTCCTCTTCTTCCTCCTCTTCCTCCTCCTCTTCTTCCTCTTCCTCCTCCTCAGCACCACGCAGATCTCTCGGATTCGAATTCTCACGACCATCAAATCCGTCCTCCGTCCAATTGCTGTCCAACGTCATAAAGCGTCTCCTACGCGACAGACGGCCGTCGCTAAGCGACCGTCGCCTTAGCAACAACTCGATCAAGTTGTCATGACTACGTCCGTCCATATCGCTTACATCCGGGCTTTCACCAGAATCCCGGCGCTGTCTAACCGGCGCCGGGGTCGACGGCGGAGGGGTCGGCTGTGCCTCCGCGATGTCGCTGTTCCCGCACCGTCCCTTGCTCATCAGCAGACGAGTATTCGTGTCGAGACGACCGGACAGAGGGAGGTCGTATTTCTGCTGCAATCGTTTCAACGCGTCTGCTATCATCGCATCTGAACAGTCTACAGTTCGTTCGGATACGACTTCAGATGCGAGGAAACGCGGAAGGTGGCGCTTGGATCGCGATGATGATGACGACGACGACGACGATGATGACGACGACGATGATGATGACGTCGTTCGGTTGCAGTTCTCCAAGTAGCCATACTTCTGCAGGTAGTGCTGCAATCGATTCACAAGAACAGAACAAGTATAAGTTTGTGGTTAAGTGGTGATGGTGATGGTGGTGGTGATGATGATGATGATGGTGGTGATGATGATGACGGTGGTGGTGGTGGTGATGATGGTGGTGGTGATGATGGTGGTGATGATGATGGTGGTGGTGGTGGTGGTGATGATGATGGTGATGGTGATTATGACCATGATGATGATCATCATAATGACGATGGTGATGATTAAGCTCCTTAAGTATGTCTGTTCCTTAGGCATACTTGATCTTTGAGTGCTTGCTTCTTGAGTACTTGCTCCTTGTAAGTACTTCCTTAAAGTCTTGACACATATATTATCGTAATGAACATCATAGCGGGCTTTGAACCGGCACGCTTCGCGTTACTGGTCGAGTCCTCCGTCCACCTGGGTATACACTTGCAAACCTATGTCTGCGCTGACTTTAATCAACCTATAACGATTGGCTTCAATGAGGCAGCCCACTGGGTCCATTATATATCACAGACGAATGAATACAAGCTTATTATAACTTTATTGCCGCGTTCGGGTGCATACAAATCGTCCGGAGGTTTGCGAGGTTTAATTTAATCAGTTTTAAAATGGTGGCAAAGTTAGATAAATTGCAGCATTCGGAAAAATGCAAATTCAACTCCTGATTGTAGCAGTAGGCCCCTAACTCAAGAACACAAAAAGCATACAGCCGATTATGTGGTCAAAGTATACTTTAAGAGATGAGGCCTTAAAGTTTAAGGCATCATCTCTTCTTACAGTAAATAAAAAATATAAAATATACTTCGACAAAACTAAAAGAATTAATAGATAAGCATGTTCAATCGATCATAAATCGTAGCTCTGCGACAGCCATCTCATATATTATAATAGCTGTTTAAAGTTTATTTAAAAGACGCTATATAACAACAGCCAGAAAGAAGCCAACGTGCAGCAGTGTCTGTTGACGCGAGACATGGCTTTTCACACTACAGCGCATATATATATACTGGCATCCAAGATGGCAATCCTCCTATATCGTCTGGTAACCGAACCATTTATTTGCATTTAGAATGAATCAGCCTCAAGTGGCATAATGCGTGGCATTTGGAACGAATTACAACATCTCGCCGCAAGCACACACGCACACACACACATATGTATATAATCATAATGTATATATATATATATATATATATAATATATCACCAGACCCAGCAGCAGCCACATCACCAGACCCTGTTCCCATATAATAGATGCTGGCGTTGCTATTGCAGCTGCTGACAACTTGCCTAGTTAAGTCTGCAAATAGCACAGTTGACATTATGACATAACTCAGCTCATGATTATTTTTGCCATCTCTGAATAAATGACAGGCGCCCCATTATGTATATATGCACAAAAATGTAGACATGTGCTGTAAAAAGTCAGTTCCTACGTTTCTACACACACACACGCACACACATGTATACACATACACACACACACACACACTAACCAATAATTGGGTATGCATGTATGTATGTATGCAGTGCCAGCGCTAGCACCCCCCCGTACCCCCCCTCCACCATCAAACAGTGGCGTCTACATCTACGGACGTGTGGGCGTGAACAAGGGGAACATTTTAAACATCAGATGTAGCTGAACTTCACTTCGTTTCAGCTTTTGTATGTTGGAAATCTTTATTTTTCGGCGCTGCATCTCAAACGCTCATAAGCTTGACAAAATCACGAATATTTTTAATCGGCGTTCGGATTAGGTAGTTATGTGGCCAATGTTGTTGCTTTACAAATTTCAGTCAAATGCTAAACGTTTTGACCGAGTTATGACACTTTTTGCTGGGGTGTGCTTTTCAACGAGACACCGTGTACATGCAAGTTGTTGCTGATGTTGTTATTGTTGTCTCAGTGAATGGCTAAATGAATGGAGCTGAAATAATTAAATCTGAAGACGTCTATAGAACTAATAATTATCACAATATTATGTCAGTACAGATGAACGTGCAGTGGATGTGAAGTGAGCCTGTACTTTCTTATCATAATTCTATGCATGGAACAATTCCGCATACAATATTCTCTCGTAGACCGAGGCCGAAAAATTGAGTTGGTGAACGGAAATGAGCGCTATTATTATTGTCACAATAGTCTATCTATCAGTCTCTCTGTCTCTCTGTCTCTGTCTGTCTCTGTCTCTGTCTGTCTCTCTCTCTTTCTCTATCTCTCTCCCCTGTCTTTATTAATTTCTGTGTGTAATGTGCATGTGTGTCTACCCGTCAATGATCTGTCCGCTTATCTGTATGTCTCTGTCTACATGTCTCTCTCTCTGTCTCTGTATGTCTCTGTCTACATGTCTCTCTCTCTGTCTCTGTATGTCTCTATCTACATTCTACATGTCTCTGTCTCTCTCTGTCTCTGTATGTCTCTGTCTACACCATGTCTGATGATATCCGTGTGCAGTCTGCTTAATCGTATCTCTCATCGGATGCTTGTGTGCACTTCTAAATGTAATTGTCAGATGCTGATAGACTGAATCCTATACATATCGCGAGTAACCTGATCTCCAATCCTGGCGTGTGCATGAGCTGCAGCCTCCTCCATTCCCCCTTTCCATCCTCTGCCATTACACGTAGGCTACATACATACGTACGCAGGATCTACTATAGTACGAGATGGGATCTCTTCTATATTATACTCAGCATGCATGTAGCACTCAGACCTCGTAGGCCTACGGTACAAACAAGTAACAGAACGTATACGTCTGTGCTCCACTTCTAGGCCTAGGCCTACATGCAATTAAAGTCCTTCTTACGTGGCTACGATCGCACACACGCACACACACACGTACAATACATCCCGGTCTTAATGTCATAATCATTGCTGATGAAAGCTCAATTATTTACAGAATGCACAAGAGAATGACGTATATACATTCATGCATGCATAAAATTAATACATTATTACATACATTATAACCATTAACCATGTAGGCCTGCCTGCATGTAGATATAAATACGTATACATAACCATACACACATACACGTATATACAATATACATGAATAGATCTATATGCAAACTGTGCATGCATAACATTGCATACGTTATGTCCATACATGTCAACAGCAACGACTAAGAAGATAACAACAGCAACAACAACAACACAATGTAAATAACTTAAATTGATGCACAATCGAATGATGTATATAGGCAATACATTGTAGGCGATGACAATAATTATTTAAACCCCAAAGCATATGAATAAGCGTATAGGCCTGCGGCGTTACGATAGATAAGCTACCCGTATACTTTCAACTGTTTTTACTCGGACACAATGTATGCCTTTTAATTTAACGGTGAATAGAAATGTTCATTAAGCTTAGTATGAGCTATTTTATTTTAGTAGCCTACTATGTACTGTTTTCCTGTAGTAGTAGCCTATTATATCCATCTCGAATATTTCAATCGCGCCGTATCGTACTTGTCAATCATTCACAGTGGCAGAGATCACGCTATAAATAACGTCCCCGGTATAAATAGACCAAGCTGTAATATCGAGGCAAGTGGGCTACGAGTCGAAATCCAAAATCCAGTGAACAGAATCAAGAAAACAAAAACCAAATGCATCAGGCACCTATAATACTCGCTTGCTAAAATTACAACGACTATGGTCATAGTCCAACTCGCTAAAATCAAGGCTAAGGCCGCGACCTATTTTTCCATTTAAAACAAGTTCATAATCGGTTTAACGGATAGCTGAATGGTTAGCAGATTTCCGCAAGAGTTACGTTGCCAAAATAAACACCGAAATAATCTTGAAAATTAATCAAGAAGACCAAGTGTTTCCCCATCAGTATACAATCTTCAAATTTCACTAGTGGTACTGCAAAATGCATATTATTTCTAACAACTAGAGGTTACTACATCGGTTTTACACTGCTGTTCAAAGTCACAATGCATTTCGTGCACATTTTTAATACGGAGAAAATCACAAATGAAAGCCCTAATGTAATCATAGTTAGTTTTTGCTGAAAGCAAAAAAAACAGAATGTGGTAATTGCGTCATGCAAAGAAGCAACCCAGGCGTGACTATAATAGTAGTGCCCTCGAGCAGACATGACGCAACTGAACCCATTCATCAGACCACATTAATATCCATTTAAAATTCAACTATAATTATATAGTCCGTGTAAATAATTAAAATACCCGACGAGTTTCATTAATACAGCGAGTCTCAACAAAAGAAAAAACGTATTATGGGAATTATAGGAGGGCAAGAGTCATTCGCTGTAATCACCCGTCGTCAGCACAATAGGGGTTGTTCCGCTGCCCTGCATGGCACATCCTCAGGCACCGACGCCCCTGATTAAGGACTACCTGCTGGGGCATCCTCTGACAAATCCACCCCCGTCCCACATGAGCAGCTGCTGGATGCCTTAGAAGTCGTGGAGCAGACCATGCAGCAATTACGTCATCAACAGGTTGCTGGGTTTGTCATGGCTGACTGATCAAGCGTCCCTTGGCTCCCCCCAACCCACTCCCAAAGAATGATGCAACGAACACGAGGTGAGGGTAGCTCAAGATGGCTAAACTTATATAGCACCTTTTTATATTTATAAAACTTCCTGATGGCGCTGTAACGTTGATGCATGCATATACTGCAGGAAATATTCTAAAACAATGGTAATTTAAGGAAAAATTATAAATCAATGGTAATTTCAGGAAAGATTCTATAACAATGGTAATTTAAGGTTATAATAATTGTAAACATTGGCTGGGTTGGATGTGCACAGTTTCGTCCATGAACTGATGATGATGCACAAAATGCATTTTGATTTAATATCCACCACAGATTAATCAGATTGGAGACATTGGTAGGCCTAGCTTTTGTGATGGCTTTTTGACATTAACGTTTACTAAACATTGAAGTGAATCACGTGCACACGTGTAGAAACTGATCCTCTTGGTATTAACATGATCTTGTTAAAACAAATCAGGCTGTATGTGCACTTGTTATAACCCCCATCAAGATACTACTCATAAGCGCTCCAGGCTACAGCGCGGACACTGCATCGGAATTCCACGCCGAAGCACCTGAGCAATTGCGAGTGAAGGACTTGCTCAAGGTCCCAACACGGCGGCTTGAGGTGGATTCGAGCCTGCAGCCCTTCGGCTGCAAGGCAACGAACATGCCCACGACACCTCCGCGCCCCACTTCCTTATTCGGCTTGTTTTGGTATTGATCTGATCATGCATCGCCTGCCTCTTTGGCGAGCCATCGGTAAATGAAATTAATGTAAATTGTCAGCGCCCACAAACATTGGCAAAAGGAAGACAACCTCATTCATCACCAGTGCCATTGGAGTTCGTTAATGGTTATTAATTGAAAACACATCATAGCATGCATGTCTGTGCTTGAGTCAAATCGACCTTTCGCTCTTTCGTTCTGACAGCCGTGTTCCAATTTGAGCATCGTCTCGTCTTGCCCCGTTCTCCCCCGTCCTCCCCGTCTACCCTCACGCGCATGACCGACAAGCGTTGCGCAAGTAATAATTATCAGCCTGCATGCGACGCTGTTTCCATCTGGAGAAGACGAAGAGAGAGAGAAAGAAACGACCCCAAACAGCTGCTCCCCATATGGCCAACCATTCAACGCTGATTCATAAACACCACGCGATATATTATTATTGTATACACTTAATGGATTTATATGTATACGCGAAATTTATGTATAGGTTGACTGTAGATTATATATTTATATATATATGTATATGTACATGTGTATCATATACATAAATTATACAGTATACGTATATATATATATATGTCTTATAATTATATTTAGGCATAATGATGTATTAGTGGTGTACACGAGTAATCTAGAGTCTTATCAAGCGCTCTGCAGTAACTATCCAGAGCCGCACGAAATGGCTGATCACTGTGTTTATCACGTCTTGCATACACCATACATTATATACAAGCTCCATCTACTCAAAACCAGCTGAATGCTTAATGTCCTGTAACATAGATATGCATGTATACATGGTAACATGGACGGGTGTGGTGTGGCATAATGCCCGTGGTTGATATTTTGTCCGAAATTAAAATAGCGACCACAATAATAACGACTATAGAGTCTACCAGTTTTCCAGGGCTATTATAGTGTCTGCCATTGACAGAGATTACTTGAAGAAAGCAGTTAGGCCATGTACATTGTAAAGTGTACACAAGCCTACACGTGGGTTTTGTACATGCCGTTGGAATCGACATTTCCTGCGTCGCATTTTTTGCCACTGAAGCGTATCAGTTACGATGGAAATGTAAACATAAACAATGCGATTGTATAGCAACTGGTCGCAGCAGCAGTAGCAGCTGTTTGTGAGGTTCTTGTGTTTATAAAGGACGTTATTTCACGCGTGAAATACGTCTATTTATAAACAGGCGGAGGACTCGTTTCAAATATCACCCACTCCTCTACTCACCATGCAGCGGGAGATTGATTATATCGAACTGCAGCATGGGATATACGGCATAAATTAGTCGATACACATGCTTGATATATTCACCTAATTATTATTACTGAGAGAGAAAAATAGCGATAGACTATACAGAAGGGAAAGAGACAGACAGACAGACAGACACACACAGACAGACAGACAGACAGACAGACAGACAGACATACAGAAACAGAGACAGAAAAGAAGAGACAGCAGTTTAGGATATTATGATAATTAATTATTAATTATTCTCGTTTCTGCCCAACGAATAAAACCGGCAAAATTAATACTGATCACAGAGGACTGTTGATTGCAGTTCGATCAGACCCCATGGGATACACACAGACATCCTCCTGAGAAAACCAAAATAATAATGATCGGCCGACGTACCTAAAGGGCAGAGGTCGCAGCCGATAAACAAACCGAGTGTGACTAGCATTATTACTACCCGCCCCCCCCCGCAACCCCCTACCCCACCCCCCCCCGATGGGAACCTGGGATAATGACCCAACCGCAATCTCCTCGAACGCCAATCCCGTGGCAATCCGTTATCTTATATCCAGATTCCAGCAGGCAAAGTGATGGCTGCAATGTCCGACACACGTCTGCATGTTTACGACGTGGAAGCCTATAATATACAGGCGAAGATTTGTTATCAATTTTCCAGTACAAGTACTCGCGAAAAGTACCAGTGGAGGACAGAGTATGCAAACATACATACATACATACAAACAGTCATTTCTATAAATAATAACAGACCAATTAAGATTCCAGCGATGTACACGCAGCATAGGTCATGAATATAACTAGGCCTTTACATGTCTTTCTGAAATGATGACTTTTCCACGGTTATAGCATCATTCATCTGGAGCAATGCGCAATAGAAAATCAGAGACCGTTTCGCTTAATTTCAGTTTGAATTGTCAACATTGATTCATTCCTTCATTCGCTCGCGTAGTTTTCTCGTTCGCTGTCGTCCGTTCGTTCATTCGTTCATTCAATAATCAATTATTAAAAGTTAATTGAACATATAATTTTCACAACGCCTCCGAAAGATCAGGCATTATATAGGCTTACACGTTATTACCAGTTTAAATGTGTGCGTTACAGTTAGCCTAGTTTCTAATAAGCTACTATACTGTTTATGGAGAGAAATGCCTTCAGAGAAACAGATATACATATATTCATGCAGACAGACATACAGACACAGACATACATACACAGACAGACAGACAGATAGGTGAATTAATAGATAGATAGACAAAACGAATTAGGGAAACAGAGAGGGAGAAAGATGGGGATGAAGAGGGAGAGGGAGAAATTATATCTGCACCGTCACCTTGCTGTTGGTTTCAAAGATGCTTGATCTTTTCAAAGTGTTGGCAATGTGCTAATGGTCAGCAATATTGCATCCCTGCTGTGACGATGCAGCCTATAGTTGTATATACAGACTGCCAACAACAACCGTAGTAGGCCTAGACTCAAGTTCTCGTAAACAACACGCATGCCGGATGAACGAAAGAAATGGACTGTTGTGCTGAGCCGTGAAGTGAATTTCACTTGCAAGAAGTACCATGCACCAATAGCAGTAGGCGTGTATTATATCTATCTA
The DNA here is from genome assembly GCA_945859605.1 of Lumbricus rubellus. Lineage (NCBI taxonomy): Eukaryota > Metazoa > Annelida > Clitellata > Crassiclitellata > Lumbricidae > Lumbricus > Lumbricus rubellus. The sequence continues at coordinate 28,967,669 of OX243817.1, read as the reverse complement.
TCTATGTGATTTATATAGCGCCCCTTCAAGCTAGGCTCTACCTAGAGGCGCTCCCGACCCAGGCTGATATCCGCGTAGGACAATCAGATGGAGAGATAGTCTACCACTGCAGATGCTTCGGCTGGACTCATAATAATTATGTGGAGTTCGTCGGTGGTGACTCGATTTTGCTTTCGGGCGTCGTCTTTGCTTGCCCATGGATGACTCTGTCTGTCGTAGAGACTCTGTAACATCGTAGACTAGAGTTTCTGATGGGCGCCGTTCCTGGCTGCCAGCTTTGTAATTGTATTTGTTTTTTATGTTGTGTCTCAGTTGGCGCCGTTGATGGCTGCCATATTTGTCTTGTATTTGTTTTTATGTATCGTGTTTTATATGCTTGTAAATCAGAGTGCGTTTGCAGCTGATACATTAAAGAATATACTTACTTACTTACTTACTTCTGTTTTTCTGTTTTCCAATTTTCCATCGAAGGGCAACCTGGCAACCATCAACCATCGCCGCGACTCAACTCCTCGTTCAGTATTTGCCTTCTTATAATGTCGACTGTTGTGTGGTTTATGTCTCCACCACAGAAAGGATAAAATAACTATGTAGGAATCGAGTGAATATTAAGCAAGACTACATGTAGTCGTTAAGCAGCAAACAACATCAGTTGAGTTGGGTTAAAGTCGTCGATATAATGGGGGCTTGTCAATGTCAAGAGTAAGAAAAGCAATTCTTATACAGTGTGAGGCACTCAAAAATTCAGACTTCAGATTGGTGTTAGATAATGTTTTCCACGCATTCAAGTAGGCCTATAGGCTATACTCTTTTGAAAAAAGGAACTGACATTTTGCATGGTTAAAAATGTAAAAGTTTGAAATTATTAATGCACAGTTTTCTATTTTCTGTTATTATTTGGTCAATAAACTATAAGAATCATTATGGTTGGCATATAATAGGACATACTTTCTTTCTGTCATAAAAATTCACTCTGCGAACAATTGTTTAATGCATACAACTGTGTAAATGTTTAATTGATAATTATTGTTTATTAGTTATTCACTAGCCATTTAAACTAATCGAATCTATTACTTATGCCCGGCTACATGCAGCGTACTCAAGAATCTATTCATCATTGAGTTGATAGTTGTGAAATGAATGACTCAGAGAAAACTGGCGAGTGCCCGCTAAGATATACTCGCGAAGTACTTCAAGTAGCTTGCAAGTACTTGAACAGCGCTTATCTTTAGATGGATGGGGGCACAGTTGCAGCCTGGATGCATGGAGGCACCGCAGACGATGCATAACGAATTATAACGAATAATAAGTCAACTTCAAACGGATCTCTGCAGAGCGGAGGCAGATTGTAGATAGATTCTGCAGCCAAAGAAACGTCTCTCTTAAGTGAATCGGGTTTGTTTCAACAGATAGCAAGTCGTATTCGCGGATAATCGGCAGCTTGAAGTGGTTCGGAAGATAAATAATACAACGCTGGTCACGAGAGAGAGCGCAGAGCAGAGCTCGGCGTGAGTCAGAGTATAAGCTAGAAGAGGAATAAGAACACTGCAGGCATCCATAATAGAGGAATTTACCCTTAAGAAGGTACATGTATACGACGCTATCCACGGGGAATATGTATATATCATATATATATATATGTATATGTGTATATTTTATATATATATATATATATATATATAAATATATATATATATACAGTCGAGCTGACCTTCGCTAGAATGCATTGGTATAACGGCGTGAACTGGTACGGAAGATGAATGCAGTGTAGATAAGAGTGCGAACTGGTCCAGAGGCAGGTGAAGGGAAGATGAGTAGGTTTGTGTGTGGGGGGAGGGGGGGTGGAGGGGAAAGAACTAGCCAGGAGATTAATTGGTTTGTTGGAAAACCGAAATAGAAGATGAATAGGTGGGAGCGGCGGCAGAGTCTGACCGACCAAACCAAACCGATCATACTCGTCCATCGAAAGAGGGATATAAATAGGATATAAATAGGATATAAATAGGATATAAATAGGAAATCCAAACCTTCCCAAAGTGCTGCGTTACTAAAGAAAAAGCCTTATAAATAAAATACTGTTAGGAGACTGAATCGGAATGCTGTTATAAAGAGAGCACGAGAAAACGCAGCAGAGGAGATCCATAGCCTCAAGGGATGGCCATGGGTAAGAAGATTTTTTTGGTGGGGTGGGGGTTGCTGTAGCCGATAGATATTATGCCGTTCTCGGCCTGTAACGCGGTGGACAGCATAATATACTCGGGTTCGAACCTTCTCTCAATTCCGAAGTGACCACTGTGTAATAAAGACCTTCATCGGCAAGTTTCATCACGCACAATTGCCCATCATCGCTATCGAACAGTATTTAATCTTGTCCTCTGCTTCGAGGTGGGGAGAATTCAGGTTGCTGGGGAGTGGGGCAAACGACCGTTCGGGGGGGGGGGGACGGACATCGCATTCGTATAGAAACACTTTCATCATAATAAATTTTATAATAGTCAAACCGTTTGTGTGACGAAATACATCAATGTACAAAAAGCTTTTAAAATATCTCCGGAGGAATATCATGCCTGAGGCAACTTCACGATGGCTATCGATGCCAAGTCGTATAAACGCGAGCGCACTTTTAACCGAGGGGAACAACACCAAACGCGGTTGTATTGTATTGTATTGTATTGTATTGTAATGTGGTGTAGTGTTTATTCAAGTGTGACTGTTCATTTGCTAAATTGCTTCGCCTAAGGTAGGCTAAGGCAACTGGTCGTGGACACATTTCATCGATGATCTCATGTGGATCAGAAGTCATCATACATCTTTATTTCCTTGTATACAGTACTGCTATACACAGTAGGCTATGTAGTTCCTGGTACACGTCTTGTCAGGGTTGCTTTAAAGGAATTTTTATAACTGCACAACTCCTTCAGATTTCCTTTCCAATCATAATTGGAGGCATGCAGACGAAATTTGAGAAAGAAGAACCTTAATGCCAACCTATCGCACATGCGTGGGCGATATTTTCATTTAAAAACTGGCAAGCTCATGCAATAGGCTACACTTCTACTTCCGGCCTAGTTCATGTTTACTCATCGGCCTACACACTGTATACACAGCCTGCCAACGAAGCCTTGACTAAACGTATAATTAGAGCTCGGTACTGCAGAATACATATAATTAGTTGTACATACGAACTGCGCAAATTAGGCATGATAATAGGATAATAGGAGGAGGCGAATAATTACTTGTATCAGCAGTTGACGAATGCTTAATAAGCATCGCATCCGGGCATTTGCTAGAAATGAATGAGAATCAGACGATTGCAACATCACGACACGTGACACCAAATTTACAACCCCCAGTGGTGGTGGCGGTGGTGGTGGAGGTGGAGGAGGAGGTGGTGGTGGTAGCAATGCTGGTGGTGGTGGTCGTGGTGGCAGTGGTAGTAGCAGTGTTGCTGGTGGTGAGGGTCGTGATGGAGGTGGTGTTGGTGTTGGTGGTGTTGGTGTTGGTGGTGTTGGTGGTGGTGGTGGTGAGGGTAGAGGTGGAGGTGGTGATGGTGAAGGTGGTGATGATGACTATGATGCTGATGACGACGACGACGACGATGATGATGCGTAGCAACAACGCATGATAAACCCTGAAGCTGGTTGATGCTGAGTTGCTGACCTGCAGAGTCGCGTGCCACTCAAGAGAGATATCTGTGAATTTATTATCTCTGTGGTTTCCGATGCTTGACCTGTTTTCAGCTTCGGGCTCTAAACCATCTTTCTCGTCTCTTCTCTTCTCTTCAGCCTCTTCTGCTTCTTCTTCTTCTGCTTCTTCTACTCTGGAATTTCTGATATCTGGCGATATGAGACATGCACGTGGTGAAGCAGCTTAGTCATTTCTGGCCTATTTCGAGCTGGATGCACGGCTCCGAAGTCTGCAGACGGTTCTCTGCAGGGAGTCAATGCTCTCAACGGGAGAGAGCAGACTCTGTTACTGCAGCACATAGAGTCTCTGCTGCTGCTGTACTCAGGTCCAATTTTCTTACAGGAAAGCAACGTGTGTATGGATGGATAAGGAGCGGCCTTCAGCGTGAGAGGTCAAGGCTGTATCTTTTCCACGAGATCCTTCTTCTCCCAACCATTCCACCAACCCACCCGACCCAACCCCTTAGCCAACTCAGCCATAATGAGTACACTGACCGCACACCGTATATTAGTGTGGTTCACGGATACATGGTAAGAAATTAAGTTCAAGATAAATACCAGGGCACCTCCCAGTTTGTTAGACTTATCAATAGTATTATTGAGACCAAATTTCAGCGTATATGGGAAAAAGAGAAGGTTGAGAGAGAGAATTGTCCACCAGCCATCATATGCCGAGGCTAAGAACATCAAGTCGCCACACGTCACACCCGTATGTGTCTCAGAGCTAGTTTTAGGGACTGCAACTTCTTCGTCTTATGCTAATTCAGTTTCATTTTAGTAAACCATTCATGAATATCAGGTCATTGAACTGCGGACTCTGACTAACTGCGCAAATGTGAGTCTGAACAACGCAGCCGTCACCCCCCCCCCACCACCACCAATCTCATCCCTCCACCACCCTCCGTTAATATATAAGGTCGTTGCCACCCTCCCCCCACACACCCGATCCGGAACAGACATCACACCAAAGACGACAGCCAATAGAGAGGCGAGTAGAAAAGCCCATCATAATACTAGAACAGTTCAAAGGACAATTCAAATAACATGAGGCACCGTGTAAAAATGAAGAGTATTCAGTACCATATCCAAAGGAAGACCATTCGGAACCATGTCAAAAGGAGTAACAAATAGAAGACCACTCAGTACCATGCCAGAGGGAAGACCGTGGGCAGCAGGTTACCATGGCCAGAGGAAGACCGTTCAGTGCCATGTCAGGTAGTACCATGTGCAAGAGAAAACCATGCATTACCATGTCCAAACGAAGAATTCAGTACCATGTTCAAAGGAAGACCATTCAGCGAAATGTTCAATTGAAGACCATTCAGCGAAATGTTCAAAGAAAGACCATTTAGCGAAATGTTCAAAGGAAGACCATTCAGCGAAATGTTCAAAGGAAGACCATTCAGCGAAATGTTCAAAGGAAGACCATTCAGCGAAATGTTCAAAGGAGGACCATTCAGCGAAATGTCCAAAGGAAGACCATTCAGTACCATGTTCAAAGGAAGAACATTCAGCGAAATGTTCAAAGGAAGACCATTCAGCGAAATGTCCAAAGGAAGACCATTCAGCGAAATGTTCAAAGGAAGACCATTCAGCAAAATGTTCAAAGGAAGACCATTCAGTGAAATGTTCAAAGGAAGACCATTCAGTATTATGTTCAAAGGAAGACCATTCAGCGAAATGTTCAAAGGAAGACCATTCAGCGAAATGTTCAAAGGAAGACCATTCAGCAAAATGTTCAAAGGAAGACCATTCAGCGAAATGTTCAAAGGAAGACCATTCAGTACCATGTTCAAAGGAAGACCATTCAGTACCATGTTCAAAGGAAGACCATTCAGCGAAATGTTCAAAGGAAGACCATTCAGCGAAATGTTCAAAGGAAGACCATTCAGCAAAATGTTCAAATGAAGACTATTCAGCGAAATGTTCAAAGGAAGACCATTCAGTACCATGTTCAAAGGAAGACCATTCAGCGAAATGTTCAAAGGAAGACCATTCAGCGAAATGTTCAAAAGTAGTATAGAAGTACGTCTAGTACAATCATTTTTTGGCGGGTATGGGTACGAATAAATGGGCCAAAGTACAAGGTCAAGGGCAAGGTCAAGGTCATCTTAATTAGGTCACATCAATTAGGGCACATTAATTAGGTCATGTTAATTAGGTCATATTAATGGGGTCACGCTAATTAGGCATTTTAATTAGGTCATAGTAATTATATTAAATTAATTAATAATAATTAGAATTTATTAATTATAGCAATTATTGAACCATAATTAGCAGCACAAGCCCCACTCTGACCGAGAATGACTCATCAGAAACATGGCGGTGCATTCTGGACCCTGTACTGGCTTCCACTTCTCAACATCCTCCCTCACATTTCTGCAAATTTCAATTTCTCAAGCGTAATCTGACCTATAATTAATAACACAAGGTCCGTGCCAACCGGAAATGACTCATCGGAAGCGTCCTTAGTCATTCTGTGTGCTGTACTGGCTTCCACACCTCAGCCTCCCCACCCATTATTCCTTCAGTCATCAATTTCTCTATCTCGGTATATCTCCGAGCCATTCCAACCCACACACCCTGCCATATCACCTTCTTTTAGGTGTAATATATCACTCTACAACATCTAACCTCACCCTCCAACCATCCAGGCCACCCCTCCACACACGCAAATTTGCACTATATGCATAAGAATCGGCCAAACAGGAAGCGGCGAGCCCTAACAACGAGCCAATCGACAAGCGCGAAACCCTAAGTATGTCATCTCTCTCTCCCTCCACATCCTTTAACCTCACCCTCCAACCCACCATTCCACTTTCCCCACCCAAAACTAGGTATTTTCACATAAGTGCCAACCAACCAAAAGCGAGAAACCTAGAAACCGACCAATAAGAAGTCGAGAACGCCTAGGAACGGCCTCTCTCTCCCTCTATAGCATTCCACCTCACCCTCCGCCCCTCCATTCCAGTCCTCTATACACAAATTTATCCTATACGACTAAGAACTGGCCAATCGGGAGGCGGCAAATCCTAGCGACGAGCCAATCAGGACGCGAGAATTTCAAAGTATACCTTAAAAATATACCTAGTATTCATCATTTTATTCGAAAAATAGCCATAAATCAAGCATTTATACATTTAAATTAACCATAAGTGTAACATATATTCAGCATTTCCTACAAAATTATTCAAAAATATAGTAGCCAACAACAATTTTCTCCATCTTTTCGTATTCATATAAGCCCAAACACAGTGTGAACTTCCAACAGGACATTACCAACATAGTCACAGACGGAATTTCTTGTACATCTAAGACCAAATACCACAAACTCATTCACCCTCCCATTCCCAATATGACGACCTTTCCACCTTTCTTATACAGTCAAACTCAAAAACCGAAGAATCACACAACCTTCCATTTCCAATATGGCCATCTTTCTAACTTTCATACACAGTCAAACTCAAAAACCGAGGAATCACTCAACCTTCCGTTCCCAATATGGTATTCTTTCCAACTTTCACGTACCCTCAAACTCAAAAACCGAGGAATCACTCAACCTTCCATTCCCAATATGGTATTCTTTCCAACTTTCACGTACCCTGAAACTCAAAAACCGAGGAATCACTCAACCTTCCATTTCCAATATGGTATTCTTTCCAACTTTCACGTACTCTCAAACTTGAAAACCGAAGAATCACTCAACCTTCCATTCCCAATATGGCGACCTTTCCTCATTTCTTATACAGCCAAGTCCAAAAACCGAAGAATCACTCAACCTTCCATTCCCAATATGGCGACCTTTCTTACTTTCACATGCGCTCAAACTTGAAAACCGAAGAATCACTCAACCTTCCATTCCCAATATGGCGCCCTTTCTAACTTTCACATGCGCTCAAACTTGAAAACCGAAGAATCACTCAACCTTCCATTCCCAATATGGCGACCTTTCCTCATTTCTTATACAGACAAGTCCAAAAACCGAAGAATCGCACAACATTCCATTCCCAATATGGCAACCTTTTCAACTTTCAAGCATGTTCAAACTCAAAAACCGAAGAATGACTCAACCTTCCTTTCCCAATATGGCGACCTTTCCAACTTTCAAGCATGTTCAAACTCAAAAACCGAAGAATCACACAACCCTCCATTCCCAATATGGCGACCTTTTCAACTTTCAAGCATGTTCAAACTCAAAAACCGAAAAGTCACTCGACCTTACATTCCCAATCTGGACACTTTATCAATTTTCCAGCATAGTCAAACGCAAAAACCCAAGAAGAACTCAACTCGTCATTCCCAATATGGGAAACTTTACAAACTTTCACGCACGACCAAACTCGAAAACCGAAGAAGCACTCAACCCACCATTCCCAATATGACACCTTTACCAACTTTCACGCACGCGTATACTCAAAACCGAAGAAGCCCTCAACCTTCCTTTCCTCATATGGCAAATTCCTCAAAATTTCATGAATAATCAAACACAAAAACCGAAGAAGTACTCAACCTTCCTTTCCCAATATTGTGACCTTTAGAAATCATCTGCTCCCAAAGTGGCGCCAGCACAACCTTTCCTGTACAGGCATGCTCAAATAAGAGACATACAGGCAATTTTTCACACACGCTAAGTCCAAATAACACAAATACACACAACTTTCCAGTCGCAAGGTGGAACATCGGCATACTTTCACACACACACACACACACACACACACACACACACACACACACACACACACACACACACACACACACACACACACACACACACACACACATACACACACACACACACACACACACACACAATCTCAAAGCCCATGGAAACTTTCGGTCTTCTATCCCCAAGAAATTTCTTACACATATAGGAACAGACAAGAAACTCATATAACTTTCCAACTCCAAAGATGGCGCACAAGCTGGCTTTCTTGTGCATGTAAGAGTACAAACCACAGAATTGTCATACATTTCTTTCAACAGGTGGCGCTTTTTCTTAAACCTTGACATATTACATATCAAATATACAAAATTCACAAGCATATATTCAACAACACATACATTTTCAATATGCGTGCGAACGAGTGGAAGTGGCATAGAACGAGAGCAGAACGCGTAAAGCACATAGAGACATGAGCGCTACAATTTCTAACATACATGCATATACTTTGGGCGAATTTTCTAACTTAGGTTATCAACTTTACATGCAACGGTGAAGAATGTAAGTTGTGTAAGGCAAACACAGGAGGTGTATGGTGACAAGGCGGTACGAATTCATCATTAGCAAGGTAAAATTATAAATATGTTAGATGTGCGAGCGAGCAGAACTTGAACTTTTCAATGTAAGACACGAACTTTTGCCATTGCACGAAGTCAAACTTGTAATTTACGAAGTATAAACACAGAAAATGTATGTAGAATGTGTTAAGTTGGAGAAATATGGAGTGGGCGAGGCGCATATTCTTAGATTTGTGGAAACAATGTCGTACATTATTTGCAACATGGTAACAATTTTGGTAAATTACGAACTTAGAGAGCGAAGAAATACAACATAGCATTACAAACAGCAAATTGCAAGACTTTTAAGGGTTGAGAGTGTTCAGTTGGTGAAGTAAAGGGGTGGGGAGAGTGTTCCACTCTTAAGTTTGTGGAAAACAAGACTCTTCATTATTTGTGCCATGTCAGCAATTTTGATAAATTACGAACTTAGAGAGCGGAGAAACGCAACTTAGGGTTACAAGCAGCAAATTACAAGTCATTTTTAGAGTTGAGAGCGTTAAGTTGGTGAAGTAAAGTGGTGAGGAGGGTGTGCCATTCTTAAGGTTTGGGCAAACAAAGGTGTTCAATATATGTAACATGGCATCAATTTTGACAAAATACGAAAATATTGTACGAAGAAACACGAATTAGGGTTACAAGTGGCAACTTGCAAGACGTTTAGGGTTAGCAGGCATGCACAACTTAGCAGAAATCTACATTCGTCAACTCTGAAAACGCTAAATCCGAAATTTTCACCGGTCAAAATCACCCGGCAGCACCTTCGTGCGGCGCGGCGGCGGCGGCGGCGGGCGCCCCGTCCCTCACGGACGGCCACGGACCCAGCGGTGTGGCGACGACGAGGCCCGCTTTCCCAATCGATCCTGCTTTGGCTCGTATGAAGTTAAAGGCTCATGCGTATTGCGGGTGAAGGAAATTTTTGAAAGTGCTGTGTCGGAGCGTAGTCGACTTTAACTTCTACGAGTCAAAGCCTGATCTAATTGGGAAATCGTGCCACGTCGTCGCCACGCCGCTGGGTCCGTGGCCGTCCGAGAGGGACGGGGCGCCCGCCGCCGCCGCCGCCACCGCGCCGCACGAAGGTGCTGCCGGGTGATTTTGACCGGTGAAAATTTCGGACTTAGCGTTTTCAGAGTTGACGAATGCAGATTTCTGCTAAGTTGTGCATGCCTGCTAACCCTAAACGTCTTGCAAGTTGCCACTTGTAACCCTAATTCGTGTTTCTTCGTACAATATTTTCGTATTTTGTCAAAATTGATGCCATGTTACATATATTGAACACCTTTGTTTGCCCAAACCTTAAGAATGGCACACCCTCCTCACCACTTTACTTCACCAACTTAACGCTCTCAACTCTAAAAATGACTTGTAATTTGCTGCTTGTAACCCTAAGTTGCGTTTCTCCGCTCTCTAAGTTCGTAATTTATCAAAATTGCTGACATGGCACAAATAATGAAGAGTCTTGTTTTCCACAAACTTAAGAGTGGAACACTCTCCCCACCCCTTTACTTCACCAACTGAACACTCTCAACCCTTAAAAGTCTTGCAATTTGCTGTTTGTAATGCTATGTTGTATTTCTTCGCTCTCTAAGTTCGTAATTTACCAAAATTGTTACCATGTTGCAAATAATGTACGACATTGTTTCCACAAATCTAAGAATATGCGCCTCGCCCACTCCATATTTCTCCAACTTAACACATTCTACATACATTTTCTGTGTTTATACTTCGTAAATTACAAGTTTGACTTCGTGCAATGGCAAAAGTTCGTGTCTTACATTGAAAAGTTCAAGTTCTGCTCGCTCGCACATCTAACATATTTATAATTTTACCTTGCTAATGATGAATTCGTACCGCCTTGTCACCATACACCTCCTGTGTTTGCCTTACACAACTTACATTCTTCACCGTTGCATGTAAAGTTGATAACCTAAGTTAGAAAATTCGCCCAAAGTATATGCATGTATGTTAGAAATTGTAGCGCTCATGTCTCTATGTGCTTTACGCGTTCTGCTCTCGTTCTATGCCACTTCCACTCGTTCGCACGCATATTGAAAATGTATGTGTTGTTGAATATATGCTTGTGAATTTTGTATATTTGATATGTAATATGTCAAGGTTTAAGAAAAAGCGCCACCTGTTGAAAGAAATGTATGACAATTCTGTGGTTTGTACTCTTACATGCACAAGAAAGCCAGCTTGTGCGCCATCTTTGGAGTTGGAAAGTTATATGAGTTTCTTGTCTGTTCCTATATGTGTAAGAAATTTCTTGGGGATAGAAGACCGAAAGTTTCCATGGGCTTTGAGATTGTGTGTGTGTGTGTGTGTGTGTGTGTGTATGTGTGTGTGTGTGTGTGTGTGTGTGTGTGTGTGTGTGTGTGTGTGTGTGTGTGTGTGTGTGTGTGTGTGTGTGTGTGTGTGTGTGTGTGAAAGTATGCCGATGTTCCACCTTGCGACTGGAAAGTTGTGTGTATTTGTGTTATTTGGACTTAGCGTGTGTGAAAAATTGCCTGTATGTCTCTTATTTGAGCATGCCTGTACAGGAAAGGTTGTGCTGGCGCCACTTTGGGAGCAGATGATTTCTAAAGGTCACAATATTGGGAAAGGAAGGTTGAGTACTTCTTCGGTTTTTGTGTTTGATTATTCATGAAATTTTGAGGAATTTGCCATATGAGGAAAGGAAGGTTGAGGGCTTCTTCGGTTTTGAGTATACGCGTGCGTGAAAGTTGGTAAAGGTGTCATATTGGGAATGGTGGGTTGAGTGCTTCTTCGGTTTTCGAGTTTGGTCGTGCGTGAAAGTTTGTAAAGTTTCCCATATTGGGAATGACGAGTTGAGTTCTTCTTGGGTTTTTGCGTTTGACTATGCTGGAAAATTGATAAAGTGTCCAGATTGGGAATGTAAGGTCGAGTGACTTTTCGGTTTTTGAGTTTGAACATGCTTGAAAGTTGAAAAGGTCGCCATATTGGGAATGGAGGGTTGTGTGATTCTTCGGTTTTTGAGTTTGAACATGCTTGAAAGTTGGAAAGGTCGCCATATTGGGAAAGGAAGGTTGAGTCATTCTTCGGTTTTTGAGTTTGAACATGCTTGAAAGTTGAAAAGGTTGCCATATTGGGAATGGAATGTTGTGCGATTCTTCGGTTTTTGGACTTGTCTGTATAAGAAATGAGGAAAGGTCGCCATATTGGGAATGGAAGGTTGAGTGATTCTTCGGTTTTCAAGTTTGAGCGCATGTGAAAGTTAGAAAGGGCGCCATATTGGGAATGGAAGGTTGAGTGATTCTTCGGTTTTCAAGTTTGAGCGCATGTGAAAGTAAGAAAGGTCGCCATATTGGGAATGGAAGGTTGAGTGATTCTTCGGTTTTTGGACTTGGCTGTATAAGAAATGAGGAAAGGTCGCCATATTGGGAATGGAAGGTTGAGTGATTCTTCGGTTTTCAAGTTTGAGAGTACGTGAAAGTTGGAAAGAATACCATATTGGAAATGGAAGGTTGAGTGATTCCTCGGTTTTTGAGTTTCAGGGTACGTGAAAGTTGGAAAGAATACCATATTGGGAATGGAAGGTTGAGTGATTCCTCGGTTTTTGAGTTTGAGGGTACGTGAAAGTTGGAAAGAATACCATATTGGGAACGGAAGGTTGAGTGATTCCTCGGTTTTTGAGTTTGACTGTGTATGAAAGTTAGAAAGATGGCCATATTGGAAATGGAAGGTTGTGTGATTCTTCGGTTTTTGAGTTTGACTGTATAAGAAAGGTGGAAAGGTCGTCATATTGGGAATGGGAGGGTGAATGAGTTTGTGGTATTTGGTCTTAGATGTACAAGAAATTCCGTCTGTGACTATGTTGGTAATGTCCTGTTGGAAGTTCACACTGTGTTTGGGCTTATATGAATACGAAAAGATGGAGAAAATTGTTGTTGGCTACTATATTTTTGAATAATTTTGTAGGAAATGCTGAATATATGTTACACTTATGGTTAATTTAAATGTATAAATGCTTGATTTATGGCTATTTTTCGAATAAAATGATGAATACTAGGTATATTTTTAAGGTATACTTTGAAATTCTCGCGTCCTGATTGGCTCGTCGCTAGGATTTGCCGCCTCCCGATTGGCCAGTTCTTAGTCGTATAGGATAAATTTGTGTATAGAGGACTGGAATGGAGGGGCGGAGGGTGAGGTGGAATGCTATAGAGGGAGAGAGAGGCCGTTCCTAGGCGTTCTCGACTTCTTATTGGTCGGTTTCTAGGTTTCTCGCTTTTGGTTGGTTGGCACTTATGTGAAAATACCTAGTTTTGGGTGGGGAAAGTGGAATGGTGGGTTGGAGGGTGAGGTTAAAGGATGTGGAGGGAGAGAGAGATGACATACTTAGGGTTTCGCGCTTGTCGATTGGCTCGTTGTTAGGGCTCGCCGCTTCCTGTTTGGCCGATTCTTATGCATATAGTGCAAATTTGCGTGTGTGGAGGGGTGGCCTGGATGGTTGGAGGGTGAGGTTAGATGTTGTAGAGTGATATATTACACCTAAAAGAAGGTGATATGGCAGGGTGTGTGGGTTGGAATGGCTCGGAGATATACCGAGATAGAGAAATTGATGACTGAAGGAATAATGGGTGGGGAGGCTGAGGTGTGGAAGCCAGTACAGCACACAGAATGACTAAGGACGCTTCCGATGAGTCATTTCCGGTTGGCACGGACCTTGTGTTATTAATTATAGGTCAGATTACGCTTGAGAAATTGAAATTTGCAGAAATGTGAGGGAGGATGTTGAGAAGTGGAAGCCAGTACAGGGTCCAGAATGCACCGCCATGTTTCTGATGAGTCATTCTCGGTCAGAGTGGGGCTTGTGCTGCTAATTATGGTTCAATAATTGCTATAATTAATAAATTCTAATTATTATTAATTAATTTAATATAATTACTATGACCTAATTAAAATGCCTAATTAGCGTGACCCCATTAATATGACCTAATTAACATGACCTAATTAATGTGCCCTAATTGATGTGACCTAATTAAGATGACCTTGACCTTGCCCTTGACCTTGTACTTTGGCCCATTTATTCGTACCCATACCCGCCAAAAAATGATTGTACTAGACGTACTTCTATACTACTTTCAAAGGAGGACCATGCAGTAAATAATTATGTCCAAATGATGACTATTATTGGTCAATCACAGAACACAAACTGCAGAAACAGACAGACCAAGAAGAAGTGCTTTGGATATGCATGGTATACTTCCAGCGCCTTAACGACCTCGTGTGTCTGCCAGAGGGCTTCACATAACTTCGCCCTCCTCCCTTTCTCCAGCTTGGGACTGGCATTCCAAATAGGGCGTTCAGTGGCGGAGGTAGCAGACTATGATAGGAGCACAAACAAGTAGTTGCCTATGATACGTCGAATTGACTTACCACAGCGTCCGAGTAATTGCGTACGCTGCTATTCATCCGCTGACGATTCGTCTGCGCGTGACGTCCCTGGTCACGGTGATCTCTCCGGTGGAAGACGAGTTCCGCTCGAGTGACCTGCCAGCAGGCGAACAGCAGAACAGTCAGCATCAGCACCTGACCGAGTCGATGCGGCAGCGGTGCCAGCCGGGCGGGGGCGGCGGAGGCGCTCGGGGGCCGGACCAGACCCCTGGACGTCGGTGGAAGTCCATAGTTAAGCAGGGTCAGCGTAGGAGAATGGCAGCGGCAGCCCCAGCCCCGCTGTCGAGACTCCTTGTCCGTCGCTCCACTCACGACCCCTTGCCGGTGGTGATCGTAGTAGTAGTCCATTATACCTTCGTCTCCTCAAGAGGGGGCTTCTTCCCTGCTCCCACTCCCCTCCGGGTCACGATGGACGGTGGTCGTCGGCCAGTCGTCGGTCGATCGCTGCTGACCCGGGCGACACCGTCAGAGACATTACACGCAGCATCGTCGTCGTTGGCGATGAGCGAAGGTTACGCAGCAGCGTGGCCGTTGATTATTATTTCATCGACATGAATAAGCATAAGAATAAGAATGAGAATGAGAATGATAAGTAGACTACACGTCCGATTCGATCGCTAGTCTCATGCGATTTGCCTCAACCAACGTCCGTACGCCGCTTCCAATCGAGTAGGTTCGGCGGCCCGACCTACTCACGCCATCGAAGGCGGCTGAGGCAGAGGCAGAGGCAGAGGCAGAGGCTAACGGCGACGGCCCAAGCCAACGGCGGCTCATCGGGTGGTCCCCCCTCTAACGCCTCTGTATCTCTCTGTCTGTCTCTGTCTGTCTCTCTGTCTGTCTGTCTGTCTGTCTGTCTGTCTCTCTCACACACGCGCATGCACGCTAGCCCGCTTCTCGCAGCAACACTTCTCCTCCATTCATCTGATCGTCTGCATCCTTACATCCGTCTGTTTGTCAGTCTCGCTTTCTGTCTGTCTGTCTTTCGCTCGCCTCGAGCTGTATCGGTGCCGTTCATGAATGTTCTACAGACTAAGTAGACCTGGTGATAGTTCTGTCTGCATGTCTGTCTGCATGACACGTGTGGCTGTGTAGATACCTGCCTCTCTCTCCACCTGGATTAATTTTTGCCTTATTATCTGTAGCCTATAATTATTTGTGTGATTGTCTGTCCATGTCTGCATTTAGAGCTTGAAGGGGCGCTATAAACAAACAAACAAACAATTTGTCTTGTTGACCACGTATACATCACAATTGTCTTTCTACCGATGTACATGTCCGTCTTTCTGTCCGCAGGTCTTTCTGTTCATCTATCTGTCTGTCTGTCTGTCTGCCTGTCTGCCTGCCTGTCTGTCTGTCTGTCTGTCTGCCTGCCAGCCTGCCAAGCCTGTCTGTCTGTCTGTATGCCTGCCCGCCCGCCCGCCCGCCAACCCGTCCGTCCGTCTGTCTGCCTGCCTGTCTGCCTGCCTGCCTGTCTGCCTGTCTGTCTGTCTGTCTGTCTGCCTGCCTGCCTGCCTGTCTGCCTGCCCTTCTGTCTGTCTGCCTGCCCGCCCGTCCGCCCCCCGTCTGTCTGTCTGTCTGTCTGTCCGCCTGTCTGTCTATCGACATTGAACGAACGAACGATTCCGCAGTAATTACATTTACTGCTGAACACGGGAAATTTGAGATGACTGTGCATGGTGGCAACCTTCAGTGACTTTTTAGTCTGCAGAAAGTCATCATGTGTCTGCACGTAGGCCTATGTATGTAAGTATGTATGCCATATAATGTTGTCACTCATGACATGTTGTACAATGTACACACACGCACGAACGCAAACACACACACGCACACATAATATAACTGCGCAAGTAAATTGTAATAGAAAAGCAAAAAGATTCTTTAAAATGAGAAAGCAAGCTTAGGATTAGATCAGAAGAAAAAGTATACGAATCAAGAGGAGAATTGTTGGAGTGTTATAGGAGGAAAAATTAGAACATATTATGAACAATAGAAAAAAGAGAATGGCAGGAATAAGAGCATGAGTATTAAACTATGTTTGCATAGTAGCGCAGAGTTGAGTATAATTATAGGCGAGGGTGGTCGCGGGGTCGAGGCTTAAACCGACCGGAAGGATGCGGATGATAACAATTAGACGGTGGACGGATGAAGATACGGAGGCAGAATGATGAAAGTAGGGATGGGACGAATTGATGCACGGGAGGTCGGGAGGAAGATTGGATGCTGCAGCGTTATGAGGCTGCAGAGGCAGATACTGCAGCAGAGGATGCATGGGGCTTAGAGATGAGAGATGGTTAGGTGTGGCAGAATATATGCTGCAGCAGCAGCAGTAGCAGTTGGGCATGCAGGAAATAGAGAACAATGAAGAATTAGTCAAGCGATTGATGGATTACAATGAGATGGGCGTTGTCCCCTCATTGCTCAAATATATATACACAATGTATATATATATTTTATATATACATTGTGCATATATATATAACCAATAGTTATATATGATATATAAAGGCAACTATGTATTATATTTGCATTATAGGATACACATAATATATAGATTATATATATGATTTTATATATTCAGAAACTAATTGTATAGGAGAATGCACTATATATATAGCACTGAGTCACTGACTCAGTGCTATATATATATGGTATATACAGTCATATGACTGTATATACCATAGGGTATATACAGTCACATAAATAATTAAAATATTATATATGCATATTACATTATACATTCAAGTATTATTATTATTATCATCATCATTATTATTATTATTATTATTATTATTATTATTATTATTATTATTATTATTATTATTTGATTATTATTATTACTATTTTTATTATTATTATTTTATTATTATTATTATTATTATTATTATTATTATTATTATTATTATTATTATTATTAATTATTATTATTATATACTATCATTGGATCCGGAATTAGTCAGGCCTCGTCTTCAGGGTTTGAACAGAAAGAGCCTCGGAAGGCCACGGCATTAAAGCGCTGGATTGAAATCGACAAACGCTGGAAGAGAAAGCAAGTTTCTCTAGACTCCCTTGAAAATTCGGAAATACGCCTTCCTAAATCTTTGAGGAAAACAAGACCGCTTTCGTTGATTGGACCAAGGGTCTCGAAGGCCAGCGGCACAAATAAGTAGGTTTTGGACAGTTCACTGTACTTCGCATTCTTTCTGGTGGCAGCCAGCTCAGCCGCCGCTCCAGCTGCGCCCGATGTTGAGCTAAGGTAAGATGGAGCCACGGTGTCCGTCACTGTGACATCCCAGACGAGACTACGGCCTCCGCTCCAAGGAATTAGAGTCATCCCATCGGGACGCTTTCCGTCCGACCTCAGCAAACCGGATGGCTCTTTAATGTTGGGGACGCCGGCACGAGTCAGACTGCGACTAATCAGGCCGTTCAGGACGGCGTGTCTGGCGATCCTGCCCGGACCAAGACCACAGGACAGGCCATGGGAGCCATCTGCAGTCACCACCGCCCCACAAGGACATGCGTGTGGCTCGCATAAACCCACCCCAAGGCGGAGGCTTACAGCTATCCTCACCGCTTCGTCGTCCAGCCGCAAACCACACGATGATATTGGCAGCGCAAACAACCAGTCGCCGCTATGAGGCGCAGCGGCAGCTCTAAGGCGAGCTTGATGGTAGGCGTCAGTGTGGATGGTGAGCAGTGATTCGACCACCTTGATGACAAGCGGTGTGTCCCAGTGCGATTGTTTGTGGGCCACGCTCTCGTCTGGCGGTGTGATGCCGCTTGCTTCGCACCAACGTCGCGTCATTTCTTCCACACATAAGTCGGTGTCAGACTGATTTGAACCCAGCATGGAGGATTGAAGGTCGCGGGTGCCTGCAGCAGAAGCCAGAAAGGCAGGGAGTGCAAGCGAAGCCACCCGACGAATTCCCAATCCACCCATCTTCACGGGCAAAGAAGCCTGTAGCCATTGGTCGTTCGATAAGGCGATGTTGAAGACTGTACTTAATCCGTTTCGAAGAATTGCGTCGAATCTGTCCAACAAAACGTGACCTGTACACGGGCAACATCTTAATGTGTAAACCAATCTCTGTGAGCTGAGTGAGAATCTGAGGAGGGTCAAAGCATCATGTTTGGCAATTAACTCTAATCTGCTTATTGCCAACTCCAGTTCTGTGCATCTGTCCTCCAGACATTTTGTCAATGCTTCACTGGTGGACAATGGCGCACCTAGCAAACAGACTTTCTCCGGTGGTGTGACGGTGAAATTATTGAAGATACTGTCGGAGAGGTGCATGTCATGGCGATGGATGATTTCACATTTTTCTTCGTTAAGTTGCAATCCAAGATGCTCACATCGCTCCTTTAGTAACATCACGTCTTCTGCCACAGTGGCTGCTTCTCCTCCAAGAGAAACGTCGTCCATGTATCCCAATATCAGCGATGAAGTCAAATCCTGCAGAATTGGCTGTAGCGGGAGGCAAAAGAGCAAAGGACCGAGCGGATCTCCTTGTTGGGGTCCAACTTGTGATAAGATGTTATACTGACTGAACAGAAGCTGCGAAGGTGCCGCGTAAGCGAGGTGACAGTATGGAGCAAGTTCCGGGAGGACATCATCTATTGCAGAGAGCATTATTATTATTATTATTATTATTATTATTATTATTATTATTATTATTATTATTATTATCATTATTATAAGAATCATTTATTTCCGTTTCAAACAGTGCAACATCAATTAACTGTGCGCGATGAACAGAGAACGCCTGACAAACACAGGCATAATGTGCTAATTGTTTCGTTCAACTAAAACTGGTGTAAATTAGACAGATCAGTCGTCCTCGACCCCGGTGAGTTGTGCGAATGTGCCTCTGAATGCTATGGCATTAAATCTCTGGGTGCAAATTGACAAACGTTGAAATAAGTGCAAAGTTTCCCGAGGGTCCCCAGAGACGGCAGTCATGCGGCGCCCCAACTCCATCAAGAATTCACGTCCTGTCCGATTGAGGGGGCCCAGCGATTCGATGGCGATGGGGACGAAATCATGGGTGGTCGGAAGGGTTGAATATTTAGCGCACTTCCGGTTCGCGGCATGTTCGGCTGCTCCTCCAGGCATTGATGACGTAATGCTGAGGTAGGAGGTAGCACAGGTATGGATGGATGTTGCATCCCATGCGACATACCTGCCCCTCGCCCAGGGGACCAATGTTGCTCCGTCCGGTCTCTTGCCGTCTGTGCGGATCAGGCCCGGTGGTTCTTTAGAGCTTGGAATGTCTGCTTTTACAAGAGCTCTCCAGATAGTGTCATTCAGAGCGAAGTGGCGTGCAGCTCTCCCTGCAGATCGTCGGCATACAAGCCCGTGGTGGCCTCCCGGATCGGCGATCTCACCGCACTGACATTGATGCGGTGTACAGAGTTCGAGTCCCAGTCGGAGGCCGACTGCGACTCGCACGGCCTCATTGCTGAGACCCAATCCACAAGCGACCACGGGTACAGTCGAGAGCCAGTCTCCAGCGTGGGGCGATGTCACCGCGCCCAACCTTGCCCGATTGAGTGGATCAGTGTTGGCACTGATTAATAATTATAATTATATATTATATAATAATAATTATTATTATTATTATTATTATTATTATTATTATGACTAGCGGAGGCGTCAATCCAGGTGAGAGAAACATTATTATTATTATTATTATTATTATTATTGCTATTATTCGTCATGTTACAAAAGGTTACTATGCCAATTTATAGCCTCCCTCTCCCAAATCGGGCATACTGTTAGCGAAAGAACCCGTGAAGGCCACAGCGTTAAAACGCTGAATAAGTACTGACAGTCTTTGGAATAGGAACGACGTCTCCCTCGGATCGTCAGACGCCCGTGACAAGTGCCGACCTAAATCGATTAACATATCAATTCCCCTAGAATTGATGGGACCTAGTGTCTCCAGGGCCAGCGGAATGAAGTCATGTGAGGTTGTTATTGACAGATATTTTTATTATTATTATTATTATTATTATTATTATTATTATCATCATCATTATTACTTTTTTAAAAATATTTTCGTTATTGAACGATCCTGTTGACAGACCGCAACCGGTCACATGCAGTATACACTGTACACTGTACAGTTATGCATTATATTGAAACAATTGACCCGAACGCAAATGACAGAAGACAATTAAATCTTAACTATACTAACAGAAAAGACAGCAGAAATGCAATTCAGTGACTTCTTATGAAAGGTAACAAAATCCCATAATGCATAAGGTACAAAATCGTATGATATATAATTATTGTGTGTGTGGGTTTGTGCGTCTGTGTGTGCGTGTGTGCGTGTGTGTGTGTGTGTGTGTGTGTGTGTGTGTGTGTGTGTGTGTGTGTGTGTGTGTGTGTGCGCGTGTGTTGATCGAGGAAGTAATGAGTTAAAACCACGCTGCAGTTAATAAACTTCACTGAGTTAAACTATGCAGTTGAAAAGCCTTAATTAGGCCTACTGTAACAGTCAAGCCATAATTATAAGCTTATGCATGTATAGCTGATAATGTAATAATTGTAATCTAAAACAATGTTTTTACTGTGCATGCCAAAGTCATCAGTCAGTAGTCAACGCTTGTTTGTTTGTGCCAAATATATAATTACCCACTGAAGGGGGGGGGGGTATAAGATGGGGGGTTGGAGTGCATGGGATGGGTAGATGGCCCTATCGTATGCATGCCCAATTAGTGCACATGATAGGAATGAGTTCCGCAAATCACATGCCTCATGCGATGCATTTGTCTCTTTGGCATAATATATATATATACATGTATATATAACACAGTCCTCACAGGCCTGTCCTTTCGCATCAGACCCAGTATTTCCGCGTTTGTTCTCTGCTTTTCTTCAGCCCATAAACCCAAAGATCGCACCCCCCCACCCACCATCATCATCCGATACTTTCGCGCCTTTTTTTCGCGTGTAAACCATTCCCGGACATGACCGCGCTCTTCCCACTCTCCCCCCCGCTGCTTCCCGCCATAAATTGCACCCTGCCGGATCCCTGCGTCGCTGTATCCGGGTGCCTCGCCCCCGCATTGCATCAGCCCCCCCCCACCGCCGCCACTCCCCGTCTATACCCATCAGCGCATCCGCCCCCAATAACACCAACATCTCGATGATTTGGGACGCAGTGAAAGCCGACTAGGTGGTTTAGCTACAATACACACGCATCTTTTTCTGAGTGTCTCAGTGCTTGTTTCTGTATCCGACTGTCTCTGTATCACCAATGTACCTGTTCATCACTCTCATTCTCATCTTCCCTCACCCACCCTTCTTTCCTTCCTTTCTTCCTTTCTTCCTCTCCCTGTCTCTTTCTCTCTCTTGAAATATAGGCTACAATATTTATCGCATGCTCTCTCTCTCCGCTTCTCTGTCTCTGTCTTTGTCTGTCTGTCTATACCCGTCTGTCTCTCTCACTCTCTCTCACTCTCTTTCTGTCTGTCTGTCTCTGTCTGTCTCTGTCTTTGTATATCTGTCTGTCTGTCCCTCTCTCCCTCTCTCTCCCTCCCACCACTGCTATGGTTTTTGCAATGGTAAGTTTTGTATTCTATCAACATATTTGCGCTTATACCACATAACATGCCATGCGATAATATCGTATACAATGCACATTTGGCATAGGCCTACGTGTATATATATATATATATATAGGCATAGGCGTACGAGGCGGGGGTCCAGAGGGGCAAATGCCCCTCCCCCCCCCCAATTTCGGGCAAGTCTGTTTTTTCGGGCAAGCAGACCCGGGTAAATACTAAAAAATTGTATTTTTCACGACATATTTCAACTTTTTTGTCTGGGAAAAATAGTATTTCCCACCACGAGATTTATTTTTCGGGCACAAGTAAAATCTTTGACCCCCCACTGATGAAATCTCCCGTACGCCTATGTGTATAGGCCTACAATACATGCATGCGTATGAAACACGTCTGACATGCTGATGTATTTGCGGCGTATAATACTTCTGATGCATGGCGCGCGTGGAGAATCTTTATAAGTCCCCCGGAGGCATGCAGCAGCGGCAGCAGGTCTTACAGGCCGAATATGTTGCCGCCGAGAAGATGGATATCATGGACTATCATCTCCTTCTTCTTCTGATGGAATAAATGGCTATCATTGCTGAGTTGCAAATGCACATCTTCTGCATGCTCTTATGACGCTTCTCCATGATTGTATCGTCTGACGTTTCATTCTAATCTCTGCGTCTATCTTTGCATGGCTTTATTCTTGTGTCTGCTGCAGCCGTGTATCCATCTCGTCTGTGAACATGATACTCCAACTTTATGATTTCCACCTCTCTGGCTCTTTCTCCTCCTCCTCGAGCAGCGCTGTTGCCTTCCTGTAATCTGTCAGTCCCATCTATAGATAATATATATAGTCGAGACTCCCTTTCTCGTTCTTTATAGATATATAGTTTTCCCGTTCTCATATACCATGTAGGCCTATCCCACATCTGTACACGCCCTTCCTCCTCCTCCTGTCACTTCACTCTTCTATATATTTTTCATTTCTCGTAATACTAGTGTGTATGAGAGAATATAATTTATATAGAACTTCTTCTTTTCCTTCGGGCTTGAATTAGTCCCTCGCTGGGGAGGGGTCAGCCACCCATATGTAGTGAGATCCATGGCATTGATATGATTTGAAGCAGGTTTTTAGTGACCGGATGCCCTTCCTGACGTCAACCACAGTTGTCGGCTGTGGACCTAGCCTTTAGTGATGACCACCGACCCGCACGGCAGCGGGGCAATTTATATAGAACTCTGTTTTTCTATCCTTCTCTCCTGTTTAATCAATCGATCAATCAACCATAAACAGTATTTTATCTGTGGTCCCCTCCTCAAAGTAAGTAGGTAGTCTAGTCTTTATTTGCATCTGACAAGCACACGCACATAAAATATATATTACATTATAATAATACAGTCTACCGTGGTATCACTCTATCTATAATGTATATGATAATAAACGAAGATATTTTATATTAAATACCTCTATCTTCCTTTATTAGTAATCGGGAAGACAAACCGAAACATGTACACACACACACACACATACACACACACTCACACACACACACACACACACACACACACACACACACACACACACACACACACACACGTAGGCCTATGCCAGACGCAATAAAAGAAGATGGCCAGAAGGGCTTAAATGTATACCCATGGGCCATGTCAACATGGTTAGCTGCAGTGTAATTCATTAGATTTATTTATTTCTATGCAGGCTTTTAAAGAGGATCATAGGCTATGTAGGCTATGTATGAATTTTTATCATCTGATAAAACATAAAACATGCAACGTAAAACGATAACATAATTAAACTTATAAGTTTAAAAAGTAAGCCATGCGACTAATTCTGACTAACTAAAACAAGCCAAAGCTCTGTCTCGTGCAAAATTAGTTTGAATGCTTTAATTGATATTTCAATTCGAAGTACTGCTGCAGTCCAGCTTCGGATAAAAATTTCGTATACGAGATCCACATATTGCAAAGTGTGATTAGATTTATATAGCACTTCGAACACAGCTTAAAATAATTAATTAACTTCACAGTCCTGCAGATATACGATTGTAACGAGTTTCGTTCATGTATCAACAGACAATAGGCTATAATACTCGGTACTCACACTGTGCTTAATTCTCTTGATGTACTTACTACTTATGATACTTATCCATGATATATACCGACTCTTCTTCTATTATGTTGTATCTATAAATTAAAGCCCCCCTCCTGTGGGAAATCAAGGTTTCTGGGGAGGGGACAAACGAGAGTCTCACGCACGATCGCAGAGGCGCGTATATATAGCTCCGGGAAGAGAGGAGGTTTGGGAGTGGGATGTACCCTTCCCCCATGAGAAAACACGAACTACTAAGCTACCAGAATTGAGAAGCCATGCATTTAGTATTGTAGTAATGATGTTGCTTTAATCTAATTTAGTATTGTATTTAGTGATGATGTTGCTTTAATAAATGTTCAAAGAGCAAAGCATTTTGAAATTTGACAGTTTGAAACCTGAAAGATATACATGTAGCACTGAGAGAAGCCATGTAATTGGCACTACTAGTTGCATAAAATTATTAATATTTGTACAAATAATAAGAGTAAATTATACTCATTCTGACATGATAGTATCATATATAGGCCTATTATAATAGTAAATAATATAATCAGTCCATAAGCATAGGCCTATAATAGTCTAATAGTGGTTAATAAAATCACAATATTTTCTACGAGTTCACGTAATACATTAATGTAGACAGCAAGTAAAAACTATTATCATTAAAAAATTTCTGATGAATCACTTCTGGAGGGGGGACTTTGACCCCTGGATATGCCTAGATTAAGCGCTGGATGTCTATGAGGCTTTAGTACTTGGATGATGTATGATATTGCCCTTATTGCTCGTAGCCATCTCATACTAATTACCTTTTCTCTGCTATAGTCTACAAGCAAGCAATTCCATTGATAGTGATACGTAGAAGAATATTATACGTTGGAACCTGGATGGTGGGACTGGACGGCGAGATATCTCTTCCAAATGCTGGGAAGTACTTTCCAGGTATAATATACGTCTATTATACCCAGTAGCATCTGGCTTAGCTTGCGATTGAATGATTGGGTGAACACCTGTTCTTACGGATGGATTGATGG
Organism: Lumbricus rubellus; assembly: GCA_945859605.1. NCBI lineage: Eukaryota > Metazoa > Annelida > Clitellata > Crassiclitellata > Lumbricidae > Lumbricus > Lumbricus rubellus. Next base: position 28,942,587 of record OX243817.1, on the reverse strand, counting down.
ATGGCTGGTTGGATGAATGGGTGGATGGATGGACCGATGGACGGATAGATGAATGGATGGATGGATGGATGGATGGATGGATGGATGGATGGATGGACGGATGATTGGATGATTGGATGGATGTTTGGATGGACGGATGAATGGATGATTGGATGGATGTTTGGATGGATGGATGGATATGAATGGATGGATGTTTGGATGGATGGTTATAAATGGATGGATGTTTGGATGGGTGGATATGGACGGGTGGATGGATGGATGATCGATCAGAGCATATGCATCAGAAGCTGCGCATTAGATCAGCTGCACAAGCTTAATGGACAAATGACGTCAATGCACTGAACTTTCTCGACTTCATTTTTATCGAGTATAACGAACCGATAATAATAGAAATCCAATCCGATAAAATGCCTATGAAATTTTTTCTATAGCGCCGTTTATAAAATGCACGAGGCATAGATCTATATATGGCCGCCTCGATTAAAAGCAAAGTGCATCAAGATGCCAGATCGAATTACCACATGCATGTAGCAGGTCAGCGAAGACAAAATTTCAGTCGAGATGATGATGATGGTGATAATAATAATACAATGGTCTTGTGGTAGATTCGGTGCCTTGGGGAAAAATACTTACTTACTTAATCATCATTCTTTGTCTATTATTTCAAACTGACACGAACGCAGAATGATAACAATTCGGTGCATATATATATAGGCCAATGTAGGCTACGGATGATCACATGACATTACTGTCTGGCAGCCATTCAAGGCGTCCATCATCTATCCTACTGCTCATTTCTCTAGCGCCACAGGGCTAATAAAAGGCTGAAGCAACCTTCGACATTTTGTGCTAATATTTGCCCAAATACATGTACTTTCACGATTTACGCAATGTTGAACGTCTATAGTTCGAAGTAAAGGGCTATTTTTAACCTACTATTCAAAGCAACTTTTTACCGCTATTCGAAGTACATTTGATCAAGGTACATTAACATTTGATGTACTATTTATATGGTACATTTGAAGTACCACTCGAAGTACGTTTAAGAAATGGATATCACCGATAACCTACTTTAGTAATAATCAACCGACAAGGATATTACATATAGCCTATAATGAATCAAGTTACAACGAACGGTTCCGCGTCAAAGCTGTCTCGGATTCAGCTCGGAGTGGTCTCGAGTCTCAACCTCTCATCAACTACATAAATAATAATGATTAGAAAGTAGCCTATATCAAGACTTACTGCTTCAAGTCTGCTTACAAATCTATGATACCTACAGAACAGACAACGTGCTTACTCAGTCTGACAAACTTCAATCGCCCTATATATACAAGACAGGTGTGTTGATATATTTTCGACCAAATGGAATCCCGATAGGCCTACATAAATATTCTTCCAATGCACATTTTACACAATTCTAGCCTCAAAAGTCTGCATAATATGCATATATATATATATATATATATTATAATATGAAATATCTTACATGCATTAATAAATAGCTCTGTGTATAATTTAATATGATAATATAATTATGGCCTATAGGCCCTACACACATGTATACAAATTATACATGATATTTGTGCTAAGTCTGAACAAATACTCTTAGGCCTATTATTAGGTCATAGGTCTATTAAATTTTGTGTATACAGCATTTTAAGCTAGAACTACATAGTTTATAATATACAATGTAGGTCTACACTATAGCCTATTATTTTTATATGCACTTGGAAGACGTCATACAAATATATATTCTGGTGAGAATAGGCCTATATCAAAATATTGGCTGTGAAGAAAGTCGGTGTTATGGGGAAAGAGTCCACCGGAAAATAAAGCCAAATGACAATCTCTGTTTGCTTATTGATGATATTTCCATCAATCAAGTTGAATCTACAAAATTCTTAGGTGTGCATATAGATCAACATTTGACCTGGAAAGTTCATATTAATCAAATTGCAACTAAAATTGCTAAAAATATTGGTATTATTTCCCGCGTTGCTTATATCTTGCCAAAGACAATTAGAATGAATTTGTATTATACCCTTGTCTACCCCTACCTCACATATTGCAACCTTGTTTGGGCATCGACATACGAATCCAGGCTTCATAAACTTGTAATCTTACAGAAGAGGGCTGTTCGTATAATTGCGGGTATTCGTAAACGGGAACACACTGGCCCTTCCTTTAATGAACTTCATCTCCTGAAAATTGACCAGATAAAGGATCTCCAAATTAGCGAGTTCTTTTTTCGACTCGAACACGGTCTCCTTCCTTCGGTATTCCAAGGTTACCTCCCTCACGCCTCTAACATCCATTCGCATTTCACTAGGAATTCATCTGCTTAATTTTTCGCCCTGTCAAAGCTCAATCTAATACTAGGCGGTTTACTATTAAATCTTATGGCACTAAAGTATGGAACACAATACCAATTGACATTCGTCAATCGAGTAGTCTGCAGGTATTTAAAAAGTAACTTCGTGTTCTTCTACTCTCCTCCACTAATGCTACTTGAAGTGCACATGACCATGTGTAGTTAAGATTTTAGTTAAGTACTTAGTTAAGTTTGTTTCTCTATATGCTCTTGACAATATAAGCTTTTCTGCAATCTGTCATCACCTAATTTGTTTTAGTCTCTTTCTTTTAAGCTATCTTGATTAATTTTTCTTGGGACTTTTTTACTTGGGTGACCCTTCCCAGCGGGATGTCCATCCCTTTTGGGCCCCCCTTTGTAGCCAATGCATGCATGTTTTGTACTTTTATTGTTTTCTTGTTTTCTGGTTGCAATAAAGTGAATTGTATTGTATTGTATTGTATTGTAAGGAAGTTATGCACTCATAATTATGGATAGCGATTGCCACACGTGCTGCCCATCATTCCCATCATGCCTATCGACACTGGCCATTCGCCGAGCAATAACCAACCAGCCCACCACCGACGTTCAATACACCATGGTCTTCATACACGCATCAATTTTGGCACACTCTGTATCCACGATTGCACTTCACGACTACATCATCATGCTCCTCATCACCTGGTGTCTAGAAGTTACAGCTGTCTGTGCTCTTCAAACCTCTATTTGACTGCGGAACATTTATTTCCAACACTAGAGTCTGCAGCGCAGAACCCTTGCTGAGGGGACTCGGGTTTCATCCGTGCCATTATACGACCGCCTTGGAGTTAAATACGGATGACCTCGGTGACCTGTGGCTACTACACAGACCTCCATGTTCAGTCTGTAGAGGATCCGGACAGGAAGGTCCATAAGTTCATCTGCTTTGAACAATAATTCGAGACAGACTCTTCCTCGTCATTTTCCAGAGAAGAAAAAGGAACACAATCAAACATGAAGGACGTGCAGCAGACTGAGGATTCCCAAGGACGACCTCTTTGACTGTCTATCTGTCTGTTTGTCTGTTTGAATGTATGTATATTTGTCTGTTTGAATGTATGTCTGCTTGTCTGTTTGAATGTATGTCTGTTTGTCTGTTTGAATGTATGTCTGTTTGTCTGTTTGAATGTATGTCTGTCTGTTTGAATGTATGTCTGTTTGTCTGTTTGAATGTATGTCTGTCTGTCTGTTTGAATGTATGTCTGTTTGTCTGTTTGAATGTATGTCTGTTTGTCTGTTTGAATGTATGTCTGTCTGTCTGTTTGAATGTATGTCTGTCTGTCTGTTTGAATGTATGTCTATCTGTCTGTTTGAATGTACGTCTGTCTGTCTGTTTGAATGTATGTCTGTCTGTCTGTTTGAATGTATGTCTGTTTGTCTGTTTGAATGTATGTCTGTCTGTTTGAATGTATGTCTGTCTGTCTGTTTGAATGTATGTCTGTCTGTCGGTCTATACATGCATACATGCATACATGCATACATGCATGCATGCATACATGCATACAAGCGTACATGCATACATGCATTGCATACATGCATAGTTGCATACATGCATACATTCATATAACAAAGCATAAAGCTCTGCAGTAGCCTAATGTAAACGTGACAACGCAGATTGATGCAATGTTACAAATTATTTATTTAGCTCCTTTCAATCGACGCACAAAAACGTTGGCTTACTTACTTCAACCGTCCAACTAATCTAAACAAGAGAGACTTGAGATGATTATAAACGGAAAACGTGTGCAGTGTATGCAGACGAAATCAGTGGAAACAATCGGAATGAATATTATTGTCAGGGAAAGATTAATTTGTTCCAGAAGAAAGAAGTTCTTAAGCACGAGAAAGTCCCAGGAACTGATGATGATGATGATGATGATGATGATGATGATGATGATGATGATGATGATGATGATGATAATGATGATGATGATGACGATGATGACGACGACGATGATGATGATGATGATGACGACGACGATGATGATGATGACGATGATGATGATGATGATGATGATGATGATGATGATGATGAGGATGATGAGGATGATGATGATGATGATGATGATGATGATGATGATGATGATGATGATGATGATGATGATGATGATGATGATGATGATGATGATGATGATGATGATGATGATGATGATGATGATGATGATGATGATGATGATGATGATGATGATGATGATGATGATGATGATGATGATGGTCGCTCCTATAGCAGTGAAACCAGCCTTATGGGGCTAGCGTCCGACTCATCCTCGTGCCAGCGAGCGAGCAACGATTCAGCCATTTCCTCGCCCCATAAATGGTCAACAGGGTATGATAGACCTAACTGTATATAATACTCTGTATACAGACCATGACTGAAAACTGGAGCAGAAAACTATCTGTCGTAGGGAATTTATAGGGTTGAAAACTAGATCACGTGAACAGTAACGAACGTCCTTCGTTTTCTTTCGATAATAAATTTCATCGCAACAAGTTGTTTCACTTCTTAGGATTTATAATAAGAACTTAAATCTCAAGGCGATCGAGATTTCACGAGGTTTGCCGTATATTTGTTTAATTTATTATCCTCAGGCCATTAAAACAAGAACATCTGGTCGAAACAGAACTGACTGCGGACACGAAACAGATTCTCGCTCTCTGATTGTTTACTTAAAAAAATTTCTTTGTTAATTGTCAACATCCGCATATATATATATATATACATATAATTATATATACATATATATACATATATATGTATAATACTTATGTATGTGCGTGTGTGTAGGTGCGTGTGTGTAGGTGCGCGTGTGTTTGCGCGTGTGGGTGCGCATGTGTGTAGGCAATCGCGTCTGTGGCACTCTGTGCGTATGCGTGCGTATACGTGTGCGTAACTGTGTGTACGTGTGCATGTACAATGTATGTGTATATAGATCATAGACTCCTCTACCGGTATATATATACATGTATATACATAGGCCTATAGGCCCTAATGAATTTAAACTTCCTTGTAATCTGTCAACACCTGATTTAATTTATTCAATCGGCTCTCTTGGTTAACTCTCCTTGGAGAATGTTATACTTATAGGTTACCCTCCCCAGGGGAATCTCAATCCCATTAGAGGCCATAGAGCCTCCATTTGTAGCCAATGCATTCTTATTTTCTACATTTGCTGTCATCTTGTGTGCCCTGCATGCTGCAATAAAAAAGTATTTAATTGAAAATGTGCAACTTAGACGATGGAGAAGGTGGAGGACTGGAGGTCGGATGGTCGATATTTGAGCATCAAACAACCTGGGAGGGTATGCCCCATAGTCATCTTACCTTTAATAATAGTAATATATTATTATGTCTATGGTATGCACTGCAGCGGAAGAGGGAAGAAGCAGAGCGGGGAAGAGATCATGAGACCCTATAGATACTCTTTCTGGAGGTTAACAACTACTTTTACACAAGTAATAAATCTTTAACTGCCTTGACACGGCTAGAGCTCTCTATTTCGCTATCTGTCTGTGGAGCCACTTAATATCTGATTTCCACAGTCCTCAAACCACTTACTCGTCAGTCTATTTGCCTGTCTGTCTGCCTGTCTGTATGTCCGATTGTCTGTCTGCCTGTCTGTATGTCCGATTGTCTGCCTGTTTGTCTGCCTGTCTGTCTGCCTGTCTGTCTGCCTGTCTGTCTGCCTCTGTAGTCTGTCTGTTTGTCTGTCTGTTTGCCTGTCTGTCTGTCTGCCTGTCTGTTTGCCTGTCTGTCTGTCTGTCTGTCTGCCTGCCTGTCTGCGGTCTGCCAGTCTGTTTGTCTGTCTGTTTGCCTGTCTGTTTGTCAGTCTGGCTGCCTGTCTTTCTGTCTTTTTTCTATCTGTCTATCTGCCTGTCCGTCTGTCTGTCTGTCTATCTGTCTGTCTGTCTGCCTGTCTTGCTACAAATTAGAGTCTGGCGCTCCATTTATTCTCGTGTCTCAGTTTATGATAGCTGCGATCTGTCTTCCGTTAGAACATGTCACATGTCGGTTGACATGACGTAATATCGACCTTTGCCCTCTGCCTTCTTTTCCAATCAACGATTCACACGTGACTGCCATACACGTCTGCCATTGGTTGGTTGGATGTCGTTTGTATAATCGTCTGTCGATCGTAAAACATATCCTCCGTTCATTCACAGAAAATGCGTTTTCATTGTTTTCTCAAAGCTGATATAATATAGACTATATGAATTATACGAGGGTTGATCAATAAGTAATGAGAAAAATATATTAGACAGCTGTTTTTTGCAGAATTTTTATTTTTATTTACTAGCTTACTTATTTAGCAGAGTTTTTATTGTTAAATGGTCACGTGGGCCATTACTGTGGTTGCTAGGCAACCGCCGGAAGCCGTCTACCCAGCGGCTGTTGTAAATAATGGATAAAAACGAGAAACGTGCGGTTATTAAATATTTGCATTTAAAAGGATTTACTCAAAATGAGATTGTAACGGACATGAAGAAGGTTTTAAGGGACAATGCCCCTTCACAGGCTACAGTCTATCGGTGGGTAGCTGAATTTAATCGCGGTAGGCAATCAACTGAAGACGAGCACCGTTCTGGCCACCCTATTGAGACCTGTACCAACAAAAACGTCCAATTCGTCCAGGATCTGATACAGAAAGATCGGCGGGTTAATATTAGAAATGTAGCATATTGTTTGAAGTTGTCGTACGGCACAACCCATCATATTATTACAGACATTTTGGGGTACAACAAGGTCTGTGCTCGATGAGTTCCACGAATGTTAACGCATGAAAACAAGCAAGTCCGACTAACAACTTCTCGTGAAAATCTCTACCTTTTTAGAGAAGACCAGGCAAAGTTTCTACGCAGATATGTCACTATGGATGAGATTTGGGCTCCCCACTTTGATCCCGAGACAAAACTGCAGAGTATGGAGTGGAAGCACGTCAATTCCCGACACCGGTCAAATTCCGCAAAATTGCATCAACGGGTAACGTTATGGCATCCGTATTTTGGGACAGTGAAGGTATTTTGATGATTAACTACTTGGAGCGTGGAAAGACTATCACGGGTGTCTACTATGCCCAGTTAATCCGAAAACTTCACGTGGCTATTAAGGAAAAATGTCGAGGGAAGTTGCGTCAAGGTATCGTGTTTCATCAGGACAATGCTCCAGCTCACACCTCGTCTGTTGCAATGACTGCAATTCGCGAGTGCGGCTTCGAACTGCTACAACACCCACCCTATTCTTCAGACCTGGCATCGTCTGACTTCCATCTGTTTCGCTATCTGAAAGATTCGCTTTGCGGACAGAAATTTGACACTGATGAAAGTGTTATCCATGCCATAAATGACTGGTTTCAGGGGCTGGATGAAACTCTCTTCCTGGAGGGTGTAAAAAAACTTGAACATCGCTGGGAAAAATGTGTTGAACTTCAAAGAGATTATGTCGAAAAACTATATAAAAAATTTGGTCCAGATTTGCTGTCTAATATATTTTTCTCACTACTTATTGATCAACCCTCGTATATATATAAATATATATATACAAATATATATAATGGGACGAACGACCGATTCCGAATCGTGAGAACTCTCTCCATCTCACCTCTGGCGCTGTGCCAACGCAAACCGAAGTGTGTATATATATATATATTCTTATATATACACAGATATATATAATTATGATGTGCACACGTATATTATTTAATTATGGTGGTCAAAACTCACATGGCAAATCTTTGTGGTTGATCTACAATCATCCTCCGGTAGCTATATATACTTATCTTCAAGTATAGGCCTATGTATTTTATAGGCCTATTCCGACAAAGGAATGGTTTCAATCGACCTGCATATACAATTATACATAGGCCTAGCCTATAATAGGGTATTCCTATGTTTGATGCACTTCTTCATTGGTAGGCCTACTTCAAGAAATAGACTAGGCCTATAGCCTACTCTATATCTGTGAAGGCTTCCTCGGTGTAGGCCTACTATTATAGCTGCCAAAAGAGTTGTTTAGCCATTTAGCATCAGCTTACTATGCAAGAAAACATCTGTGACTGATAGATTATGCTGAAGCGCATGCTGTTTTCCACTTAATTTTGACATTTTATTTTTAAGTTGACTCTGAACTTTTTCGTGCTTTTTAACAACTAACTGTATATAAAAAAACACGTGTGCATGTATAATATATACGGAATGGAAACAAACCAAGATGTAGACATGACTATAGACTATATACTATAGGCCTAGTTAGAATGAAGAGCTGTTTCTTTAGGACTGTGACAATTGAAGGAACAGTTGGCGGAGTCTCAAACAGTTGGCGGAGTCTCAAACAGTTGGCGGAGTCTCAAACAGTTGGCGGAGACTCGCCATCAGAACCCGAAAGCCGAAGGAAGAATTAGGCGTAGGCCTACATCCCACGGTAATTTCAATTCTCTCAATCAATCAATCAATCAATCAATCAATCAATCAAGTAAACAATCAATCAATCAATCAATCAATAAATTAGTCAGCGGCATAATGAATAAAGTGAGATGTCAAATCAAAGATGATCTCAGTTTGATGAAGAGGGCCATGCACAATAATTTGCACATAGATGTCATAGAGGGCTCTGAGTGCCAAACGCACGTGCATAGGGTACTACTGTGGCAACTGATTACACACAACGTCATCGAGTTGAAGTATACAAGGAATAGCAACTGCATTCTATAGCCTTTCTGCTCAATCAGGCAGTCAGCTAGTCGGCCAGTCGGTCGGTCGGTCAGCCAGCCACTCAGTCAGACAATCAGTCAGCCAGCCAGCCAGTCAGTCAATCAGTCAGCCAGTCGGGCAGTCAGCTATAGTCGGCCAGTCGGTAAGTCAGCCAGCCAGTCAGCCAGTCAGCCAGCCAGTCAATCAGTCAGCCAGTCAGCTAGTCGGTAAGTCAGCCAGCCAGTCAGTCATGCAGCCAGCCAGCCAGCCAGCCAGTCAATCAGTCAGCCAGTCGGGCAGTCAGCTAGTCGGCCAGTCGGTAAGTCAGCCAGCCAGTCAGTCATGCAGCCAGCCAGTCAATCAGTCAGCCAGTCAGTCATGCAGCCAGCCAGTCAATCAGTCAGCCAGTCAATCAATCAGTCAGTCAGTCAGTCAACCAGTCAGTCAGGCAGTCCGCCAACTAATTAGTCATTGTGATTATCCACTTAGACGGTAGACCTATCAACTTAATGTTTACCGAGTTCTCTTCGATTCTATAGTGTTCTGTCCTTGGGTTGTATACCTCGTGACGAATATCTTTCAGGACGTCATGTGTCATCGTGGTTCATGGCAAGACAAATGGGTGCATTAATTGTAAGTCTTCTTCACGACTGTGGTGTTGAAATCGACAAAGCGAGAAAAACAGGATCTGGGAAATTTCTTTTACCGGTAGTCAGTGTAGGTAGAAAATTTTTCTATGGTTTATCTATTGGGCTGGTGGGAGGTTGAAATTTAGGTCAAATGTTTTGGCCGTCCAAACATATATAGGCCTAAGGTAGACAGAGGTCGCTAAGGATAGGAAAAGACAGGAGAAAGGTAATGGCAGTAAAAGAGAGTGGGAGGAAATAGAGGAAGGTGTTAAGAAGGAGACAGATGGAAAGAAAAGCGAGCAGAGAGAGATGGAAAGAAAAGCGAGCAGAGAGAGATGGAAGAGGACTAAATTAGAAGTCAGACAGTAGGCCCATGGAGATAGACAGACAGACAGACAGGGCAGGCAGACAGACAGACTGATACAGACAGACAGACAGACAGACAGACAGACAGACAGACAGACAGACAGACAGACAGACAGACAGACAGACAGACAGACAGACAGACAGACGAACAGACAGAAGCAGACAGAGACAGACAGAGACAGACAGAGATAAGCAGAGACAGAGAGACAAATACTGAGACAAACAGAGACACAGGCAGACAGAGACAAACAGAAGGGCAGACCTGAGACTGAAGAGAGAGACTAAGAAATCATGGCAGCTGGAAACGGAGACATAGGCTACAGTTTATGTCAGACAAATCGCCTTAGGCTACGGAAGCTTGTGTCAATGGTTAATGTAGGAATTACTACCATGTCAAAGCGACTCCAGCTCAAGCTTTGACCTCTGGTGGTGGTAGACCTTCGACGGGTGATTGACCTCTGTTGGAGGTCGAGGAGAAGAGGGAGGGTACGCACTGGAGCGTTGACAGCAACTGAAAAGGGAAACAACTCCAGCGATCCGCCATTTTTACGCAGTTTCTGAGGGAAGACAGAACAGTTGCGGAAGCTTAAAAATGGGTCGTTTACAAATATTATACAGACCGAGTTAAAGGCCAACTTAGAGAGGAGAGCAGAGCCCTCTGTGGTGAGTCAGAATTTAGATCTGTTTATAAGACTCACCGTGCATCACCTTTCTTTGCTGTTCACTTCACGTCGTAAAGCGACATGTTGCTGATCTCCTACTAATGTGCTGCTGGTCGGTAATTGCTAGGTCTACACGTGTGGGGGTTATGCCTGCTGAGTGGATTAATCCGTATACGACTCTTGACAGGTTCACTGTGTATCCTTGACTCATTCACCAACCAGAGACTGATCTACATTTGTACAGGTGCACGCTTTCGACAACTCCTCCTCCTACCCAGCGAAACGCCCATGTGTATACACGCTGTTGCAATGCGCTTGGTTTTTAAGTGGCGCCGTAGACGTTTACGATACGATTACGCTGTGATGTGGTAGGCTCATGGATAGGCCTACCCCTCATTCGTATCCAGCAAGACCTAACCTTAACTGGAATTCGGCCATTACCAGCTTAAGAGCCGGAACATGAAATGAGGGCCCAACTATTATTATCACATTGGGAATAAAGACAGGAAGCTTTTACGTTTACTCTCTGGCCTTATCTGTAGAAATTGACCCAGTTGTATATGATTTCCCCGTAGATATATAGTCTGAGGACTATGCAAAGCCATCACACTCAGGGTTTCATTAATTCAAATGAATGGTTGACATTGACGCTGCTCGACGGCGGCAGAGTGTTTCTCAGGGAAGCAAGAATTCATTGATGGCTCAAGGGAGGTACAGCAGCAAACCAGAACCTCCCTAAATTCGAATAGGAACACGGGGTGGGGTGGATTTTACCTTCTTACATGTACATCAAATCATAACCACATCCTCTGAGGCCTTTAGTCAGAAATGAATTTCATAATTAAATACTCCACTATTGCGCCACGCCGCCACTGTGTATGGAGCCAACATACTTTTTATTTACAAATAACAGGTGGATATGATACCCATTCATTTGTCCAGAATTTCAAAGTGACACAGTTTACTGTATAACCGTGAATTGTGTATAGAACTCTGCAGCATAAAATTATGCCAAAATAATCATTACACCTGTTTGAGAACTTTTTCCATGGTCAAGTCCAGCAGATACAAAGAAACTTCATAGTAAGTTTCAAACCGCACTATCACTCCTCATGCTTGTCATCTAAAAACAATAATCCCATCTCTTCAAGAAATATTAATTAATTAACATGCACTGTTCATATTCTCTCAACCTAAGCACATCCAGCCCATTGTGTAATTATATCTTGTGTTGTGTCATTTTTCCCTTTGCGTCATTTGTTCCTTGTGTCATTTGTTCCTTGTGTTGTGCCATTTTTCCCTTTGCGTCATTTGTTCCTTACAAGTGTCATTTTTTCTTGTGTCATTTTTTCCATTGTATCATCTGTTCCTCATGTCATTTTTTACTTTTGTCATTTATACCACATGTAATTTTTTGCATATTATGTCCTTTTGATCAGGTTCCAGCCCCACAAGATCATATTCTTCCAATTTTAACTCATCAAGTCTGCATAACCATAACATGTCTTAGAAGTCTTATACAGCTACAGGTTGCATTAAAATGTCACGGATGGCTGAAGCTACCGAAAGCAAATTCACTTATCACAATCTGGAAATGCACAACTTCAAAAATGCAATACGTCAATACAGATTTCAGTTTTCATCGTCAGACGGCCGCAACATGCAGCGAGTACGTAACAAAAATATCTCTAATATCCAAAGAGTATGAAGGAAAATATCATCGGCAAAACATTTGTCCAAATTATTCAGCAGCAAAATGAAGAGTTCACCAAAAGCACAGCACACAGACAAAGACAGAGGCAACCAAAGTGACAAAAATCCATTACATCTACAGCAAACTAACTTCAACACAAAACTTCAATTTGATTATTAAAATTTAGAATTATTAAATTTTTTGTGTTGAACACACTGTCACCAAAGATTAATAACATAAGAATTCATACCTGACAAACGTAACTAAGACAACCGCGATACCATCGAGTAAGAAAGTAAAACAAAATCGTTTATCTAATGCCGTTGCAAAACAGGCCTTGAAAGCTTTTCTATCCATCAAAACCAGAACATCTTATCTTCATGATATATGACACAAAAAGCCGATACAACATGGTTAAGTACATATGATATATTATTTCAAATCTGTTTTAACTTTGAAACACATTATCTTTGAAAGGAAAAATCATCACTTGCTTGATACCGGATCTGACTTCCAGTAAAAATGACGTAATGACATGTCAATGTTTTTTATTTATACATTATCATACTGATTTAGATACACATAATTACGCATGTGGCTCGTACATAATGTTTTGGCAAAGACAACTGCTTTGAGACACATGTATAAAAGTCTTCAAAATTATTTTTAATTTCAGTTCCATAAAACTAGGTCACTCCCCATCAAAGCTTTGACAAGTCAATAAAGGCTGCATATTGGCCAACCAAATAACTATCCAATGCTTTTCTGTTTGTACACTAAAATTTTCCAAATTGCGGCATTATTTATCTCATTGCCATTAATTGTGTACTAGCATCAGATCATAAGATGCCATATGCAATCACCAGCCCAGGATTTGATCAAGCTCCTCAGGCCATTTCAGATACAATACGAAGTCTCAGCAAATCACTCACAACTACATACGGAATTTTAAACATATTAAAAAAACCACTTCTCCAAAGAAGCTTTGCTGTTTTCTGAACCTTCCAACAAGTTGGCACAGTCTACTAAGGCCTCAACCGTCGTCATAAGCACAGCTTCAGAAAATTCTCCAAAACTCGGAAAGCAATCTTCAGTTCAACTTAAGCAGGGTATCAATTGGCAACGAAACTGAGCAAAATGATGTCACACAACTAAAAAATGTACACAGAAAAAAATATCAATTCAAAACCATATATTATATTGGATTTGCGGCCATAAGGATTTTAATATCAGAATGGAGTTAGCTGCTTTAAAACCCTTTAATGCCGGAGGGTATAGATGTCACATACCATTTACTACCATATCGGCATTAAAGAGTTAAGGCTAACAACCTACTGCACTACAAAACGAACGGCACTCCTCCTCACACGAGCTTCTTCGCCTCAAAGAAGCTCTTCAGATGACGCATCTGGCCGAACCCGGTTACGAGAAGAATGATGGTCTGTGCGATTGCCCACCACAGCACTCTCTGGTTCGTACTCTCACTTGTCTGGCGAAATCTTTCCTCTCTCGTCTGTAATTGAAAAACATGCAATGTAGGCTGGTGAGATGTAAACCACCTATCACAAAACACCAAGGATGACATATAAACTGAAGATGCAGAGCAGTTCTTTGTAAAAGGTCTACACTCGGATTTCCAAAAGTTGACTCATTTTCAACGTTCACTGTTTTATATAAATGGGCAAAGTACCATATCCCAAAGCGAAAGAGGCTTACAATGCAGCCACAATAATCCTTGAAAATTTTCAATCGAGTTCCTAAATTATCAAAGCAAGGCCTTAGATTCAAACTGCAAACAGCAGAAAGTCAATATGCTCCATACAACCACAATTGAAACGATCGATACGCTTTGCATATATTCAGTATATATACATACATATATATATATATATATATATATGCCAGCTTTGCCCATTTATATAACAGCCCACTGGATTGAAATCATGAGTCAACTTTGGGAAATCCTTTTGTAAACCTTTCACAAACAACTGCTCAGTTAATACATCCTTCTCAGAAATAACAGTTCAATAAATTTAACAAAAGAAGAGCAGTACTAGCACAATAGAAGACTATCAAGTATCAAATCATTAATCAATATGTAAAGGTAGCAGCTGTGGCAATGAACAAAAACAAAGATGACATGAAAATCAGAAGATTACAACCTCAAATCATATGCATTATGCAGGTATCCAGTAAAATAATTAAAAATCCTTAGGATGGAATATGACACAAAAGAGGAAATCAGCGATTCGCAAATCAAAGAACAGGAAACAAATTGGATGGGAAAAGTGCTGTGAGATACTTCCAATGAATGTCACAATGATATGAATGAAGAATGGACGGAAAACGTCGAAACAGCTCGCACTTAGGCGGTGACAGTCGCAAGACCGGCGGAAGAAGAATGGCAATGTCATTCATCTTTGTTAAATTATGTAATTAGTAATTTCTGCAGTGGCGCTCTCAGTAGCTTTAAAGTATGATACAGTGCTGCTAAACAACAACTAACCAATTAAGAATGGATGAAAGAAAAACTATAGCAATGGGCAATAACTAGTTACTGGACCGGATGACAGCTCTAGAGAATTCATTCGTTCGTTATAGAGATTTATATAGCGTCTCTTCAAAGTTACTGCACAGCAGTGCACCCGACCCAACCTCGGCTGAAAAGAATGGTTTAAGGCTGCAATAAAACACATCTGAGCAAATTCTAGGCAAAAGGCGTATAGACAGCGGAAGTCCATTCCATATCACGGACCCAATTATTGAGAAACCTGTCTAAGAGAATTAACCACAAAACAGAGAAAAATGAACCGACTAAAAATCCAAGATGTTACGAAACAGGCATGATAATAATAATAATAATAATAATAATAATAATAATAATAATAATAATAATCTTTAAACTGTCTACCTCTTTCAGAGACTTTCTATTTGCACACAACGTTTCAATGCAGTTGCTTTTAGAGGAACTTTTGCACCACACCCCGGAGACGATAACAATGCACTCTATGCTTGAACACATTTCTGTTTTTTGTTTTGTTTTCGGCTTGAGTGGTTTTTAAATAAATGTTGGTTATAATAATAATAATAATAATAATGATAATAATAATAATAAAGTAAATCGAAACCTAAACCTTACATTCCAGTTATAATAATAATAATAATAATAATAATAATAATAGAGCATCTTTGCTAGGCACAGACCCTCTGGTAGTTCTGTTCCTTTGTTATCTGCTGCACCTGATCGAGAAGTTGTCTCACGCGAAGCTGCAGTTCAGACAGTTTGTCCTTGGAAGCAATTTCCGCGTAGTCGTTCGTGCCTTCTCCGACTCGCAAATCCAGATGGACGCGCTACAGAAATGTCAGCGCATTCAAAATACTTCTTTAGAAGCATATCTCATAAAAAATCACATTTTTCAATATTAAATCCAGCTCTACTTATCTACCAATAAGCAATCCAAATCTGATGCAGAGCACAAATTCTTATTCTAACTGTATGATGTTAAAAACAAACTAGACTTCATAATGTGACTGTGACAACAGTTAAGAAAGCACATTTCTTTATGACAAATTCCTAATGACACATGTGTACACAGCACGCAGTACATTTCTAAGGCACTAAAAAGGTGCAATAGTAAGTGCCATATACATACATGTATTACACACATACAAACAATTGTGCACAATGCATATATGTATACATACATGCACATGTACAGATATAGAAACAGATCTATGCTTACATACATTCAAATGCATAGACATAATTACAAACTTCTCATCCAAATTAACACAGCTTCAGCCCAAAATGCACAATAGATGCTTTTGCCTTCCTCACATACTTGTAAGCAATACAAATCCCACATTTTCAGCCATGGCTGGGTGCACCTCCGAGTAGCTCTCTTGAAGAGGTGCTATTTAAATTCTCAGAATGAATGAATATAAAACAGCACAACAAAATATTGAATCATTTTTCTCTAATAACAACTCAACAGCATTTTGACTGTAAAATTGTTCTGGCAAATCGCTTGGCATTGACCTCCGTCTGTCTGAACTTCTTGTCTTCAAACCTGATAGTAGCAAATACATTCATACGACTGACAAATCTACTTACCAACTGTGAACCCCCAAACCACGCAGACGAGTTGGAGAACAAGCAGATCTGATGCTCCCCAGCTATATGAGACGTGAACGTAAATCTACCTTCGGCTGCGTACGTCTGGTAAAAAAAAGCAAAGCAATTAACAGAGCGCTGCAAAGTTCTCTGAGATAACATTTCTAACAGATCTGCGGTTAAATTCCATTATCTAAAGCAGATGTTTAAAAAGTCTCTGAGTCACGCAGCAATGACATTATGAAAATTATATGTATACGACTGAATGAATTGATGGATGTGTGGAAGTGAATGGAAAGTAAACTAAATGAATGAATGAACAGATGGGTGAATGAACAGATGGGTGAATAAACAGATCGGTGAATAAACAGATGGGTGAATAAACAGATGGGTGAATGAACAGATCAGTGAATAAATTAAATCTCGTTCTCAAACTGGCAATTGTAGGTCAAAGTCGAGATTTGCTTGAGTGCCAGCAATGTTAGCAAATATGAAACACTAACGTTGAACAATATTATGGAAGGCTTAGTTCAAATTTCAACATTTACATTGTGCAATTGTAGTCACAAATTAAGTTATCCACAATGTTCCACATCCTATGGTTAGGGGCTTCAAAACAGACCATAAATTAATGCTAAATGGCTGGAATGTATTGCAGCAAAATAAAACCCTTCATGAAAGTTATAAAAGTTGGTTTCAACTTAAAATCAGAGAGTCAGAGACTATCCAACTATTTGTTCATTTAAGCATCTTAACTAGACCTGTATACAAAACAATAAAAACATACACCACATCTACAATCTACATTTATAGAAGCTCAGCTGTAACAAGCTGAGAAATCATAGAACCTCTAAACAGTTTCAGCAAGATAACCCACAAAATTAATGAATAAATTCCTAAGGATAATGATGATCTATCTCTTTTTGTTGAAGTCATGAAGTCATTTTCGTAGAATAGTGCAACATATGGAAGCAGATTAGCTACACTTAATTGGAGCTGTACTATAAAAATGTGAACGGACAGGCTTAATACACTACATTAGTAAATTAGTAAAACAAAAATTGAAACAAACCAAATGTAAAAACATGACAGAGTGCAAGTTTCTATAAACATCATCTTGCAGCAATATAACTTAACATGATAAATCGAATAATATAACAAAGACTTGTATGAACATAAGAAATCTACCGCAAATCAACTGCAATCTATACTGCAGTTGATCAATCCAACAAAATAAAATATAGCATAATTAAAAAAAGCAAGAAGCAGGTGACTATTTTCATACAATTCTAAATCAAAAGAAATACGTGTATCCCAAATGGCTGACCAATTTTTACAACTAAATTTAATATCAAATAAAATAACTCAAAAAACTGCCCTGATATCCATCACGTACTGGAATGAAAAACCACCCTCAAAAACAAAATACGAAACCAAGGCAATATTTCCACCACCCGGAATCTGAGGTGGAACTTTTACCCTTGACATGACAAGTTGATTCTCTGGGTCATGAACCTCCACATGCACACCCAGTCGCCCACTGACTGTGTATACAAACTGACCTAGCTTCGTGTCGAATACTAAAAGTTTGTAATGACCTGAAATAGATTTCTAATTGATATAAATATGTATAAAATTTTATATACGTAAAAGTTAATAAATTATACTACAGCCAGAGTGAAAATGTAGCAAAATGCATAACACATTTGTACACCATGCACATCACATTCTCCATAGAAAGATTTCACACAGTATTCATGCATACTCAAGTCACATGCTGTCTTACCCGTGACATGACAACTTTCTCGTCGGGATCATGGACCCTGACGTGCATACCAAGCCCAGATAGTGTGGGAATATATTTATTCAGTAATCTGTCAAACATTTCTACTTTGTAATTACCTAAAAGCAAATACAGATCAGCTGTAAATAATAATTTTACAGAAAAATCAAAAAGTTAAATTTGTAAGCTTCTAAATAGTAAACCACGAACTACCGGTAACTTTAAACCATTATTTTAGAGGATCAGGCCAACCTTAAGCTCTACATTTTCTTCAACGCCTATAGGTCTGAGAGTATAGAACAAAGTTGGTACACAGCTTTTCTTTACACTCTCAGATCTATAGTGTGTCAACTCCAAAGAAACCACACAGAAAATCCAGTGAATAATATTACCGAATGAAATATGGCCACCACTACCGTACTAATCGTGCTTTTAAACTGCACAAGCGTCATCTATGAACGACTAAATAAACTATGTTGGCATTCATGGATAAATTATACAAGCAAAATAATTTTACGTGTATAATGTGGAGGCAAAATAGAAGAAGCTAAGGTTACAGTTCACGAAGCACTGCATTGCAAACTAATCCTAACTAAGCTCTTCAAAAATTACTGCTGCAGAACTTGGCTCACAGGCTATCAACCACAATGAATTCTTCGCACATGACTGAAACGAATCTGGACACATAAGTGTTATTTTTGGTTAATTTGTGGCATGGCACACAATGCAAAACACCTATAGATGTTGCGTGAACTTCGTGATGGTGGTGCTGCCCTGAACTTAAAGGCCTAGGTTTAGGTTTGGCGGTTTTCCTCGTAGAATGAAGTGACCAACGACTGTAGGCGGTTCAAGTAAGCATCTGTCGGCCAATGGGCGTTGATTTCATTTTGGTTGACACATCTTACAAGCATAGGCTGCTGAATTTAATTGTATGCATAGCCTAGGCAACATCGTCCGCTTTGTGGAATGGAGACGAGGCGCAGGGACGGTCGGTCGATCGGTGGTAGCCCCCACCCTAGGCCCTTCACCCTCCCTCTGGCCTACCCCGATCAATTGACCACTTGTATATATAAACGAGCTTTGGGTCGTACACCTGTATATAAATGCCAGCTGTTGATGCTGTCACCGTGCGGGAGGGAGTGATGAGAGGTCTGGGCTGGCGGGGGAACACTGTATAGGAGAGTTGGGCTGAAAGTGCCATCGCCACGCACTACCATACTTTTGACTCTTTTCAAACAGATGGACGTGAGAAGGGAAAAGGGAAAAGAATGGGAAACACCATGTGGAACCGAGCAATTGAGGGCAATTCAGGTTTAAATCCACCTCTGAGTAGGAATCTTGAAGAGGCGCTATATAAATTTAAAATGGGGGAATGTTATGTTACATTGAATCATAGCTGTTGTGAACTTGTGGATAAGCTTAGGTCTAATAATAACTACCAATGCTATTACCAAGGCTATGACAGGTGTACATAAGCAGCTCACAATCGATAAAATTCTGCTTTATGTCAGAAAGTAAGTGTACAATAAAAATCTCTCTGTCTAAACAAAGTCCTGCGAATTATCCAAAGTATCAATGTTACTCCCACTTGTGGCCCATGTAAGGCGTGCCTGTTGGATTCGGATACAACGATCTCACTTTTCGCACTACGCAATCTGGCATTATTTCCCGCATATGAAGTACACCGTTCGATTCCGTTAGTTTCTTGGCCAGATATAATGGGCTCGTCCACCCACCCAAGTTGCAAATGATCTTCCAATATTTTCCATAAATTACTCTTCGTATTGGACTGTTAGCTGCATGCGCTGCTTGTCCTCCGCCAAGCCAACCTGGAGATGCAGAACCCACGCACGGAGAGAGAAAGCAAAGAGGACAGGCGCCTTCCGATTGATGATTTTCACCCTGCAGCTGCAAATGATCAGCTGACACTTGAATGTCATGACTGTTTTGAGCCTCAATTTCTGACTCTGTACTATTTCCATTGGACGCGACCAAGACCTCCTTCGAAGCGGCATCCATACAAGATTTTCTTTTCTTTGGTGGTTCCAACTCTGCAATTGGAACAAAGGCAGTTTCGATTGGTTGGAGATATATTTATAATGTCATCAACATACAATTAGCTCTTTCGACTTGACTTGAACGACAGCTTAGCTGGGTTATGCATATTTTTATTGTCTTATTACATATCGTAATAATAATAATCATGGTAATTTTAATAATTACATTTTTAATTGGCCATTTATTATCATTACTGCTGTTACTGCTGTTCACATCAGTTGTCATTATACTAACATTGCTGATGTTATTATTACTATGTATTTCTATACCATGGTTTGAGCTAAATATTTGCAAGGATAATAAATGCAATTTAATTTAATATTTATAAATCTTAGTTCAATCTTATTTGCGCACGTATAGCGCTACCTGAAGAACAATAGGGCCTACTTGTATAGGGTTCACCACACAAAACAATTTATACAATTTCAGTATATATATATATATATATATATATATATATATATATATATATACGCATCGTCTTCATAATTACCAATTTTTTCAAAATTCCAGTTGTTGTGAGCAAAAAATGCCCGTATGGCTTCCTCTTGATCGCCATCTACCACAATAGTAAGTTCGTATTTGTTCATGGCAATCTAATCGCATATAGAAACTACAGACTTGTTTCTCAACCCTGTAAGTATCTTCATAGCAATGAACTCCATAGTAATATGAGTGGATGGGGGGTAAATTTGGATAATTGGAACAACTTGTATACATTCTAGAAGTACAGGTATGACCTCTAGCCAGCTTAGCTGGCTTTCGTATACACAAATTATTCGACCCACAGCTCGGTTATATATATACAAGTGGTCAATTGATCGAGGTAGGGCCTGTACGGGGTATGCCCTGTCGGGTGTAGTCTGCCCTAGCGATGCATCTCCATCCATCCGTCCGACCGCTAGAGGGCCAGAGGGAGGGTGAAGGGCCTAGGGTGGGGGCTACCACCGATCGACCGGCCGTCCCTGCGCCTCGTCTCCATTCCACAAAGCGGACGATGTTGCCTAGGCTATGCATACAATTAAATTCAGCAGCCTATGCTTGTAAGATGTGTCAACCAAAATGAAATCAACGCCCATTGGCCGACAGATGCTTACTTGAACCGCCTACAGTCGTTGGTCACTTCATTCTACGAGGAAAACCGCCAAACCTAAACCTAGGCCTTTAATTACTTAGTGCATTGCATTATGTGATGCACAAGGTTGGTTGCTGCGCTCTTATTGAGCGAAGTCGGTGGCAGCCATATTGTTTTGTAATCAGGCACCTAGTCTTCAGGATTAGCAAAATAATTTTTTATGCTGAAACCCGGTTTTTACCCTAGCCTCTATTTACACAATGAATTACTTTCATCTATCCAACTTCCATTTACGCAGCCAGATAAGAAAAACAATAAAAACACGACAAATGCAGGATAATTATTAGAGACATACCAACGATCATTGTATCATCAGGAACATCCTCGATAAAACATTTCTTTTCCGTTTCGCCTAAATTAAAATAAAGACTATACACTAAAGACGTGCCAAAAATTAGGCATGTATATACTATGAGTGACAAATGGCCAAGCGACATTTTAAAAGACTTTTCGATGAAAATCCAGTATTTTATCTCAAAACCACAACAACTGAAAACAACACAGTTCACAAATTGTCGCTGGAACACGTTGACACTTCAGTGATGGGCGAAATGATTATTCGATTATGTTAGTAAGTAAGTAAATATCCCCTTCAAACGCTATCCTGAATCTTCCATTTTCTCCAATCTCCATGCCGTTTAAACTCTAAACTTTATCATCCACCCTATTGTCTAACTCCTCGCCTAGCTGATTCTCCAGATCTCATGCATGACCACTGCCCATAGCCTAGGCCTAGTAGGTCCTATATGTCATAGAGGCTTCTCGACTTTTTTTGATTGAGCGCCTGTGAATAAGCTTTTTCCCGTGACTTACCTTTGTGGGTACTGTAGAAGTTCCGAGTTTACGATTATAATTAAGCCTACCACAAAATATAACGGATTCATAAATTAATTGCTGCTTTTTGCCATGATTATGATCTAAGTCAGTGCATGCTCTCCGTGCAGTCTTCTTGGCACTATATGGGTCGCAGAAGCAAAAATATTCTTGAAGCTCATCGGATCGAGGCGCAACAGAAGCAGCGATAAAAACTTTTAAAAGCCATTTAAAATTATTTTGTCTAATTTCTTCAAGGAATCACTTTGTCTTCTCACGAAACCTTGATTATTCCGCGGAACACACTTTGAAAACACCGGCCTATGGTCAAAGTAGGCCTATTCGTCGTTGTTTAGGCTATAGGCCCTATGACTATATGCACGTATGGCCACCTGTGCGCTTAGGCCCTATAGCGAGTATAGCCTAGACTCCTAATCAAAATCCAAACGCAGAAGCCAAGAAAGCCTCAACAGATGGAGAAACAAGAAGTCAGGCGATCGTTGAAAGACTCAGAAAGAGATAGGACTAAAGTTCAAACCTAATCGATAGAAGGATAAACAGAGAAAACAGTTAGGCAAACAAAACTATTATAGTAGGCCTATCGAAGAGAAGGAGAAAATGCAAAAGCAGCAGTATTCAATCGTCTGATCGATATGAAGATCTGCATCCCAATAGCATCCTTAGCCTATAATAAGACATGATGATTATCCATAATTATATGCCTACATTGGATAGGCTTAGGCCTACCTACGTCGCACATTCATAGAAACTCAAAGAAACCTTTATATAGTTGCTTCCACGAAAGTTAGTCAACTGGAGCGTTTTTGTTTCTCCTGTTCAGAACTGCAATCATCCTTCAAGCAAAGAATTTCTTCCCCCGTGGGCGCCCGCACATAGCCTACATGTAGGAGGCTATAAATTTAATAGACTCTATCAGGCCCGCCGACAGAAATTCCGGGCCCCTGGGCAGGGCAGTCACGGGCCCTAAACTATCTTTTGGCTAATAGAAAATAGAAATAAGAAGAGTGTGGGCGTACGCATGCATGCATGTACGATAGCCTTATGTAGGCTACAAGCCTATTATGATTTTAATCAGTTCTTAATAATATTATTAAGAATTAAAATTTCAACTTTATGGTTTTTGTATAGGCCTAGGACCTGATCATGAAAAATGCAACTTGGCTGGATTTAACCGCCATGGAGCAAAATCGCTTATAATTTCCTAGTAGGCTACTAGGCTAGGCTAGCCTAGTTCAATGATTTTACAGGATCATATTCGATTGCAGGAGTATGTTGCAAGGCCATTCAGTCTGTCTTACTTCATAACAGAAAGGCCTAATTTTAATTTACTTGAGCTTGCTGAAAGATCCTTCAGCCTCCGCAACAATCACACGTCCTAATGGCAGAGTGCCAACATCACTCTTATCAGTTTCTATAATGCCAGTATTTTCATAAGTTTTATTTATAATGTCATCTTTTGGAACACCACAAACATTATTTTCATACATTCGGTTATGTTCATCAGGCACGTTTAATTCATTAGAATCAAGGTAGAAGTGATAGGCTCTGACTTGCCTGGTTTTGAGAATCCGAATTTAAATACTGTGCGTCTACCGTCTTGCTTGCAAACGTTCATAGGTCTAGCCTATTAGCTTTTTCTTTTCGTTTTTTGTGCTCCACGTTAAATTTTGTGTCTATATTACATAGTTACAAAAGAAATTTATCATTCAAATTTGTTCACTTTATGCAGTTTATGATTGAAAACGGGCAATGCAAACACAGTTATGAGACAGTAATATCAGGCTATGTTTAAAACGACAAAATCGTAAGCTTTGTAGGCCTAGAGGTGATTGTAGGTTGGGCCCGCAATCAATTTATGAAAAATATTGCGCTAATTTGGCCCGTCTGAGTGGAATAAATTTCCGAACTTTAGGCCTATAGCCTACGTGGCAAATCATCTTATTTGTCTAAGAGTTATAATGAGTAGACTGTCCAGTGACGCGCTTTCGTGCAAGATCGTTTTTAGGCGACTTATAAATGACAGTTTAATAATTATAGGCTACGATAATAATAATCTTAGTAGTAGTAGTAATAATAATTATAATATTAATCACAAAAATAATATTAAAATTATAGAAAAATAATAAAACAATAATAAAGAAAAAATATATTATAATTTTTGCCCGGGCCCCCCTGAAGCTCCCGGGCCCCTGGGCATTTGCCCCCCCTGCCCCCCCTCTCGGCGGGCCTGGACTCTATAGGTATACATGTCAAACGG
Source organism: Lumbricus rubellus (assembly GCA_945859605.1). Taxonomy (NCBI): domain Eukaryota; kingdom Metazoa; phylum Annelida; class Clitellata; order Crassiclitellata; family Lumbricidae; genus Lumbricus; species Lumbricus rubellus. The sequence goes on along the minus strand of OX243817.1, from coordinate 28,917,980 downwards.
CTACGCTACTTTGGCCACGTATCCAGAATGAGGGATGAGAGATACCCGAAGGTAGCTGTCAACGGATATGTGCATGGAAAAAGAAAAAAGGGAAGACCAAAGAAGAGATGGGTCGACATGATACGTGAGGACTGTCGGGAGATGGGTTGGTCCATACAAGAGGCTACACACAAAGCTCAAGAGAGAAAGATGTGGAGATTTTCCATAGCTGGGCGGCTGTCACGTGCGAAAGCATCGTCAAAGCCATAAGTCAAGTAAGTCATAGGTATACATGTGCTCTTTACGAATTATGCGAAGCACACCCATAGGCCCCACTTAGTCTAGCTGACAGCCTAGGGTTTTTTTTAGCAAACCGAGACATTGTTTCATTTTTTAGAAGAATCGTAAAAATGGAAATTAGATTTGAAAACTAAACTTGCAAAAATTAAATTACGTATGCATCAATGTATCGATGACTGTATCGATGTCTGGCGAAATGCATTTACATGACATTTATGCGTCTGGTAATTTGGGTGATCCATCAAGCTATTGATTTAGCGCCATAAATCATCCGCAGTATACCAACCAATGTCCCATTGTAGACTCCTCTCCAATCGGCTTCCGTGTTAATTTAGATTTTCCGTTGTCGTCTCTTTTACGGGGTCCTGGCTGTTGAACCGATCGCCGTTCCATCCTCTCCCCTCGGCTTCCGTATCTCTCAACAGCGCCACCCCACCGCGAGCGTCGTCCTATCTAAAGCGATGACCTCCTCCTCCTGTCCCTCCTCCTGCTCCTGCTCCTTCTCCTTTTCCTCCTCCTCCTTCTCCTACTCCTCCTTCTCCTCCTCCACTCCTCCTCCACTCCTCCTCATTCTCCTCCTCCTCATTCTTCTCCTCCTCCTGCTCCTCTTTCTCCTACTCCTTCTTCTCCTCCTCCTCCTTCTCCTCTTCTTCCTCCTCCTCCTCATTCTCCTCCTCCTCCTCCTCCTTCTCCTCCTCTTGCTCCTGCTCCTGCTCCTTCTCCTACTCCTCCTTTTCCTCCTCCTTCTCCTCCTCCTTCTCCTCCTCCTCCTCCTCCTTCTCCTCCTCCCTCCTCCTCCCTCCTCCTCCTCTGCGGTGGGTGATGTCGTCGCGCCACATTGGATCTTCCATCTCCCTCCCTCGGGTCGACCGTCGCAGTTCCTTTGGTTCAGACAACGTAGAATAGTCGGAAGATGCTGTTGACTCAGTGAACATGCATAGTCTGGAAGAGAAAGAGAGACAGATAGACAGACAGACAGACAGAAGACAGATAGATAGATAGATAGATAGATAGATAGATAGATAGATGGATGGATGGATGGATGGATGGATGGATGGATGGATGGATGGATGGATGGATGGATGGATGGATGGATGGATGGATGGATGGATGGATAGATAGATAGATAGATAGATAGATAGATAGATAGATAGATAGATAGATAGATAGATAGATAGATAGATAGATAGATAGATAGATAGATAGATAGATAGATAGATAGATAGATAGATAGATAGATAGATAGATAGATAGATAGATAGAATAGATAAGATAGACAGATAGACACACGCAGACAGACACACAGGCACATAGCGAGAGAGACAGACAGAAAGAGAGAAAGAGAAAAGAGAAATAGAGAGAGAGGGGGAAGAGAGAAACAGAGACAGAGACATAGAGAGACAAAGGCAGTGACAGAGACAGAGAGGCAGTGATAGAGAGAAGAGAAAGACAGATACATACCTATTTGCGTGCTTATTTAATTACTCCATTAATTAACTAGTCTCATGTCGACTTGATTCCATGCATCATGCATGGCGACTCTGCTTATAGAATAACACATCGTTGACTCTTCTGCAGTGAGCTTGTCTCTGTTCCATGTCCGTGTCTTTGTCTCTGTCTCTCTGACTCTCTCTTTCTCTTTATCCTCTTCTTTATATTCTCGACGTTGTCTGGTTGCCATGACAACATTCGGTCCGCAATCTGAACTCGACAAATTGGGGGTAGAGAGAGGTCACGAAACGCGTGCATCCATGTATGAGAAACTGCCTTGACAGAAGTGTAATGGCCCAGCATGCACTGCTTCCTAATGTCCTGTATACATGATACGTTAGACCTCTATCTATCTATATCACACTGGAACAGTATACACGTTATCGCAGAGGAGTGGTCTTCTCTTACTCCTACTCTTTCTGACCCTCTCCTCTCACTCCAATTTTCGCTTCCTACTTCTTCTTGTTCCACTTCGTGCATCTAAATCTCTTCTTCCACTGCAGCGCCTTCTTAGTCATCCTCATCGTCATCCTCATTGTCATCCTCATTGTCATCCTTCTTCTTTTCCTCCTTCTCATCCACCTCATTCTCATCGTCCTCCTCTTTTCCTCCTCGTCCTCCTCCTCCTCTTCCTCTTCTTCTCCTCCTTCTTCTCATCCTCTTCCTCTTTCTATTATTTGCCTCCAGTTCTCCTTGCTCTTCTTTCTTCTTCTTGTGCGTTCGGTCAATCGCATAACACGAAAGGTCATCAGAAGAAGTGAAGCAGCTGAATGCCAAGCCAGGAGAAATATGGATCTTGAAGTCAAGAAGCTTGAATGTGAATTGAGGATGAGGGAAATTGATTCAAGAAGTAATCAGAATAGAGGTGAAGCCACATTCACAATGGTTGGTGATGGTTCATATCAAGGAAACAGTAACCATAACAGAGGAATGAAAGATATAAAATTCCCTGTATTCAATGAGAATAAAGATTGCTTGGATGCATATTTATTAAGGTTTGAAAGGACATGCACGGCATACGAGATAGCAACAGAAAATTGGTCTCTGATGCTAGCCAAGCATCTTGAAGGAAAAGCGTTAGAGGTGTATCAAAGAATGTCATCTGAGGAGACACAAGATTACGAGTGTTTGAAAAGACATCTGTTAAAAAGGTTTCAATTAACAGAGGGTGGATATCGTAACAAGTTTAAGATGAGTAAAATGGAGTCAGGTGAAACACCTACAGATTTTGTGCATAGATTGAGGAGATATATGCAGCAGTGGCTACTTCAAGCTGGATTCGAGAAAACCTACGAAGGAATGGAGAACTTATTATTAAGAGATCAGTTCTACCTTACGTGTAGCAATGAACTTAAGATGTTCCTCAAAGAAAGAGGCAAGATGAGTCTAGAGGACACATTAAACTGTGCCGAGTCTTATATCGAGGCGCACGGATATAAATACACAGAAAGTAATCTAAGGCCTCCAGTGAAATTCAGTAACGAAAGGCCGAATGTGAAACCGTTCGACGATAAATCAAGAGAGAGGTTTAATGGAAACATAAATAGAGGACGAGGAGACATGAAACAGAACAGGGAGACGAATCATAATGGAAGTATGAATAGAGGATTTAGTAGAGAAAGAGAACAGGCGGCTGAACATAAGATAACTTGTTTCTCATGTGGCCGAACCGGACACAAGTCATATGATTGTTCACACAAACAAAAAGGAGTTGTTAAACATACTGCGGCGGCTATACAAGTATATGAGAATAGGGCGTACAAGATAGCGCAAGCAAATGAAGAGTTGAAACTAAATGAAGTTGAAAAAGAGCGAAACAACCACCATTTCCAGATATACCTGTAGAGAGTCAAAAACTTAACGTCCACTTCGCTGACGTCATTTTTAACTCGTCACGTCATTCGCTTCCAGTTTGCACCAATCACGAATAGGCTTAGCATCCTTTGTTGTCATGGTAACCCTGACCACTCGTTATTACGCTTAGCTGCAGTCATTGGTTTTATGTATTAATATTTTATATGTTGCCACACATATTACCTAAACTCGCCAATTAAATTGCCTAGCTTAACTTCTACCTATAATTAATAATTATACATGCATAGCAAGTGTTTAATTTGATAATCATTTAATATAACCACGACAGTCATCCTCATCGTCATCCTCATTGTCATCCTCATTGTCATCCTTCTTCTTTTCCTCCTTCTCATCCACCTCATTCTCATCGTCCTCCTCTTTTCCTCCTCGTCCTCCTCCTCCTCTTCCTCTTCTTCTCCTCCTTCTTCTCATCCTCTTCCTCTTTCTATTATTTGCCTCCAGTTCTCCTTGCTCTTCTTTCTTCTTCTTGTGCGTTCGGTCAATCGCATAACACGAAAGGTCATCAGAAGAGATATCTGCAAATCCACGTCATCGCTGACGCAGATACATGCATGATGCAAGCGACGATGTGAAACGATAATAAGACTCATAATTCATGATTCATTCTACTACACAATGTTAACACAATCTCCAGTTTAATTATGCACTTGCACATGCGCATGGGTGGAGACTTATGGGAGACAGAGGAACAGCCCCCTCAATGTATGTGGTGGGGGACCGTCCATGCATTTGTTGCTCCCCCTTCCAATCGTTTAGTGTTACTACATGACATTGTACAGTAGGCTAACTGTTGTACACTTCATGAACACACTGGTGACGTTATAACGTCAAAAAAGATCTTCGAACAAATGACGAAATGACTTTAAAAAGGTCATCAGCTATTTTGCCAGAGGAAAATGGTATGTTTTTTGAAGAAAATGTCGATAAAATGACTGAAAAAAGGTCGTCAGAAATTTTGGTTGGCAAAAAGATACATAGGCTACATTCTATAAACAGCCTGTGTAGGCCTACACAGTGTTACACACATTCTATAGGCCTAAACATAGATCTATATGAAGAAGATACCGCGCATGCGCGAACAGACAGCGCTACGCTCGGCCTTCCAATGTATAGCCTACACGGCATCGGTCATCCGTTTATCGAGTCTACATGGACCTGGTTATGAGTGCACGGTTCTCCTCCATTTGCCTGCATGCCTGTCTCCACAAGGATTTAATCGTCACCCAGGCACCCTCCCATTCTTTCTTTCTGGAAGTCTTCAGCCGCTTAATCTTGATGCGATAGCAAATTCTCTGTTGTGTCGTCGCTCGGCTGATGTGATTTCGACGTCACTGATGACGACAACGATGTGACGTTTAAGTCGACGCAGCAGACGATAGCAAGTCTGGCGGGAAAAGAAGAAGCAACGTCTATCGCGATCGCATCATTGCAGCCGACAAGATTTGCCAATGCATTGAATGCAAATTCAGGTATTTCATTTTTTCATAAAAATTATAGAATAGCTATAGAATATCATACTTTTGCATATGATTTTCTGAAATTATGTTTAACTTATGCAAATCTCTAAAATTTGTCTTTATATTTATATGGGCTTATATATAATTATATAGAGCCTACATAATTTCTATAGCACCTCTTCAAGGGCTACTCAGAAGCGCTCCAGACTTTACGGCGGCAAAAAGCACAGTTTTGAGTTGAATAAAAAAAAAAAAATTCAGTAGAGTCCCAAAAAGTAGACGAGCTCCTGTGGAAGCCCATTCCTGACCACTGGACCCTCCATCAAAATGACTCGATTTGCATAGTTGCAGCTCATGCGAATGGAACCACGAGCAACCAATCTGTTGAGAACGAAGAGGAGGCGGCCTTGAATAGGCCTACATGTGGAGCAACAGAGCTCTCACAGGTGGTCTGCGGCAACACCAAGCTGACACTGCCGACCCAGAGCAGAAATCCTATATAGGCTACTCAATGCGCTGCCGGATAGGAAGCCAGTGTAATATCTCCAGCAGCACAATAGCTGGAGATTATATGACCAATATTACGACACAGACTGGATATTAACATGAAGCTGTGTATGCGGCCATCTCCTTCCGACTGGTGGCCAGACTATAGACACGATGTATCGTCCAATATCATGACGCCATATACAGTTTTTCTCTGCATGCAGTGTATACTGTATGGATTCTATCGCAAAAAACCTGCAAATGTTAGAAGCCGTTCACCAGTTGAAAGTTATGCGTACACTGCAATTATTATTTTTATTATACTAGATAGTTCATTGGATCGATCGGGTTGCAGTGAATTTCACTGTGGGCTAAACGTTGCTGATGGTAAGCCACATTTCTGTTTCATATAATTATAATATATGAAACAGAAATTAGAAAACATATATTATAAATTATGTCCACTGCGTTCTATTCGTTATTCTGCATGGGGCTTATAATAGCCTATCCCTAAATAGAGCGGGCGCAACTTGAGCCCAGTAAAAATAGAGGGGAACAGAAATGAGCTGAGAATCACGCCGAGAGGGGAGACCGATGTTGCGTGACAATGTTCTAAAAGTCTCCTCCCGGAGACTATATATTTCGAACAAGGCCGTAGTCAGGATTTAATATCGGGGGTGTTTCCTCGGCAGAGAATTTATCACGTACCATTTACCATTTACCAGGTACCATTTTTGTTGTCTAATTTCATGTTTTCTTCATTAGGCTATGTGCTAGTGAATGCATTCTTTTTTTTACAATTTTCATTTTGGGAGTGTTTTCATGCTTTTACTTCATAGTTTTTACATCATGTGCTCGTAAATGCATGATATTATTTTTTACATTTTTTTTCGGGGGATTGTTCACTGTTCAAACACTCAAAACACCTCCTAGCTACGGCCTTGATTTCGAAACAGATTCTCCTCCTCTCCAGGCGTATCTGTTCCAAAGTAAATATGCCCGTCCCGGAGACTATATTGTGAAATAAAGTCTCCGGGAGAGAGAATAATTATTTCCTTCGCCGCCGAAATAAAGTCTCCCCCGTTCGGCGTGAAACGGGCTAAAGTCGCACAAAATTTATAGAGGAACAGGTTAAACCGTTAGTGCATACGTTGCTAAATTATTTAACAGGAACATAGTCTATAACTATATACTTTCATATCTGAAACATTTCTTCTAATAACGAGTTTCAGCCTGCAGGTAGCTTTTTTCGGGGTCATATAATTATATCAATCAGTTGAACATGGGCGGAGTTTATCAGGGGCTAAACTCTTCCCCAAGAAGGCCCAGAGTAATTTTTGACCATGAAAATGGCATCTTTTCAGGGGGTTAGCCACCTCCAAGAAGGCCCAGACCCGAAAATATATTCGGGTATTCCGGAAAATGGCTCCTTTTTCACATAGAAACTTTAATGACTAAACACTTTAAAAAGTCATCAACTTTTTGGCCGGAAAAATAGTACGGTTTTATGTGATTTCGACCAGATAACTAACAAAGGTCATGATCATCAAATTTTTGGGCCGAGAAAATAATTTTATGCGCCGCTCAATCTGGACCCAACCAAAGCCCAAGTTTCAAGCCCCCCTCCAAACACGGAAACCAAACTCTGCCCATGCAGCTGAAGCAGGTGGCTATACTTGCTCCCATACATATCTGGTCACTTAATTGCAAATAGTATACATTGAATTTGCATCCGTTTAATACATGAATGGTTCTGTGATACTATTTTATATTGACATCAACTTTGAAAAAGCGACTTGTATTCTGTTTAGATCACGCAGGAAGGCATGCAGGATATTTATTGGGCCACTCTGTATTATGTAGTAAGGCGCTCCGTTCGGGCCATCGGGTAAAAAAAAATTTAAAAGTCGTTATAACGAGATTAATCTCGTTATAACGAGATTAAAGTCGTTATAACGACTTTTTCGTTGCTACGACTTTTTGTTGCTAAAAATAGAATGGAAAATTGCAATTTGTTCTATAAATAAATAGGCTACGTGTTTATTTGCTTCCTTTCGCTTTCGTGTTTATCAGCTTCATTTGCTCATAATAATTATTAGGCTACAATCTTTGGGCTTAACGTTGAATAGCAAGGACTCAAAATAGTAATAATAATATATAAATAATAATAGTAGGCCTAAGATTGATAAACGTGTTGCAGTAGCGTAGCGTCGTAAATTATTCACCACTGCATGCGTTACAGGGATGGTCGAATAGGCTACCAGCGGTCGAATAATGGTGAATAAGTTGCGGTGCTAAACTACATTCATTCATTTATTCTTTCATTAGATACATTTATATAGCGCCTCTTCAATTGTCTACTCAGAGGCGCTCCCAACATCGGTCAAATAAAACTGTCTTGAGATGTTCGCACTTCGCAATCGTCCGAACGGGAGTCCCAAATTCTGATCACTTGAAAAATAATAATTCATGCCTAAGCAAAAGCTGGATCGATGAGAAAGATTCTGGCCAAACTAGAAGTTGGATTTATTGAAAAATAATGATGCTGCAACGAGTGATTCATAACAGTAGGCCTATTATCCTACAACTATTATTTATATAGTGGATTCATGCACGACGCTAAAATACACGTAGGCCTATTTTGAATACGAGATTGCCGTTCTGACGATTGCCAAATTTGTGAGATTGCCGTTCGGCGGTTTAAGCTTAGGGCAGTGGTCCCCAACCTTTTTTGACACTAGGGCCACTTTTTCTAAGTTGGAGGACACGAGGGCCACTTTTTCTTAGTAAAAGGACATTAGGGTATCTATGGGCCACAATGCCAAAATTTATAGTTAACTAAAGGCATATAAAATTGTTATAATTGAGTCAAAATAGAATGTCTTATGTCATATATAGACGTCAAAATAAAATTATTTGCAATAGAAAATAATTATATGTTCTATACTGTCCAAATTGTAATTTTTTTCATATATTTTTGCTTATTCTTTGAGAGATGATGGCCATTTTTGAAGCCTGGCGGGCCACTTTTTGAGGCCTCGCGGGCCACTTTTGGCCCGCGGGCCACGGGTTGAGAACCGCTGGCTTAAGTTAAGGCCTAGGCCTACCTACGTTTCCATTGGAATTAAATTAGGTTAGCATATAGACCCCAAATTAAGTCTTAAAGTATACCGCTCCCACAGCCTGAAAGCCTACACATTGTCTGGTAAATTAATTCATCAGTGCATCTGGCAGCCCTACTCAAAATGGGGGTTTGTGGGGACTAGCATATGGCTCGAGAGTAGGGTAGACAACAGTATGAGAATTGTGGAAAAATAACTGGGGGGGTTGGCCTATGTCAAACTTGAAATTGGGGTATGAAAAACATACTTTAACATGGGGCTCTAAAAAAGACTGGGGGATGAACCCCCCCAACCCCCCGGCAATTCTCACCCTGGTAGACAATAGACATTTGGACATGCTTTTTATATAGGCTGCTATTAGCGCCGTATTATGCGTATTTATGTCTTCTGTCACAATGCAGTGTTGTTAATTGTTTAAATTGCATAAAATGTAGCCTACGCGTAGGCCTAACCGGTTGCGGCCTGTCAACCGAATTGTTCAATAAAATAAATATTATAGGCTTAAAGGCCCAATCAGATCCCCCGCCAGGTATCCTCTCGTCAACCTTTTATTGCGCGGAACACAGGTTGGAGACATCCGTATTAAAAAATAGCGTATGCCTAACAATTGCATAAATTCATTATGTAAGTTTATTTTATAATACAATAACTATAAATGTGACGGCAGAGGGCTATAGCCTTGTGTGAATCACTGGATATTTCAAGAAAAGCCTAGGCCTATAATTAAGCAGCCCTATATAATTATAGGTAATATAAATTAACCGCTCCATAGGCCTAGATTGTAGAGTGTTATTGTGGGTTCTTTCACTAAAATACAAAGCAATGACAGCGATCTAGCAACTAAAAACCTCTTTTGTAAGTTGCACCTGGGACTTGGAGTGTTTGTAGGCTAACTTGTAGGCTAGGCCTACTCTAGGCTACAATCAAATATTTATTTTTCACAAATGATGTGTAGGTAGACTACTTATAGTAACCGATATAAACAAGGCCTAATCATAATACTAGGCTACCTAAGACGTAGCAAGTTTATTCATAGATGGAATTGGGAAATTTTATTTGATATTTTTAGCACCAAAAAGTCGTAGGAACGAAAAAGTCGTTATAACGAGATTGATCTCGTTATAACTAGATTAATCTCGTTATAACGAGATTAATCTCGTTATAACGACTTTTAAATTTTTTTTTACCCGATGGCCCGAACGGAGCGCCGTAATGTAGTGCTAAAAGTGCAAAAAAGAAGTGCTTAGACGCCCATTACCTATCCAAAAGAAATGCCAGGACACCCTCACCTTTTCGTGTGTGCTGGCCAAATAAGTGGCAGGACGGCATAGAAATTTGAAAATAAGTGTCAGGACGCATCCATGACCGTCCTGCCATACTTTACGCATTATTAATAACCCCTTCTCAAGTTGCCGTGACCAGGTTTTAGGCGTCTAGCCTACATGTGTAGATCAGCATTCAAACTGGTAAGATCACACGTCGTAAATAATTTAATATTTTTCGTCCAAAGTAACCAGAGGCATTAAAATATTATCGCGGACAGCGCATCTTTTGTCTTTAAACATTAGATTTAAACTGCATTATGCCTTAGTATTTTGATTTCCGTATACATGACCTGCTTTATTAATAGTTTGGGCCTCCACGTAGGCCTATAGGCCTTCAATTCAAGGCTCCACTGATTAATCATCTTGCAAAAGCGTTCGATCCGCATTGCTGCAGGGCCCATTATGCCTACCACATGCACAGTCCATGCACACTACAGGCAATTGTGCTCTGGACTAAATTATTTTTTATTTTTTTTTAAATTAAGCGGATAAAGACTTTTCAAGTTGGAGATTTTATGTTTCGCTTTGATCGGGGCCTACCGTCCACAATTTTCAAGTTTTATATCGCAGTGCTAGAACCTCATTTGCTATGCCCAGTTCCACCTCTAGAAATGCTTTACTAAAGAAGTTCCCGGTGGTTGCGTATTTGAAGGCCAAAAAATCACGGACTGCATGCTTTATTAATCGCCATCGTAAACGTCGTCTTCTGATTCCAGTCTCCCCCAGCGTTCAATGCCCCCCGCCCCCCCCCCCCCCATCGTTTCCCGTCGATTTTTATTAACGGCTTGGACTTGACGGTGTATATAGGCAGCGACTCTGGCGGCAGTATACGAATCCACCATGCACATTCGACGGTCGAACGCTATTTCACGCTTGACCGACCGCGGTAATGGACGATCGGCAGCTCGATAGTAGACGTGAGTCCGTCTTCGCTCGTTGGAACCCAGCTCCAACGCAAACCGGGCATCCGTGAAAATCCCACGGCTAGATCGGGTCACCGTTGATCAGAGATGGGAGCGGTGGGCGGGAGGGGGTTTGGGAGAGGCGGGAGGGGGTTTGGGAGAGGTAGGAGAAAGAGTTGGATGGAGGAGGAGGAGGAGGACAAAAACCTGATATGATTGTGGGCCTTATGATCGCTATGACTGAATGTCGAAACTGCACGGCAGCAGTAGCAGTAGTGGTAGCAGCAGCAGTAGTAGTAGTGGCAGTAGCAGCAGTAGTAGTAGCAGCAGCATCAACAAAAGCAGTAGCAGCAGCAGCAGTAGTAGTAGTAGCAGCAGTAGCAGCAGCAGTAGAAGCAGCAGCAGTAGAAGCATCGGCAGCAGTAGCAGTAGTAGCAGTAGTATATAGCAGTATATAGCAGTAGCAGCAGTAGCAGCAATAGCAGAAGCAGCGGCAGCAGTGTTAATCCTGGACCGGTAGGGGAAGATGATCCATATCGGGCGTTCGCTCAGTTGACACCGGACTCATTCATCCAACCAGTATTGACATAAGGGAGATCCCCGAACCCGATACCAGCTTCCCATTACGACGATTATATAGCGCCAGTCCACGAACGTCGTCTTATATAAAGCTATTTTGTACGACTATGTCGTATCTTGCTTATATACTCGGCTCGTGCATGTATAACTAGGCCTATGTGTGCATGTGTGTCATGCATATTGAGAATGACACACAATATTATAGGCTAATTATATACAGAGACGTGTACAGTATCCGAAGAAATCTGTTGGAGGTTCTACGAAATTGCGATTGGTGATAATATAAGATTTATGTTTCTGATCTTGGCCTGCAATTGATTCAACGTGAGTCTCGTACATAATTGGGTTCAATGTAATTATTACGTAGCTTCATATTCTGGGAGCGATGGTGCAAAAATTTATTAGGTTTTATAGGTCGGAGGTTACGGGGTTAATACCGCCTCAAAACTCTTCTTGGTTCCAGGATTTTCAGTGATGTACCTAGATTTATGATTTCTCCAATAGGGGAAGTTGGGATAATTTCGACCACGAGGTAATTTCGACCACGTGGTAAATTCAACCAAGTGGAAAACTCGACCACGAGGTAAATTTGGACTCCCTTGTCTGCTATGCTATGCTCATTCTCTTGTGGCACTTCGTTCTCAGCTTAAAATTCACCTTTTTGAACTAAAATTTCTAAATCTACTCCAATTAGCCTATTAATAATTATTAATCTCAATGAATCGTTTCCTCGGTTATCTTAAGGGAGTTTCCAGCTCAACTTCACCGTTTTCAGATCTAATGTAATTTTCTAATATCTTTGTCCATTGTGTGAGACCTTTTTTCAGTTTATAGCAAATCCACAGCAACTTGCATTCGAATAATATGCCTATAATTGCTTCGATTAATTATTCAGAGCTTCTCATTTCTTAGTGTTTTGCTTTGTAGCATTTGTAGTTTGTAGATAAACAAGGCCCCACACTGTAGCGACAGACGAGTGTTTCATCTCGAGCGGCGGTGTATACTGGAGGAGGGGAAATCCAGCCATGGATTATCGTCGAACTACTCTCGGAATAATAGACTTTCTGATCCTGCTGTGCCACTGCGCCGCCATAAAGGACGTCACGCACGCTCTCTTCTTTACGTCATCAAACGACGTCATATCCGGTGGCGGTGGCGTCAGCAGCGTCTCCATCAACTACAGGCAAGAGGGAGAGTCGAGCGAGATGCCTTTCGGGTACGGATGCCAGCGGTTCGGCCGCTCCGTCATCCACAACCTACGCATCAAGTCCATGTCATTCGATCCCGTTTCCGAACGCGTTCTGCTGCACATCACGAGCAAGGACGACAGTCGCTTCACGCTGGCACGCGGTTGGCCGTGCGGGGCTGTCCCCGCCTCAAACTGCAGCACCCACGCCGGGGGACAGTTCCCGAGGGCGAACGACTCCCTTGAGTTCCTCTACTACGACGCCAAGAGCCTTGAACACGCCAAGGTCGGTCCATTCGCCTACTACAACTCAACGATATACTTCCTACTGCAACGATTCGAGAAGCCCGACTATAGGACGAAGGTGAATCTGATCGAATTGAGACGACTGTTGACTGTATGCGTGGACGGGACACGGCTGTCCTATCCAGTGACGGCGACCAGTAGCACGTTCGACATGATGGACTGTTCGGTGGTGACCGCCCATGCGGTGGCCGAGCAGTACGAAGCCTACCACTCGTACCGTCCCCTGGATGCCCTTCTCGTCGTTCCCTCGACGTCAACCACGTCCAGGCTCGACTTCTACTTCCAGCTCCAGCGTCTCGAGAACCTCACGGACACATCGCTGGATATTTCCATCATTCTCCACCACGGAAGCACGCGGGAGTCGACGACGGAGCCGATCCACGAGCAGTCCGTCGACTCCGATTACCTCAAGTACGTCCTGCTCCAGTTGGGAGGGCTTAGCCACCGCCAGAGATACCTCTGCTGGGCGGCCATCGATCGGGTCATGTGCGGAAAGCTGGACGAGTCGGGGCGTCTCTTGCGGGTTCGCACCTACCTCGATGTGGGACAAGCGGCAAACGTCTGTAACTGTAAGTTTCAAGCCATATCCATCTTGTCGCTGTCTCAAAACCACTTCTTTTTTCTCTGGCTCTTTCGCACTGTGGGCGGCTGGGTTTGGAGTGCAATGTGAGAGGCGCCTTGTAAATTTATAGATACAACAAATATGATAGGCTACAGAAGTATACATACAGGACATTTATGTAGGCTAATCATCTCTTGCAACTTCCTTATCCATCGTATTTAATCTTTTACCCGTTTGCCCCGTAAATATCCGCTGAAAACGGGCTTAAAATTTAAAAATGAACTGGTAAAGGGTTAAACGTATTTTAAAACGTAGGCCTATTTAGTTCAGATTGCACAAGTGCGGCTCAGTTTTTTTATGAAATTCCAATGTATTTTCGGTAGGACTTATCAATTTTTCAATCGTTGACGATTTCTAAAGAGTTTGCTCATTAGACCTACTTAGCAACTGGCATCTTGTGTATAGATGCTTTTCTTATAACGTATTATCTCGAGCTTGTTGCATACACTTACTTCTGCGTTGCAGCCGACTCGTTTTTCATTCTTACAAAACCTGCCTAACACAGACCAATTCTGATAAAAACAGATATGTTCGTCAGGTTACGGTAGCCTATATGTTACAGTGCTAAATGCCTTTGTTACGGTAGGCTACAGTACTAAATGCCTTTTATTCAGAAAAGTAGACTGTACGCCATAAAAATAAAAATTTATTGTCACCCTTGACTCGTAACTCAACGGAGTGTAGCAAAGGCAATTGGTTAGACGTCGTGTGAAGACCAATGAGATATTAATTTCTGGTCGCGTTTCTATTTTTATCTTTTATTCTTTCGGCGAAATGCGTGGGTTGAAAAAATGTTCAATATGAGCCGAAATTAATAAATATGGATCAAAAGATTATCATAATTATTGTCAATGAAGAAGCGGAAAGCTGCACCATGTAGGGCCTATAGGCTACAGTAGAAACAAACGTTGTGTTAATACCACACAAACACGGTCGATCCATGGTAAGCCTACAAATCGAATTTGCCGAGCAATGAAAGGCGTGCACGTCAGACGGTTTGCCATTAAAGTCTAATAAATGACGTTATTAATCTTTGGCTAATCTAATCTTATTTGGAAACTGCGCCGTCGATATTCGCTTCTAAGAAAATCTGCAATTATCAGAAAGTCTAGTCAAAATTAATGAGACCCAGGAGACCGCAAGACAGACTCGGATGGGAAATGAAAACTGTGGAATCTAACGTATAAATAGCCTAATGTTATAGCCTATAGATAGGTCTGTCTCACCGTATACGTGTAGGCAGCTGTAGGCTACACGTTATGTTTTGTCATGTTATGTTGTTGCTATGTTGGTTCAGGAAATCAATTGAATTGAAAGAATCGAAAAAAACAAACTCTCAATAATTATAAGTGCAATATTACAAATTTATACTATATATGTCCTAAGCTATAGGCCTATACTGCCTGTCTTCTCTTATTCAATGCCGTCCTGATGTATTACGTCCCCACTACGTCTTGAGACAACTCCATTAGCGCCTTGCAGTCAGTTAAATACAAGAGAAACGTCAGATAAGATGTCATGAGTGAGACACGATGGTTGTTCTTGTTCGATTGGTCGCATTCGACTGCATGGTAATTTTCTCCCAGACAGTTTACGCTCAATAGATCTGCGGACAATTATTCATGCGTCTCGTTTTCCCAGGCGATTAAGAAGCAGCGTAGCATCAAGGCAACCCTCTGCGGAGAGTTTTGCCAGCGAAATCGTTTTTCTGGCGCAAGTATACAGTATTATACTTGCATACTTGTATAGTCTATATAAGCCATTCCAAAGGCAGGGCAAAACAGTTGATTAAATCCAAGCCCCGAGGTCCCACAGGAGTGACAGGACTATATCTGCGACTACGCCGTTAGGTCCTTCAATCTCCGACCGGGCAACTGATACGACGTCTCGTCCCCACCCACCCCACCACCCCAACCCCACCCACCCCACCAACCCACAAATGCAGTCGATTGCTTCCTGACGATCGAATTTTATTCGGTGTTTGCAATCGGAAACCAGACTCATATTTCCTTCCTCCCTCTTCTTCACTCTCCTCCTCGTTTCTCAGTGTATCTTCGTTTATTCTCTCACTCAATCTCTTCTTTATTCATCGCCCACCTCCAACTTACTCTTCGTCTTCCTCTTCGTTTACAATCTCTTACATTCTCCTAATCTTCCTCTTTATCCTCCTCATCTCGCAGTATATCCTCATTCTCCTCCTACTCATTTTTCTCCTTATTTCTCAGCCACATACAATTCTTCATCTTCCTTTTCGTCGTCATCCTTTAACATGTTATTATTTTTCTACCTCCAATCCTCCATAGCTTCTTCATTGCGTGTTCTTGACCAACTCTTGCTTCAACAACCTCTTTTTCTCCCTTCCACCCCATCTTCTTCCCAAATTCTGCTCCGGCGTCCTCATCTTCATCGCTGCTCCACCACCCCAACCCCATCGGCATCTCCCCCTATATTCAGCCGTAGTGTTTAACACTCTACTATTATTTTGTTTAATTTCATGTCGTCTAAATCAACCTGCTCCAGTTCCCTCCTAACCTTTTTCTACCGCCGAGCCACCTATCGTTAACTATGACTTTTTATAGCGTCTTTTATTATCCTTAAACATTGCACTCCAGTTACGGCTTCATCAGCCACCGTTTCAATCCCAAAACAACGATGTACCATCCCCCGTTGTCTACAGCGTTTCCAAAAACTCTCCATAACACGAACTAGTATAAATTATATATAAATGTAGGGTCTACGTATATATAAAATGTATAATATGTATATATAAGTGCAACAAGTGCACATACAAACAAATATATAATATTAATATATAATATATAATATATGATATATAATATATGATATATGATATATGATAATATGATATATGATATATGATATATGATATATGATATATGATATTATGATATATGATATATGATATATGATATATGATATATGATATATGATATATGATATATGATATATGATATATGATATATGATATATGATATATGATATATGATATATGATATATGATATATAATATATAATATATAATATAATGATATATAATATATAAGATATAATATACAATTATACAATATATACCTCCGGGTAGTCTGTTGCTCCCTACATTTCACAGTAATAATTGTACACTAAGCTATCCCAATGCAATAATATTGTTAACCGCAATTAATCGCTTTGTGTAGCCTACTTTTATGAATGCATAATTGTCTGTTTGATATTTCTGGGATCAATAAACAAGTTCAATAAACAAGTTCAAGTTCAAATATATAATATATATATATGCAATTTATATGATGATATATATATATATATTCTGGTTGAACATTGCAGCTCCAAGCGGCGATTTAAGCCTCCGCAACATCGTGACAGGAGTGGCCCTAGCGTCTGCCGACGAGGGCAGCGAGACGGTCCTCTACTTCGGTTGCGTGGCGCAGGTGCATGGCCTCGGAGGCGCAGGGCTGTTACGGATGTCCCAGAACGAATTCTGGTCGGCCTACATCGCCCCACTGCGTCGAAACGATGACGTCATGATCCAGGCCGGAAGTATGTTTCTTCTGGACGAGTGCATGGACTTCACGAGTCCCGAGGTGGAAGAGGTGTTCGTCGCTACCAATCGACTCAACATACCCACTAGCTTACTTACTATCGTCATCTTCAGTTTCGTGTTTATCGCCCTTCTAACTATCGTCTGCTGAAGGTCGAGGTAACAATTATTATTAGGGTGATATTTCAAGGTTGAAGGATCATACACTATACAACGAAATTGTCTGCAATGGTATACGGTAGTAGACTATAGGCCTATTATAGCCTACACTGTAACCCATGAGCTTATTTTTTCTAAAGTATACAATAAAAATTGCAGTACAACTGCAGTTTGATATCGTCCGTCTTACATAGCTCATAAGTGTACAGTGTACACACGCCTCGACGGCGTACATGTATATGTAATTAAATTCATCCATGGGTGGAGTTTGGTTTCCGTTTTGGGGGGGGGGAGGTTGGGTTAAAATTTGGGCTTTGGTTGGGTCCAGATCGAGCGGCGCCGAATTTTGTTCTCGGCCCAAAAAGTTGATGACCCTTTTTCGTCATCCGGCCAAAATCTTGGAGAAAATGTCAAGGATTTTCTGTCCGAAAATTCTGACGACCTTTTTTCCGTCATCTGGTCGAAATCTCATCAAATACTATTTTTCCGGTCAAAAAGGTCGATGACCTTTTTTAGTCATTAAAGTTTCTTTATGCACAAAGAGCCATTTTCCCCCAATATATTTTTGAGTCTGGGCCTTCTTGGATGGGGCGGCTAACCCCCCCCCCCCGATAAAGATACAATTTTCATGGTCAAGGAATTACTCTGGGTCTTCTTGGGGCGGGGGAAGCTTAACCCATATCCCCTGATAAACTCCGCCCATGATTATATTGTAGAGTAATTGTAAGTGAAGGACACGTCTCATGGTCGCTACACAGTAACCGCCTCGACTTGCTTTTTTTACCGTTTTGCAAAAATGTCTGTGTTGTCAGATTCGTTGCCGTTGTTTATGTTCATGTTAGTGTGTCTGTCTCGTCATGCGCGCTGTTGTGTTTCCTCAATGGATGTTTAGATATCGACAGGCTCTGCAATTTGAAGACCATTTTTCAAAAACGAGGTCCATTCCAAATTTGAGAACTATTTCAAGTTTATAGACCTTTTCAGATTTGAAGAACAAGTCAAATCGAGAACTCTTAAAATCGGAGGACCATTCTCAGTTTGAAGAGCATTCAAATAAAATCAAATTTGAGAATCGTTTAAGTTTGAAGACCATTTGATAATTGAAGATCATAATTATGAAATCTGAGAGGACCTTTCAAATTTATGGATCAGTTCAAATTTGAGGACATTTCACATTTGAGAAATCTTAAAATTTCATGACGTTTTCTAATTTAGGGAGTAGGTCTATTCAATTCTTAGGACCTTTTCGAATTTGAGAACATTTCTAATTTGACGCTTTCGTGACCAGAAATGTAGGCTTTTATGTTCATAGACTATAGAGCCCGCTATAGACAGATGTGCTAGACGTTGCGTGTGCTTTGCCTGTGGTCAATAATTATCTGTCGTTAAACTCTGGATCAGTAGCTTTTATACGGTACCGTCAAATTTAGACCGTCAATACATGTACATGTAAGTTGTCTGCTGACCAAGGACGACAAACGTTACGTTTATTCTAGGCGATTGTAATTGTTTAAGAATTTAATTGTTTAAGAATGTAATTGTTTAAGAATTTAATTGTTTAAGAGTGTCATTGTTTAGGAATGTCATTGTTTAAGAGTGTCATTGTTTAAGAATGTAATTGTTTAATACATTTGGTTGCATGTAATTTCCCTTAACTGTTTAGTTCTCTGCCCCCATAACAAGCCTTGGACACGTCATGAGGGTTGAGCCGAATGATGCTTGCAAAAGGAACGATGGCCCCTATTGTAGCGTTGCTTCTACTACTGCTACTGCTGCTGCTACTACTACTACCACTACTACCACTGCTACAGTTATCGTTATTATTATTATTATTATTATTATTATTATTATTATTTAATTAATAATAATATTATTAGGCTACTATTATTATTTAACGGTTCAACGCCTCTGCTCACCACAGTTGTACCTTTGACGTGCTAGAATTGGATGAAGCATAACCGTTGTTGCATATGTCACTAAATGCCTCTGCCATGGACAATAATTATTACTTGCCTCTGGAGAGAATAATAATATGATAGACTTACTCTTGCAATAATTCATAGCATCCAATGACGGTATTATACATAATATTATAATAATCTCGCAGCACGTTTTACTACCGAATCCGCATATTATAAATTGTTAGCTCAACAATGGATTGCGTCATGGCATGCAATCGTTGCCATGGCAACTTCAAGCAAAATAAACGTCAAAGCATTTTGGTTAAATTATTGATCGAAAAACATACATGTAAGCTTGCATCAGTAAAATGTCAAGTTAGTTTTAGCAGAGACAGTCGGAGGTATAATAGCGGACGACACTTACAGGTAAGCTTAAATGTTTCCATTGAATAATGTTCAGATCACATCCACGGAATATAATCGATATATAAGGCGATTGACTGATTGATTGATTGATTAATTGATTGAATGATTGAAAGATTGATTGATATATTAAACTTGGTTTCTGATTATTCAAACTACAAAACACGGTCTGCATTCTTAACGATTCCGTCGCACATTCCAGGGCTATTACTTGTGGTGCACCCCAAGGAAATACTTGGGCATTACTATTCTTACTTTATGCTGACGATCTAACTTCCTTAACCTCTCCGTTGAAACCAGTACTAGTTGCTGGTGATGTAGATTCCACTCGCAAAGCAAATAGTGAACTCTAATCAATGTCTCTCTGATTTAAAACCATACACAACTTTTTCCCCAACGTCATTGAAATCGACTATACGGTACATACGCAAAACTCTAAACGCAAAACTCCACTATCTCCGAAGTCCTTACATAGCAGCGCTATCAGTACCCATCACCTTTCGCGGACCATTTATTAACCAAGTAACCTCAACCAAATTCCTATGCATAAACATTGATTCTTATCTAAATAGGTAAGAGTATGCAAGTTGCAAATTTGAAAGAAAACAGCAAATATAGGCTATAGGAATCTTGCAAAGCGTGCGTTATTGCCAACCTTCTAAAACTTCCAAATTAATTATTGCGCAATATACGTTACTTTTTTTCTACTCGTAATTTTTTTCTTTCATTCAATAATTCATTAATTCATTTGATCGTTTGTGTGTTCAGTAATTTATTTTAATCTCTGTATTAAGTTTCAATTAGGCTAATTAAAGAAGTCTTCCAAGAGAGAAGTCTTCCAAGGTAGAAGTCTTCCAAGATAGAAGTCTTCCAAGAGAGAAGTCTTCCAAGAAAGAAGTCTTCCAAGATAGAAGTCTTCCAAGAAAGAAGTCTTCCAAGATAGAAGTCTTCCAAGATAGAAGTCTTCCAAGATAGAAGTCTTCCACGATAGAAGTCTTCCAAGATAGAAGTCTTCCACGATAGAAGTCTTTCAAGACACAGACACTGGAAGGGATTCTACCATCCCGAAGGATTGCCGCAGTCGAAACTTCGACGCTAATTCTACCATTTGAAATGGTAAGTTCCAGTTCATTGTTTTTTTTAGATGGAAACATGATTTAATGCAAGTCTTGAAACACCGTTCCACTCAATTAATAATATAGCCTATCCTAACTGGCAGTCTAGTTTCTTCACACGTGCTTAGAGCGCTATTTAGTAATGGTTCATTCGTTCTTTCATTTATTAGTACCATTGGAACTCTCCTCATGATAGCTATAAGCTTACTTTCGTATAATTATAAACATTCTTTGGAGTCCCATGCGCAGTTGAAGACTAGAGTCACGGACAGTTGACAGAATTTGCAAAAAAGATAGGTCTCTCTCTCTCTCTCTCTCTCTTCAGAGTTGCATAATTATGTAGGCCATAGTTGTGCATGTGCGTCACTGAAAACATCGCCTTTTCACATAATAATTATCCTATCCTCATTCTTCCACTTCACCAAATAATACCTCCTATGCATGCCGTTTCAACTCCATTCACCATAGCCGTCTGTTTAACTCCTCGTCTGACTCTGTGTCTTGGCCCATGCCAGCCGACTTTGTTTTGATTGAGCGCCTGTGAATAAGCTGGTCCCCCACTTGGCGTGTGTGGGCGCTGTAAAAGTTCCGAGTTTACGATTGCGAT
The DNA here is from genome assembly GCA_945859605.1 of Lumbricus rubellus. Lineage (NCBI taxonomy): Eukaryota > Metazoa > Annelida > Clitellata > Crassiclitellata > Lumbricidae > Lumbricus > Lumbricus rubellus. Next base: position 28,896,589 of record OX243817.1, on the reverse strand, counting down.
TAGGCTACAATCAGTCGAATTCATTCACTAATTCACTTATTCGTTCGCTCATTCATTGACTTATTTTTTCATTCATTCATTCATTCATTCATTCATTCATTCATTCATTCATTCACTAATTCACTTATTCGTTCGCTCATTCATTCATTCATTCATTCATTCGATCATTCATTCATTCATTCATTCATTCATTCATTCATTCATTTAGTCATGCATTCATTCATTCATTCATTCATTCATTCATTTAGTCATCATCAGCGGACAGTTCGGAGCGTACCGACGAAATTTTGTTTCTAAATAGATATTGTTGCTTACTTAGAACTTAGATTGGTGAATGTAGGCCTATTGTTTCTTTAATAAAAGTTGAACATTATTTTTTTTTATCTAATTACTTGGATTGATGAAAATATTGTTGCTTAATTAGAACTTGGATTGATGAAAATATTGTTGCTTAATTAGAACTTGGATTGATGAAAATATTGTTGCTTAATTATAAGTTAATTAATTGGTAGATGAATTTGTGTTTACAAGCAATTGCTGCTCAAATAAGTTGGATTGATGATAATAATTCCTGCTTCAATAGAAGTTGGATTGATGAGAATGATTCTTGGCCGCTCCGATTTGTCCGGCTCCGATTTGTCGGTTAACCATGAAAATTAATTAGGCTACTTTGTGTTTTATTTGTATCTTGTCTAATGACCTCTGCATAATTGTTCAACCTCCACAGAGCGACAGAGACAGAGACAGGGACCGTGGAAAGGCTGATGTCGCCATGATAGTAACGACAGAGGAAGGCGCCAAAGTTGCTCCAGAAGTCAAATACGGAAAACAGGTCGGAAAACAGCATTAATAATAATAGTTCTTCTTCTGTCGGTGACTACAGTGTAATAATTTTTGTTGTTTCAAAAGTCCGGTTGACAGACCGCAACCGGTTACAATAGCTTATAGGCCTATAGGCCTACTGTTCACAGTTCTGCAGTTATCTTAATTAACATCAATTTTAACTACTAACAGAACAGACAGCCTGTAATAGGGTACAACGGCGTTAATAGCAACCTACAAAGCACGTCAATCCTACAGTTTTATTTTCTGGTTTCAATAGAAAGCGTGGCCATGGCTTTGGCTATGGTTGAAAAAATTATTTAATTGAACTTTATTAAATTTAATTAATTAGAGTTAACTGAAGATAGGCTATTCCAGTCCTTCATCATTGCCATTTGTGCCTACATTGAGTGCTGGCCTAATGAATGTTTATCACATGAGTGTAAACCTGCAGAGTGGATTAAGGCTATTCTATTAAATATTCCCCGTTAATGATAACCAGTGTTTAATCTAGACAAAGGTCATGAACGTGGTTTGGTTTCCGTTCTTGGGGGGGGGGGGCTAATGCCTTCTTGGGGGGGGGGGCTAATCTCGTAAACGAAACCATTTTCATGATAAAAATGCTGAATCTGGGCCTTCTTGGGGGGCTTAGCCCTCTAACCCCTGATAAACTCCGCCCATGGCAAAGGTCATACTTCCCCTGGAAAATTATATACCGGTACGCAACATTCCCCTCCCAGAAAATTAGACATGTCTTATTACAGGAACATAATGTTGATAATTAGACTGTGTAAAAATAAATGTCACCGTGCATTGGTTCATCAAAAAAGCGCATCACATTTAATAGTATAGAATTTAGTAGAACTTACGGCCGCTTGTCTTCCCCAACCCCCCTCCAAAAACCTCTGATTTCCCCACCCCAGATATGGGGACTAGATTTAGCACTGAATGGCAAACTGTTGCAGCATGCTGGATCGCGAAGGCATTCCAATAAAGAGGAAGACCCAGAAAAGCTGAAGATCCCACGAAAAGTCGCGAAAAAGAGAAGGAACAGTGAGAAGAAAAGAGACGTATGTCATCGCCAATCATATATTGTTTTGTATTGTATTGCATTGTATTGTATTGCATCTATTCATCTACATGTATATAGCGCTTCTCGAAGAATGACTACTCAGAGTCGCTCTAAATGATCAATCAATCAATTAGAATTTATATAGCGCCCATTCAAGGTACCTACTCAGAGGCGCTCCTGGCCGAGATCAAGCGGAAAAAACCTGCCTTCAACAATTTGTGAAATTGAGAACAGTTTTGAAGGTGTCAATGATATCAATGATAGCATACTACATGTATACGAATTATACAGCGTGTAATAACTCTAGAGATACATGTACACACAAGCACGCACACAGGGCACACGCATTCACACACACACACACACGACTAAACACTCGGACACATGGTCACGCAAAAAGGTTACAGACTAATTATTATTAAAAAATGCATCTAATTGGGAAGAGACTAAGACAAGATAGGCCTAAACCTCAGCAGTCGGGTGAGGTGGTAAGAGAAAATTGAAGTCCAGCCTATCTCAATTGAGACTCTAAAACGTCGTTGTTGGGGGTGGGGGTGGGTCAGCGTGAGTAATGGACGTTGGAATTGTCTTTGAAGAAGAGAAGTCTGTTGTTGTGCTTATTAATCGGTCTCTGATTTCTACTTCTGTTTTGATTCGCTTAAGATGGGATATGGCTTAATCGATGTCGACAGCCACGCTGGTTCCCTGTCTGTCGGTCGCTCGATCACAAGAGATGCGAGGAGGATTGGGTTTCGTACTGTAGGACTATGTCTGTGGTGGTGGTGGGGAGGGTCGGGGAGGGTAGGGGAGGGATAGACCGATAGACTGCTATGATTGATGAGTTGTCTGTCTGGATCAGCTTAGAATGCGGATCTGTCTCAACGACTGCCGTCTTCCCCTAGATATTATAATGCTACATTTTATTCATGGTTAAAGCAGAAACCGCAGCGTCGTAATTATAGACTTGTATGCGATTGTTTATCTAGTTATGGATGTTCCATGTTTAATAATAGTGTATGTATGTGTATATATGGTGCTGTGCATGGGCGTCCGCAGCGGGGCGCAAGGGGGCGCAAGTGCGCCCCTCTGGATTTTTCACAAAGTTGCACATAATTTAGATTATTTGGTTGTGATTGTTACAACGCAATTTTCATTGTGATTATCGATTCGTCCTGCAAGTTGAACCCATAGGCTATATCTTTCCTTAGGCGCATTATGCGCATAATGTATAGGTAGGCTATAGGATTATCTCGTGGTAATATGAAAATTCAAACTGTCACCCATTAAATTTAGACCATGTGACAATTATTTAAACGTTTGCGCCCCCCCTAGAAAAATTCCTGCGGACGCCCATGGTGCTGTGGATTTTTCTCTTTGTCTCGCTAATGTCTTCCTACAATCTCCATTGATTCTGTCTTCATCTCAGTCAGCAATTATTGTCTAATTCTAAATCGACTTTTTGGCGCCGATCGTCTTGCTTTGGCGTTCCTTTCTCAACCCTCAGCCTAATTGTTACAGATGGATGAACAATTATATATCTGGTCACTGGTCAGTCATCTTGCCATTTATTTGGTGCATGGGAAAATGGCGCTTTAACATAAGCCATGCTCACAAGGCACATTGCATTTTAGTGGCTTATTAGTTTATCTAATAAAACATGCAGAAGGTTTTTGGTGGATGTTTGGAATGGTGGATGGATCATGGATGGATGGATGGATGAATGGATGAATGATTTGACTGCAGAAGATACAGACGAATGGCGGACGAATGCATGGACTAATGAACGAATGAACGACGGACTAAATGAATGAGTGAATGAATGAATGCATTACCGACTGAATAAATGAAATAATGAATTAATGAAAGAATAAGTTAATGAATTAATGAATTAATGAACGACCTACCGACTGAATAACAGACTGACTGAATGAATGAGTGAATGAACGACTGGATTTAAATGAATGAATGATTGAATGAACGAATGAAAGAATGAGTGAATGAATGAGCGAACGAAAGAACAACCAAGCTGAAACTTGAAAGTGCTTGTTAAAGAGTGAAACGTTTTCCTTTTTTAGTCTCGTCAGTTCAATTCGGTACAGATGCAAGGTAGGCCATTAAATCTATTATTCTAAGACAAATCTGATTTAAGAGTATCATCGAGACCGACGTCATTTGATAGATTAAATAGACGTAGGCATAATTATATATCCTACCCTGAACAACGTTCAAAATATCATATGACACGGTTTAATAATGGTCTTGTCGCCTGTGATGCAGCTGCCTGTGTATACTGTAGCCTATGAGGAGATACGACGGCTTGCACTCTGACAGTGAGCCAGAACCTGTCGTTTGTGCACTACTTCGAGTGTTGTGTAATAAATATTAATTGTCACGTGGGTGAGTCAGAACCTGTCGTTTGTGCACTACTTCGAGTGATGTGTAATAAATATTAATTTTCACGTGGGTGAGCCAGAACCAGTAGTTTGTGCACTACTTCGAGTGGTGTGTAATAAATATTAATTGTCACGTGGGTGAGCCAGAACCAGTAGTTTGTGCACTACTTCGAGTGGTGTGTAATAAATATTAATTGTCACGTGGGTGAGCCAGAACCAGTAGTTTGTGCACTACTTCGAGTGGTGTGTAATAAATATTAATTGTCACGTGGGTGAGCCAGAACCTGTCGTTTGTGCACCACTTCGAGTGTTGTGTAATAAATAATATTTATTAATAATAATAATAAATAATAATAATAATAATATTATTATTAATTGTATGATTATGCTGGTGACGTGCTGCTGCAGTGATTCGGGAGACGTTCCAGTTGTTCGACAAGGACAACGATGGATTCGTGTCGTGCGCTGACATGGGATCATTGCTCCGTTCGCTCGGACAGAATCCAACGGAATCGGAAATCATGGATTTCATCAACGAAATCGATGAGGACAGTAAGTAGACCTACCGGTACTACCCTATCCACACACACACAGACACACACACACACGCACGCACGCGCACACACACACACGCATATATATATACATATATATGTATATGACCACGGACAATCATAATATGCCGGAGCCAAGAAAACAAATTCACCAGCAGGAGCGGATCCAGGGGTCAATCCCGCCTTGGCCCCCATTTAAAAACGCCATGGGACGTCGCCTCCTATTCAGTTTGAAATTAGCAATATGAATAGGGGTGTCATGGCATATTCCCCTCCCCCCATTAAAAATTGCATGGGGCATGGCCTGTAGCGAATAAACGCTCCTTAACAAACGAATCAATTAACTAATAACCTGTGTAATTATTAATACTAAGTAACAGTTAAGCTAGACAATTAATTGGCGTATTTAATAGATAATTAATAAATTGAATTGTGGCATTAGCGAATATAACAGTAGAAATCACAAACACAAATGCGCTACAAAAATCAGTCAAGCGCTTGAGGAGGCACGACAACAGCGTTTCGCGTAGCAGGCGATCGTCAACTTTGTGAGCAGCCGAAGAGTCACGTGGTCTGATTCGGGCATGAGATTCTGAAAAGAATGGCAGACATTTTGCGATTTGTCAACCAAAAACGTTAATTCAGAATGCGCCGATGACATTTATTTGAGTGTGAAAAACGGGACTTATTGTACGTTTATTCCACTGCTGATCTGTAAATCCTAGGGAACGTAGTACCTGGGTTAGATAGAAATGTTCGAAGTTTAAGTCGGACTGTAATAGCGAACAAAGTCAATTTTCGCTCGGCATCGATCTTGGGATCGAGAAGACATTGCGAGAACCAGTTGCGATTGGAGTTTCGAAGTAACGAGAAGAAGTGGTGATTCGACGACGAAGCAGAAGTGAAGAAGACGTGTGAGTAGCCAGTGCTCACAGAAGAACGAAGACGACGCGGTGGTGAAACGGCGACCGAGGGCAGCCAGGGAGAAGCGACCTTTCTTCCTATCTTTCCTTCCAATCCAGTTTCCCTGTGTCAAGAACAAGGACCTCATCATCTACTCAAGAAGGGAACTCTTGAGGAAGCTAAGCACCTTATAATATTTTAGTAGATAAATACGCCACAATAGGTAGTTAGGGTATTGAATATTATTTACTGTTGAATGTTGATATTTATAATATACATCAAAAATGAAATACATCTTGTTCTTGTTGTAGGTCAATTCTAGTAATCATTCTTGATCACCCATTACGAATCCCTGAGTTTATAAAGCGTCTAGGGTAAGACCTGGTATGCGACAGTATGGGGACTCAGATTCCGGGATGTTAGTCAGCTTAAAACTGATCTAATTGAACATTGATGACACTAGAAACAGCATAGAACAATATTGCTAGTATATTTTTTTTTTGGATGTAAAGCTGAACTGATAGAGACTTGCATTTTAGAACTGTAGAGTGTATTTTAAAGAGTCCACAGCGACTGATATATTGAATTGATTTCTGTGTTCAGAAATTATATAGCGCATTTTTTGCCTATATTTTACTACTTGCTAATTTGAAGTAAGTCAGTAAGTGATGTCCGCCAGTGATTTTGAAACCTGGGCGAAGGTAGACGAAGATTTGGATTCGACCGGAGATGAACTTCGAGATTTATTTGAAGAAAGACAAGACATAGCATTGGAGAGAAAATCTGAAGAAGAAATGAAACTAGCAGATAGGAGGATGAGGAAAATTAAGTTACTTGCTAAGACAGCTGAGTTAAGACAAGCGGAAGCTGTTGACAGAAGGCTTCAGGCGGAAGCAGATGCAAGAAAAGCAGTGGCTGATGCCAAGAAAGCTGAGTTAGCAGCTGATGTCAAGAAAGCCGAGGCTGAGATAAAGAAAGCTGAGCTAGCAGCTGATGCAAAGAAAGCGGAAGCCGAAACAAAGAAAGCGGAGGCGGAAATAAGAAGAGCCGAATTAGATGCTCAGGCAGCTGCAGATACAAGAAGGCTTGAAGCTGAAGCCGAGGAAAGGATAGCCCAAGCAGCAATGCATGCTAGAAAGGCCGAAGTTGAGTTAGATGCAATTAGGAGTGCACAATTGGAAGCAAGAGAAAATCGCTTAGCAGCAGAAGCAAAGCATACTCGTGAGGTTGCAGACTTACAGAAACAGATCTATAAGTTGCAGTTTCAACTTAAGAAAATTGAGACACAATTGGAAATGTATGAGGTCGAATCCAGAAGCAGAAGTGACGTCAGGATAAACCATGAGATAAACGACAGGGAAGTTGTTGAACACACTACAGCAGAAGTGCAAATATTCGAGAATCAGACAAATAAGGCCAGACAGCAGATTGAAGTGCAGAAAGTAAGTAATGTTGCAAAGGAGCAATACAGGGAAGAAGATGAAAATTCTGAGACACTACCAACGCACATAGCTGCAGGTGTCATAGTAAGCAGCAACAACGACGAACGCATAGATCTCAAGGATGGTAGTGAACCCAAAGTAAAACTGAATGGAAAAAGTGTTGAGTGTTTGTATGACACTGGGACAACGTGTTGCATTGTGAAGCGTTCATTGATAGACGACACAGATTTAACAGGCGAAGAAACACGTTGTATGCTTATTGATGGAACCATTAAGTATTTTCCACTGGCCAGAGTAAATTTGGAAAGTGAATATTTCAGTGGAGAGGTACAAGCCATGGTTATGGAAAATCCAGCGAAGCCAGTGATAATTGGAATGGTCGAAGGTTTAGAATACCAAGTTAAATTTGGAAAACCAGAGAATGCAATTGCTGAAATGAAATGCAAAGGCATATTGAGGGACAGATCTAAATCTAGAGATAGATCGGTACATGACAAGAAGTCAGTGAAATTCACCGACGATGTAACAGTAAATGAAACAGAGGAAACAAAGACAGCAGCAACTGTTAAAACCAGAGCTGAGGTTAAAAGGGATGGTAAATACAGACCATTCAAAGTTGCGGAAAGGCCGTATTTAAATGAAACTGCAAAAGGAATGCAGAGACGGCATGAAACAGTAAATAAACAGTGGGATAAAACCAGAGACTGGAGTTACACAGATAACAGGAAGCCAGCTTTTAATAAAACGACGAAAAAGAATTACAGAAGTGAACCATTGAGATTGGTGGAGACGAATAATAAATATTTAATCACAGGTGGAAGAAGTGAGTTAAATAAGAGTCGTGTAGATCAGAATAAATGGCAGAACGGAAGAGTAGACTGGAGAAATAGAGAGAATAGAAATAAGTCTAATGAGACACAGTCAGGAAGATCCAATGAGTGGATGAATAGGGGATACATAGAGAATCCAAATGTGGATAGGAGGAATACAAAGTGGAACAGGAGTCAGATGAATGACACAAGTAAGTGTGATTGGAGAAACTACAGACATGACAGGAGAGAGTCTAGTAGTAATTTTGGAGTTAGGTGTGACAGACCTAGTGATCTCAATTGGAGATATAGAAGTAATAGAGATGAGGTTGGAGGTAGTGGAAACCATTGGAACAGTAGAACATGGTACAGAGGAGAACGAGGTGTTAATTCTGGTAGAAGTCAGAATGAGAATTGTAGAGGATACAATGATGTGAATTGGAAGAAAAATCGGTTATGGAATGACAGAGAATGGTCATATCCTAACAATAAAGTGGATAAATGGAGAAGTAGTAACGACTACAGTGGAAAAGATGAAACAGTAGAAGATGTTAAGTTGAAAACTTATGTAGATGATGCAGATGCATCGAGTTTTGGAGAAGTTGAAACACAAGAAGATGTTGAGTTGAAATCTTATGATGATGCAGATGCATCGAGTTTTGGAGAGAAGCACACAGGTGAACTGGAAACACAAAATGGCATTACGTTGAATTTATACGAGAAGGTGAACAGAGATAGTAAGTCAGATATGGACAGGCTGGACTGTCATTACGTGAGAAGAGGTACTGCAGATGGAAGCTGACAGTAGCTTGTGGAGAGTACTTAATTAAGGAAGAAATGTAAATAAGTAATAATGTGAAATTAAGTTGAGTTGCACGTTAAAGCAGTTTTATGAGTTGTAGTGAGTGATAAGGTGAATCATAGGATCAGGTGAGATAGTGGTATAATTGTTGAAATTGTGTAGTAGTTAAGATTAAGTTGAGATTAATTAGAATACAGTGTCTGAGTGTGATGTTGAGTCACTTAGATAAATAAGGAGACAGTTGAATAACTGGAAAATAGTTAAGATAAGAAGAAGTACTTTGTCTAGTGAGTAGAGTACGAGGAATAATAAGATGTTAGTGAAATGACAAAGATCATTCAATATGAGGCATAGGATGGATGAATGCCATAATGTTGAGATGGTGGTATACATAATAAGTAGAATGGTAAGTTGATAATAAGTATGAGTTAAAAGTGTTGAGGCAATGTGAAGCATATCATTCGGATTAGTAAATAGTGCTTCGAGTTACAACAGACTAATCAGGAAAATTCTGCATGGAACAGAAAACCTTGAAAGTTATGTGGATGACATATTAGCCCACAATGAAGGATGGAAGGATCACTTGGAGACACTGGAGATATTCTTTGAAAGGGTTAGGGAAGCCAGCCTAACATTGAAGCCAAAGAAATGCTCATTAGGGTACGGAAAAATAGATTTCTTGGGTCACACATTGAATAATGATGACATCAGTCCAAAAGAAGAGTCTGTGGATAAGATCATTGATATGCCAAGACCAAAGACGAAAAAACAAGTTAGGAGTTTCATCGGAGCAGTGAATTACTATAGGAAATTCATTCCACACTGTGCAGAAATAATGGCACCGCTAAGTGATTTGACAAAGAAGTTGTCACCTGGAAATGTCGAATGGAATGAGAAATTGGAGAACAGTTTTATGCAGTTGAAAGAAGAACTGGCAAAGGCACCAATTCTGAGATTACCGAACTTAGAGAAGGAGTTCATATTGCAAACGGACGCAAGTGGAAAAGGGATCGGATGCGTAATAATGCAGGAATATGAGGGGGTGAATCATCCCATAGCATATGCGAGCAGGAAGTTACTTGAGCGAGAGATGAGATATTCGGTGGAAGAAAGAGAATGCTTAGCCATAATGTGGGGTGTAAGTAGGTTCGACCGATATTTATGCGGCAAGCAGTTTGTGATTGAGACAGACCATTGCGGATTGCAGTATATGAAAGAGGGGAGAATGAAAAATGCAAGGGTTATGAGATGGAGTCTAGCCTTGCAAAATTATTCGTTTACTATTAGATACATCAAGGGGTCCAACAATGTAATTTCAGATTACTTGAGCAGGGGACTAGAGTGATATATAGTGAACCTTTGATGAATGATAAGTTGTATATAAATAGGTGTAGAACAGTAATTTTGTTGTGTTATGTAAGGTAAAGGAAGATAGTTTATAGATTAGTTTGTTAAGTATGTGAGTAAGTTAAAGCCTGTGAACAGTCTTTTGAAGGGGGGCATTTGTAGCGAATAAACGCTCCTTAACAAACGAATCAATTAACTAATAACCTGTGTAATTATTAATACTAAGTAACAGTTAAGCTAGACAATTAATTGGCGTATTTAATAGATAATTAATAAATTGAATTGTGGCATTAGCGAATATAACAGTAGAAATCACAAACACAAATGCGCTACAAAAATCAGTCAAGCGCTTGAGGAGGCACGACAACAGCGTTTCGCGTAGCAGGCGATCGTCAACTTTGTGAGCAGCCGAAGAGTCACGTGGTCTGATTCGGGCATGAGATTCTGAAAAGAATGGCAGACATTTTGCGATTTGTCAACCAAAAACGTTAATTCAGAATGCGCCGATGACATTTATTTGAGTGTGAAAAACGGGACTTATTGTACGTTTATTCCACTGCTGATCTGTAAATCCTAGGGAACGTAGTACCTGGGTTAGATAGAAATGTTCGAAGTTTAAGTCGGACTGTAATAGCGAACAAAGTCAATTTTCGCTCGGCATCGATCTTGGGATCGAGAAGACATTGCGAGAACCAGTTGCGATTGGAGTTTCGAAGTAACGAGAAGAAGTGGTGATTCGACGACGAAGCAGAAGTGAAGAAGACGTGTGAGTAGCCAGTGCTCACAGAAGAACGAAGACGACGCGGTGGTGAAACGGCGACCGAGGGCAGCCAGGGAGAAGCGACCTTTCTTCCTATCTTTCCTTCCAATCCAGTTTCCCTGTGTCAAGAACAAGGACCTCATCATCTACTCAAGAAGGGAACTCTTGAGGAAGCTAAGCACCTTATAATATTTTAGTAGATAAATACGCCACAATAGGTAGTTAGGGTATTGAATATTATTTACTGTTGAATGTTGATATTTATAATATACATCAAAAATGAAATACATCTTGTTCTTGTTGTAGGTCAATTCTAGTAATCATTCTTGATCACCCATTACGAATCCCTGAGTTTATAAAGCGTCTAGGGTAAGACCTGGTATGCGACAGGCCCCCTATTTGGTTTTTGACCGGAGAAAAAAAGGTCATCAACTTTTTTGCGGATGAAAAGGTACATAGGCTATGCCTATATTTATCAACTGGGGTTCTGGGCTATATATATTAAATATATATATATAATTATATATATGCATAATTGCATATTATATGCAAATATATGCATAGTATATGCAAATATATTCATAGTATATGCAAATATATTCATAGTACAGCCTGTTTTGCCTGTCTGTCGTCGTTGTTCAGAGGACGAGATGTTCGACCTTCGTGACTTCTCGAAGCTGATGACGTCACACATGAAGGGCGGCGACGAGATGGAGGATGAACTGCGTGAGTCGTTCAAGATGTTCGACTTGAACGCTGACGGTTACGTGACGTTTGAAGAACTGCGAACGGCGATGACGACGATTGGTGAACCGATGACTGAACAAGAATTGAAGGAACTCTTTAAACTCTGCGACCTCAACAGAGACGGAAGAATCGACTACGATGGTATGTATAGCCTACACACACTCCACACATTCTATAAGCACTTACAAACTGTTCTTTTGGGCCGTGCTGGAGTCGGGAGCGCCTCTGAGTAGTTTCCTTGGAGAGGCGCTATATAAATACTTGAATGAATGAATAATAATTATAATAATAATAACACAGATCGATTTGTAAATGGTCAATGCTGACTCGGAACAGCTATAGGGCTTACCTAGGCCTCTCTCTCTCTCTCTCTCTCTCTCTCTCTCTCTCTCTCTCTCTCTCTCTCTCTCTCTCTCTCTCTCTCTCTCTCTCTCTCTCTCCTCTCTCTCTCTCTCTCTCTCTCTCTCTCTCTCTCTCTCTCTCTCTCTGTTTGTATGTCTGTCTGTCTGTCTCTGTTTGTCTGTCTGTCTGTCTGTCTCTCTCTGCCTCTTTCTCTCTGTGTCTCTCAGAGGCTCTTCTGACTTCAGCGGAGGCACAGAATCTGAGTTTCACGCTGAAGCAATTGCAAGTGAAGAACTTGCTCAGGGTACAAGACCTGTCCAATTTTTCCGAGGGGGGGGGGAGAATGTTACGTATATATTTTCTGGGGAGGGGAATATTACCTATGTACATGTAGGCCCTAAACAACAGCTACAGATTTTTCTAAGGAGGAATGTCATTCTTGGGGGGGACATTCTCCCCCCTCCCAAGGGATGCCTATATTACCGTCTGGTTGTTTCTTCAGAATTCTGTAAAGCCATGACGAGCGACGCCTTGTTCAAATGACTCCAACAACCGACCATCACCCTAACGACCATCTCACGAACTAATCAAACGCTTACACATAGAGCCACCTAGCGAATGAACTAGTGTACGCCATCTTGCGAATCAACTACGACCTAGCGTCTGTAGCCTTTATGCTTATCTTGCCTTGTTTAATCGGGTATGAATTATTACTGGACAATAATCTAGCCAGAATAAAGAGAATCCGGTTTTTATAAATGGAAAATATATTCAAAATAATGTATCACAATAAACATACAATTATGCAGTTCCCTAATTACCTATTGGCGTTGATTAATAAGTAATTATAATTATTATTCTTATCTTCTCTCGTAAGATGCAGTTTCACCAGACGAAAGTTCACCACTTCATCAGTTTATGAAATTCAGTTCCTTCCGTGAAATGCAACCAAGTGCCTCCTCGTAGAATCGTAGATGATATGGAAAGATATACACCAATGAAGAACTTGACTCCGGCCGAATCAAGTCTCACGATGAATATATAATTCGCCAATACCAATCTTCTTATTCGAATTGATGCAACGTGTCACAATGCCAGCGACACATTCAAAGTCAATCAACCAAGTGATTTACGACCCAACGATTTCTTCAACGTTCTCCGAAATTCAAATCAACGAACAACTCACGACACACACGATGAATATCCACTACAGGCCGTCCAATATCGCTTCCAAACGCTAATCGGTCCCGTAACTTTATCGTACAGTTGACAACACTTCGTTTTACAACAGATAGTGTTCAACACAGTTCATCCCACTACTAATATTTACTTCGAATCCACGTGCCGAAAACGACCGTGATTCTAGCCATTAGTATTTCTGTAGGAATCACCTTCTTCACCAAAATTTGATGACGTGTCCCGCGTTCCGTTAATTTCCCGAGCTTCTAATTGGTCCGCGCAACACCAACATCGGTTTTGCTGACGTCATCGTTATGGTAGCTAATCTTTATTTCGTTAATGCTGCATTCCGTTTATGTTTCTTGATTACTGTTCGTCTGATTAGATATTAATTTAACTAAAACGCCAAATATCTATTTATCTATAATCAACGCCAGTATAAAATTAGCTATCTTAATTCCTACCTATAATTAATAATTAACATGTAGACAATTTAGTTTGAGAGATAATAGCAAGTCAAACGCTACAAATACCCCCACCTTAAAAGTCTGTAATCAGGCTTTTCAATCTTACCTAATTATCTAACAACTAATTGTCTATCGACGTCCTTACTCTACCTTACTATGCAATACAACATAACTGAACTACTTCTTATCTATTTTAGTTACAATACATTACTGACTTATTTAAATACTATGTCAGTCCTCTACTCAAATAGTCAGACATCACGTTATTACATCCCTTAATGTAACGTATTGTAAAACAATAATTCTGAAGGGCAAGACTCCACCTCATCACTCTTGCATTCTTCATTCTTCCTTCTTTCATGTACTGTAGTCCACAGTGGTCTGTCTCTATCACAAATTTCTTTCCACATAAGTATCTGTCAAACCTACTAATTCCCCACATAATAGCTAGACACTCTCTCTCTTCAACTGAATACCTTTTTTCTCTTTCTAATAATTTCCGACTTGCATATGCAATAGGATGACTCACTCCTCCATGCTGCTGCATGAGTACACAACCTATCCCTTTTCCAGAAGCGTCAGTCTGAATAATGAATTCCTTACTCAAATCAGGTAACCTTAGGATTGGTGTTTTGGCCAGTGCATCCTTCAACTGCCTAAAACTATTACCCAACTCCTCGTTCCATTCAACATTATTCGATGCTGTCTTCTTTGTCAAATCACTGAAGGGTGACATCAATTCCGCACAGTGTGGAATAAATTTCCTATAATAATTTATGGCTCCCAAGAAACTTCTCACTTGCTTCTTCGTTCTTGGCTGTGGCATATCCACAATTTTATCTACTGACTCTCCTTTTGGACTTATGTCATCATTTCCCAATGTATGACCTAAGAAATCTATCCTGCCATAACCCAATGAACATTTCTTCGGCTTTAGTGTCAAACGAGCTTTCCTCACTCTTCCGAAAAATTCTCTCAATGTCTTCATATGTTCTTCCCATCCTTTTGTGTGAGCTAGTATGTCATCGACATAACTCTCCAAGTTCTCGGTCCCATATAATATTTTCCTTATTAACCGATTGTAACTGGATGCACTATTAACCAGTCCAAACGGTAATATACCATCTTGTCTTTATAACCTTCCTAATATTCTTTTATTTCTCAAATTAAAATACCTTATTAATTAACATCTACTCTCACTAAATAGAACTCATCTACTTAATGTTAGTTTCTGATGATGATTCACTCTCATCTCACTAAGACTCTTCATTTGTCCAGAGTTCCTTTAATACTTGTGCAGGCCCTCTGCACGATCTTTCAAAAATTAACTCAAATGTTTAAATCCATGGCTTTCAAATGATGACTCACTCTCATCTCATCAAGCCTATTCAGCTTGTTTACCTTAATCTTAACTATACACTCGTCGTCTCATTCCTCAAAATAACCTCATATCCACATGAGTGCTTGAGTAAACAACACTCAATAAACAATACCCTACTATACTATTCGACTATGTGTTTTACTCAGCTAAGCATTCTCCAATTGCATAACTGTTATAACTAACAACTCAACTTAACTTGAACTCAGATTAAATTTTATTTACAATCCTCTTAACTAATTCTCCTGTCTATACTCTATAGACTTAACTACCACCTCATATTCACAACTCTCCCTCTTTTGTCTTGATCACTCATCTGGTCCATACATGAGTTCCATGCTTTACAACTGGCCTTCCTTTTCAGATTCAATGTATTACCGTTTCTTACTCCTCCTCTGTTAGTTCTTTCTTCCCAATTGTTCTCGTCTAAATCTCCATAAGACTTCCATCTTACTCCTTCCAATGACTCAGTTTCCTTACTACAGTCATTATTATTCTCCCTTCTATGTATAATCCTTCTAAGATATGACCACTTCCTGTCATTCCATGTTCTACTTCTCCACTTATTCTCATCATGGTGCATTCCACCAGTTTCGCTCTGTTTACTTAAATATTCACTACCATTGGTATTTCTGTACCATGGTTTACTCTCATAACATCTTCCCATAGTTTCAACTATGTCACTTTCATCTCTGCATCTCCAATTTAATCTATTAGATCTATCACTGTCTATTCCATTGTTCCTATTGAACTCCCTTGACCTATGTCTATAATTTCTCCTATCATCATTGATCCTCTCCCTCTCGTTCCAATTCACATTTCTCCTATTCACTTCTTTATCACCTGTGTATCTTCCATTTATCCATCTATTTTGTCTCTTAGACTGGACCTCACATCTCCTGTAATTATTCTCCTTATTTTTCCAATCAACATACTGTCTCCTATACATCTTCTTATTCTCACCAACATTACTCGACTCACATCTATCCCTTGTGATCACGTACCTATCTCGAGTCTCTGTTAATTTAAACGGCTCACGTTTGAAATTCTTTTTCACTTTTGGCCCATACGGCAAATCATTATTCTTCTTATATCGAACCTCGTCTGTTCTACTGTTTTTCTCACACCAGTGTGATGCCTTGTTCCAGCATCTCTTTAAAGTATCATCTTTATACTGTATCTCTTTCGTAGTTATGTTCAGATCTGGCATTTCAGTTACTTTCAACGGTTTAAACTTATTTATCTTCTTCGTTTCCGCTCTTGTTTCAACTGCTGCCATCATCTGTTTTGTGTCACTGTTCATGACGTCATCACACCCATCACTCATAGTATCACATTCAAATTGCACTTTCTTCTTGACATGTTGCCCATGTGACTCAATATATATATTTTCTTTGAGTATACCTTTACACTCAATTCTTTCTAACTCTTCCTTTTCACTCACAACATCTGTCTCACCACTTATATCACCATTCTCTGTATATATCTGTATTCTCATTCACCACTATGTGTTTCAGTCCTCTGATTCGTCCAATAATAACTGGTTTAACTGGGTCATCCATCACCATTGCCTCAACTCTACCAGTAAAGTATTCACTCTCGAGGTCTATACAGGCTGTTGGAAAACACCTCATGCTTCCGTCTACTAATACACAGTGTGTCTCACGACCCGTTAAATCGACTTCGTCAATTAACGATCTCTTCACTATGCACGTGCTAGACCCTGAGTCATATAAACAATTCGCTGTAACACCATTTACTTTGACTTGGCACTCATTCTCACTATCATTGTCAACACCTGCATCATTCCTCTCTGCAACCATAGCACTTGCTGCCATGTGTATCGGTTGTTCTCCTTTTCTTTCATCCTTATTTTCCTTTACTTTGACAACTTCGCCTGACTTCGCAGTTTCGTTCGGCTGTGCTATCTTGTATGTACTATTCTCATAAATCTGTACTGCGGCTGCTGTGTGTTTGACAAACCCTTTAGGCTTGTGTACGCATTGGAAAGCTCGGTGGCCTTCCCCCCCACACACGAAACAACTTATCTTGTGCTCTTTAGCCTGTTCTCTCTCTCGGCTAAAATTCCGATTCATGTTTCCACCATGATTCGCGTCTCTATTTTGCTTTGCATCAAATCTTCCTCTGTTCATATTTCCTTGAAACCTTTCCTTCGATTTCTCTTCAAATGACTTTCCGCTCCCTCTGTCATTGCCGAATTTCACAGGAGGTTTTGCAGAATTCTCAACATACTTGTACCCATGAGCCTCAATATACGATTCTGCACAGGTTAGCGTATCTTTCAGATCCATTTTTCCTTTCTCTTTAAGGAACATCCGCAACTCATTGCTGCATGTTAAGAAGAACTGATCTCTCAGAAGCAATTCTTCCATCCCCTCGTACGTCTGCTCAAACCCTGCTTGCAATAGCCATTGTTGCATATATCTCTGCAATCGGTAGACATAATTCACAGGGGTCTCACCCTGCTCCATTTTACTAGTCTTAAATTTAATCCGATAACCGCCTTCCGTCAACTGGAATCTTTTCAAAAGATGCTTCTTCAAGCAGTCATAGTCATTCGCTTCATCCGACGACAAACGCTGGTAAACCTCCAAAGCTTTGGACTCCAGGTGTCGTACCAACATCATCGACCAAAACTCTTTTTGTATCTCACATGCCGTACAGGTTCTCTCAAACCTGAGTAAGTAGGCGTCCAAGCAATCCTTTGCTTCATTGAACATTGGGAATTTAATATCTTTCATTCCCTTGTTTCTCTGGTTTCCTTGATGGCTGCTATCGCCCATCATTACTATCGGACTTTCATTATATCTGTTCTGTCCATCTCTCGTTTCCATCTCTTTCAATCTTACTTGTACTTCCATTCGCTTAATTTCAAGATCTCTCGCTTGTCTTGCTGCATCAGCCTCAGCCTCACGCTGAAGTTTTGCTTCATCAGCCTCACGCTGAAGTTTAAGTTCAACTATCCGATTTGCTTCACGCGCTATTTCCCTTTCATTTTCTCTGGCTGCCGCATCAGCCTCACGCTCACGCTGAAGTTTTGATTCATCAGCCTCACGCTGAAGTTTAAGTCTTACTTCTTCCATTCTATTCGCTTCGCGTGCTATTTCCATTTCTCTGGCTGCTTTTTCAGCCTCATGCTGAAGTTTTGCCGCATCAGCCTCACGCTGAAGTTTTGCCTCTTCGGCTATCATTCGGTCTTTTTCCTTCTGGTCTTCCCTTTGTTCCAGTCTCTGTTGTCTCAGTTCATTTTGTCTCTCTCTGACAAATGTATTCAATCCCTCCCCTTCTAGGGACAATGCACGGGCAATATCCACCCACTGTTGGAAGTCTGTAACTGCCATCTCCTTACTCACTTACTTTGTCTAAGTAGTAATAAATTTCAAAGCAATACTATGCTATTAAATTCTCAAGAATTTAAAAATGTATAATTACCTACAGTAAGTATTTAATTGCTATGGCTTCAATGTTGACTCTTCTTCACAATATATATTCTCCTGTCCCACTCTAGCAACAAAATTACTGTATCTAGTTCAATGTTTATTCAATACACACGTTGAACAGCGTTATGCTAACACTTTCCGTATTAAAATAAATTTCCATTATATCGGTTTTGTCTCTTTAAAATTAATGTCAGCAATATTCAAATAATCCACAATCAATATTGTTCAAATCCCCGAGACGGGCATCCCATCTGTAGCCTTTATGCTTATCTTGCCTTGTTTAATCGGGTATGAATTATTACTGGACAATAATCTAGCCAGAATAAAGAGAATCCGGTTTCTATAAATGGAAAATATATTCAAAATAATGTATCACAATAAACATACAATTATGCAGTTCCCTAATTACCTATTGGCGTTGATTAATAAGTAATTATAATTATTATTCTTATCTTCTCTCGTAAGATGCAGTTTCACCAGACGAAAGTTCACCACTTCATCAGTTTATGAAATTCAGTTCCTTCCGTGAAATGCAACCAAGTGCCTCCTCGTAGAATCGTAGATGATATGGAAAGATATACACCAATGAAGAACTTGACTCCGGCCGAATCAAGTCTCACGATGAATATATAATTCGCCAATACCAATCTTCTTATTCGAATTGATGCAACGTGTCACAATGCCAGCGACACATTCAAAGTCAATCAACCAAGTGATTTACGACCCAACGATTTCTTCAACGTTCTCCGAAATTCAAATCAACGAACAACTCACGACACACACGATGAATATCCACTAGCCTACAGGCCGTCCAATATCGCTTCCAAACGCTAATCGGTCCCGTAACTTTATCGTACAGTTGACAACACTTCGTTTTACAACAGATAGTGTTCAACACAGTTCATCCCACTACTAATATTTACTTCGAATCCACGTGCCGAAAACGACCGTGATTCTAGCCATTAGTATTTCTGTAGGAATCACCTTCTTCACCAAAATTTGATGACGTGTCCCGCGTTCCGTTAATTTCCCGAGCTTCTAATTGGTCCGCGCAACACCAACATCGGTTTTGCTGACGTCATCGTTATGGTAGCTAATCTTTATTTCGTTAATGCTGCATTCCGTTTATGTTTCTTGATTACTGTTCGTCTGATTAGATATTAATTTAACTAAAACGCCAAATATCTATTTATCTATAATCAACGCCAGTATAAAATTAGCTATCTTAATTCCTACCTATAATTAATAATTAACATGTAGACAATTTAGTTTGAGAGATAATAGCAAGTCAAACGCTACACGACAAACCAACTTAGTAGCCTACGAGCGGTCGTCAAATCTACGAAAGTAACTGAAAAAGACTGCAGGTTGCACGTATTTTTAAACAAGCCAGTTTTATATTGTTCTGAACGTTTACATCGACAGAAGCTAGGAAAAACATTTGGTTGCATACAGAACGAAAGTAGTTTTAACTCGTTCTGTTTCTTGTATAGGCCCTATACTTTTTAAAAGGCAGAAGAGTGGGGCCATGAAATTTGCTAAAACTGCAACAAGAAAATCTACAGAACTCCACAAATTTAAACAAATCAAATGAACCAACCACTCATTCAAATATACAGATTAATTCATATTATATACAACATATTCTACTTAATTAGCCTAATGATATGCATGTATATAATTTTAAACACATGTCCTTGTACACATTCTGCTATTTCATACAAACCTTAAACCAAAAATCGAGAAGAAAAAAAGGCAGATGGTAGGCATTGGTAGGTACTTTGGTACTGGTAGGTACTGGTGGGCCAAGTGCCTCTTTTCATTGTCTCAAAACCACTTTGTCTCTGTTGGTCTAATGCGCTGGGAGCATCTCTCATTGGCGTGCACTGTGAGAGGTGCTATATAAATTTACAGACACAATACAATACAATACTGTATTGTGCACTGCATGTAACTTTCAGATTCATCTTAAGACACAGCCATTGCCCAGTGCCTTCAACAAATCCCACAAGGTGTTATAAGAATTACCAATTACAAAACATAGCATTACAGTATTTGTAAACGGGTTTATACAGAAGTCCAGATAATTAGCAAACTTAGTTTACGACAAAACTCATGATGTCAATTCTACACATCTGAAAATGGGTTTGCACAGACTGCAATTAAATGGGTGAGTCATTTTACCTGTGCCTTTACACCTCCATCATATATACAGGTGTTGTACAACAGACTATTATTACCATGCAGGAATTTCCGTTCCAAACATGTGCAGATAAAATATAAAACGTCACATGCAAACACAAAGTCATGATGATTGCTTGTAGGCCTAATGAAATATCAAGGCATACATGTAACAGTTGGAATCAAAATTTTACTTGCAGCCAAAATTAAGAATTACATTTTTCTCTGGACGCAGATGTGGGATGTCAGCAGTAGCAGCAGCAGTATTAGCAGCAGTATCAGTAGCAGTATCAATAGCAGTATCAGCAGCAGTTTTAGTCATCACATGATAGAAGCAGTTCGACGAGATGCAAAATAATGTGGTGCCACTAAATTAGTTCTCAAGTCTAAGTTTAAAATTATATAATTGAAGCAACAGACTTCTATAATAATTGGTCATGATGTGCAATGGAGAACCAGAGCAAAATTGTTAATTTTGAGTAATTTTCACAATCCTATCCAACCAAAACCTACAAACCTCAGCTCAGCACAATCGATTATGGTACCAAAACATTTGATGTTTGGCTCCATGAACATCGAGTATCCATGCGTATATGCCTATCCAAATATCCATCTATGCATCCATCAAAATCATCACCATCACCAATGCCTTCAGCAAACGCACAAAGATTTACTCTCGCTACAGAATGAAATCTTCATAGAAACCTTTAAAAAGAACTGACTTACACAGAAGTAGAGCTAAACTGATGTGCCATCATAAAGAGTAAGACAAAAAACATTCACTCAAAACCAGAAAACGTTGTTGTCTTAGAGCATTTAATTACAACAATCATCAATTGCCAAATTTCTAAAATAACTGCAAATGTACATGAATCAAAAGAATTAACAGCAGCGAAATCAAATGTTAATAAATCAGAAATCAGTTCATAGAGTAATGGACTTGAACAGAAAATGACTGCATTTTTACATCTTTGAACAAGTATATGACATCCAATTAGAATCAAAAGTCTAACGATTCTGACTGACTTAAATATTTGGTTAAGCACGTCAATGATGAAGCAAAAAAACATACCTAGTTTAAATTATATCGCGCAAACAATGTAAATCTATCAACAACAAATTACCACAGACAAACCAAACAGAATATAAACGCCAACAAAGCAGAATGTCAATCGATAAGTATTAACAATCATAACGATGTGTAAATTCACCTTTCACGTTATGCATTGGTCATTTTTAATTTTCAAATACTTTCTAAACTAATCAAACACAAACAGAACAATAGGAAGAGAAGAAATAACATAAATTAAATTCAGCAATAACCAACACTTATCCCGAACTTAAATCACAAGTATAAAAAAACAAGAAATTAAAAAAACATACGCATTTCACTGGTCCATCAGACCCTAAAGTAATTACATAACATTAAACCGAAATTCAACAAATATATATATATATACATGTGACAAAACTCTAGCATATATATATATATATATATGTGACATGTCCTTGAATTTAAATTACATTCCACTTAACGCATAAACATAACAAAAGAAATCAAAGAACAAAACATGCTTTGTTATCCTATCAACTGCTACCTGGACGCATTGACTGACAGCAAAAAATGAGGTCTATTAGTAGGCCTCAGTGGCTTCGTATTCCTCTACACATGTGCTACCACATGTGCAGTGCACTTCTCTGGATCTTTCACACTTGGAGTGCCACTGATTGGTACAACCATAAGAGGTGCTTTATAAATTCATAGATACAATACAATACAATACAAACCAAGTCTGAGTTGTCATATTTAATTTAACTCTGTCTACGTCATATCTGCTTCAAAAAGTCTCCATTCATTACCGTCATCAAGCATTGCTCATTCAATGCATGAGTTGACAGCATTTAATTGATGAAAGGGATTTGCAGAAGCTTCACCACGAAATCACAAAAAGAAAGTTTCAAATACACACTGCAGAGTTATCAAGACAAAAAACCACTTCAACACTACGACCAACACTCTGCAAATATTAACACCATCATTTAAAAGGCGTTGTCTGAAACGCAATAATACTTTCTAATTATCATCATCACTTCATTTATCGTAGTTTGCAGCCACAGAACTGAGGCATGGTAATGCAATTAATATACACTGCCTTGAACAGTGAACATGAACAATACCTGAACCTTCGTCTTACAGGGAAAAGACTCTGAATGTCGTTATCTGTAAGCTGCTGTAATTTCCTACAGCCAAAAAAAAGACATTTAACGGAAACCAACTTTTGCGATAATAGCACTCAATCAACTAAGTTCATACAAGTCAAATACGCTGACACGATGTGAAAGTCCTGAAGTCTTTCTGTAAGGAACCTGAATTAAACTTTTGGCACTGGGTGCAAAGACCTTCACACGGACGCACGATGTCCTAATGACCTTAACAGTTATTTAACAAGCCTCTAAACTCTTTCATAAAAAAATCACAGACTTTTCATGTCATGAATTTCTAAAGCAGTAATATTGAAGTAATGCAGCAAAACTAACTGCTAAGATGTTCTACTTTTTAGCAGGTAATGAAACCACATTCTAAAAGGCATTCATTAAAAGAAAAACTATTGTTTTGAGCTCAAAGCAGATATGTCTAGTAGAAGGACAGAGTGCATGTTGACCAAGAATGCTTGCGACCTACCATCATATCAACTAAAAAAAACTAAGAAAATGAAACAATACAGAAACTTTTAACAAATCTTACATCAAAACAGAAATGAACAAGAAAACAGAAACAAATACAAAGCTGAAAACAATGAAACATTTCAAAGCATGATGAAAACGAGTTGAGCTTCATAAATTACTGGGAAGAAATGGAGATCGGTAATTTCATTCATTGATATCAAATGGTTAGTATCAGGAACTAATGATGATGATGATGATACATATATAATGCACACACACACACGCATATATACTTATATATATATATGACGGTGTATACATAAACATATTCTTGCATCTTTACAAATGCTGATGGAACTGTAAGAAGAAAACACTTAAGCGTATCCATGCATATCTATTGTCCAAGAGTCCAAAAGTCCATTGTGCATATACAGAGTCTGGTCCACCATTCATGTCATGGAACCTCATACAAATATTTATTTATTTATTTAGAGTATTTATATAGCGCCTCTTCAAGAAATCAACTCAGAGGCGCTCTCTGCGCTAACTAGCCGAAGTGATTAAGTGTAATAACAACAAGAAAATTTATAATAAATAAATACTTGAAAGACTGAATAACTAAAACACTCAGTCTAAGTCCAGCTAAACATCAAAACTAAAACGTTGCTATATGCACAGTGGCCGAGTGGTTAGAATGCTCGACCTGTAACGCGGAGAGTATGGGTTCGATTCTCGTCCTCATCAGTTACTGTCTAGGGACCCTGAGCAAGTCCCTCACTCACAATTGCTCTGCAGTACAATTGCAGTTGTGCCATAGAGGCATGGTCACTTCAGAGCTGTGCAAGGAGGACAATATGAAATTGCAGTTGTCTTGGATTGCATTTGTAAAGTTCATAATAAAAGAAGAAGAAAACAAAAAGAGGCTATTATACTGCTATAATATCACTCAAAATGAAATGTCACATTTTTACATCATAAAACATAGAACAATAATTACTTTACAAAAGAGACGGTCCCAAACGCGAAAAAGTCTTTGTTCAAGTTACCGGTAATTATTTATTGGTCATTGTGTCAAATTCTAGAAGTCTCAAATTACACAGATAAACTCAGAATTTCCACCTTAAGGATTTCTACACAGGTCCAAAAACATTAGTTCTGTAAGAAACTGGTCAACAATGCAATCATTAAACAATAAACATAAGCAAAAGTTCAAAAGCACAAGTTTGCAACAAATACAAGAATGCATATCAAGTAGATTTTAAAGCAGATAAACATTCTGAGATGCCTACATCAGAAATCATAGATATATTCTAAAATTACACAAACACCACGAAAGCATTAAACATAATTAAAAACTGCAATTTCCAACAGTTTTTCCAAGTAGAAGCTGAAAGCTGAACAAGGCCAAAACAGAGCAGAAACACAAACTAGCCTTTCTAATGCAAATTTCAACCATTTCTGACTAGCTATAAATTCCACATTAGACATCATCATCATTCAACAAAAATAGAGAAATTCCACAGCATATGCAATGCTATCTAATAGAACGATCATTTTAATTCATTTTTAATAATAAAAATTCAAAATCATTGCCATACACAGATCTTGGCCATTATTTCAGTAAAAGTAATAACAGTGCTTTATGTTGGGATAAACATTACAACAATGAAAAGGTCTAAATCATCGTCAAAAGTCAGCTAATTAATTTTAAATCAAACAATTTCAAGTGCCGCTTGTAGACAAATTTGCAAAACAATCACCTTCCTTGCAAGCACACTCTTTCACAGAGCAAACATTTAAATATGAAGCCACCAAATCAAAACTTATAAATTTCACAACAACCAACACACTAAGATGTCATATGAATTTCCTAGAAATAACATGCAAATTAGATTTTAAGAAGTTGATTTACAACAACTAACATGGGACAACAAAAACTTAAATACAAAATGCTACTACAATAATCGGTTATTATTCCTAACCGTTATACCAAATATTCAACGCCATCATTACTATTCTACTAATTTTCATTGTAGCTGAAATTGTGCACCATCAGCATCTAATGACATAACAAGACGCCCTGGCAACGGCACGGTCGTGTTATGGCGCCATAGAATGTGTCGTTATTATAACAACCTACGTCACTGCGCAACAGGAGTGAAGCCTTACTTACATAACTTACAGTTACAGCTCAGAGGGTGCAATTACCCCCGGTACAGTAACTGCTTAACCCTTTAATGCTGGAGGGTATAGGATTCCCCATACCATTTACTACCTTCTCGGCATTAAAGGGTTAACCCAATTATCAGAATGCTAACTTGAACCTTGATAATCAGAGAGGTTTTAGCTGATCTTCCTTGTTACATGTAAATGAAAAAAAACAGCAATGGTCTATCTAGTAATGATAGTACAACTGTAATCATCCCGTTGAAACGTTCTTACAAAATGTCCAACAAAAGAAGAGACACATTCTGTACAGCAATACATTATATCAATACATCTCAAATGCATTTATCAACAATGTAACACCCAGCCTCTTTAGTTATTGGGCCATCTACCGGTACCTAAAATGACCCAACTCTTTAGGTCTACGACATGTACCTTCACCAACACCTGAAATTGTTTTCTTCTTGACTGGAGGCTTTACCAAGTATGCTTCCTATGCACCATGCAAAGTACTTAATACTTTAAATGAATGAATGAATGAAAGTCATAGTGGAGAAATACCAAGAGCAGCTGAATAGCCGTGGTCCGCTATCATCTGTAATTTACCCCACACAGATTTTCTGAATAGACACTCAACAGTTCAAAGAAAGCAGCAGAATAATATTTTGCTCAATTAGATGAATACATAAAACAATGCTTCAATAATAATAATAATTAACGTACATAGCACCATTCGCAGTAAATCATCGCTCGAATCGACAAAAAAACATATCAAATGCGAACAACGAACAAACGATAAACACTGAATTCCTACTGACATTCGATTACGCAAAAGAGTGCGACAACAATGACCCGTCAAGTCAACGTGATAAGCAAGTCAACGTGATAAGCAAGTCAACGTGATAAGCCCTGGTGGACATTCTTCAGCTCTAAACAGGCTGTTTATGAGGCGCCCTTGTAGCGGTATGGCCACGTTACGGCGCCATATAAATTGTCGTTATTATTATTATTATTTATTAAACATAGAACTTTACAACTCACAGATAATTATTGTGAAGCTGGAATGGTCTCTCGCTGTCTTCATTTCAACTAAAACTCCCAGTTGGTGCTACTGCACTCACAGTCTACACAGATATTATGCATTTAAAAGGATGTCGACAAAATGGGAAGCATGACATGGAGTTGCTATCCAGATGTATATGAAAAAAGACGGCTATGCCAATACCTAACAAGGTTCCAAGAAGGTCATTCAATAGCAGTGGACATCATTGTATTGCAGGTACCGTAGTTAAGATTTGTGATTTGTGTTCTTCTGAATTGTTTCAATTGCATAACTGTACACTGTAGCCGTTTGGGGTCCGTTTGTCAACCGGATTATTCAATAAAGGAAATTATTATTTATGGATGACCCCCAATAGATCATCCAAAAAAGAAGTTAAGCTATTCAACTGTCCAATTACAATATTACAACAGAAAACAAAAACTGTAGTTAAACAACAACTACGAAGAAAGCAGTCTAGAATATAAACACCAGCAGTTGCAAACGAATCACAAATGAATCGCTCAGCAGTGATTCACCCTAGCAGTGATTCACCATAGCAGTGATTCACCATAGCAGTGATTCACCACAGCAGTGATTCACCATAGCAGTGATTCACCCCAGCAGTGATTCACCATAGCAGTGATTCACCATAGCAGTGATTCATCATAGCAGTGATTCACCATAGCAGTGATTCACCATAGCAGTGATTCACCATAGCAGTGATTCACCACAGCAGCGATTCACCATAGCAGTGATTCACCATAGCAGTGATTCACCATTGATCACATCACGTCAATGAATCAATCGTCTAAACACAGCAGCAGGTAACCAAAACAACAATCAGCACAGGTAAATAAATCACAGGTCAACTAAACGATAAGCGGCACAGATATAAACACCCACAAAAAAAGAAACCGCATCCACAAGATGCATCACTTTATTTCTTCCAACACTTCCGCCAGCGGTCCAAGCGTTTCAACGTTTAGATTCGACGCGCTTTCCTCGTCGGAATCGTCTTCGTCGTGATGGTGCGTCACGTATCGCGGTGTCTCTGGCCTCAGGTGCGGCACGTTGCTGTTGCTGTCACGCTTCTTCGACGGATGTGGTGCGGTCGCCGCAGTGCCATTCACCGACTCTGCCTCCGTATCTTCATCGGTGCTTCGCGAGTGATGCATTGCCGCTGCTGCTGCTGCTGGTGGCGGCATTTCACGGTTGGATGGGTCTACCAGTTCGTGTTCCACGGTTGACTCGTGTGGCATCTGGAACACGTTCAGCGGTTCACAGGTAAGAAAACTAAGCATTCCTAACTGTTTTTCAATACATTGCAACGTGTAATCCAGTGGTTCCCAACCCATGGCCCACGGGCCAAAAGTGGCCCGCCAGGCCTAAAGCAATGGCCCTCATCTCTAAAAAATTACCAAAATATTTGAAAAATAGACAATTTGGACATAATAGAACACATAATTATTTTCTGCTACAAATTATTTTCTTTTGACGTATATTTATAAACAACATCAAGCATTCTATTTTGATCTAATTATAACAATTTTATATGTTTTTATTTAATTAAATTTTTGCCTCGTGGCCCCTAATGTCCTTCAACCAATGAAAAAGTGGCCCTCGTGTCCTCCAACTAAGAAAAAGTTGCCCTAAATTCAAAAAAGGTCGGGAACCACTGGTGTAATCCCACCTGTCTCTCACTACATCAACATCGCTTTAACCTTTTGCCAACCAAAGTGTATTAAATGGTACAAGCGAAAAATGCTATACCCCTGGTCGGTGGTGAAGGGTTAACGAACCGTGCATATGAAGACCACAGTATTGTCAACAAGGTCATGCACTGAACAATTAAATACCTTATGTTACCTATAATTACTTAACCTATAAGTCTGACGCTGCATAGAGGGCCTAGCCCCCATGTACCTACTGGAACTCTGCTTCCCACCTCTGGCGTCCAGCGGCGATCTGACCTCTGATCAGATGGTACGGGAAAACGAACAAGCTGAACTCTTCGTCCCTCGCTCTCGAACTGCTATACGCAGTGGCGCTCTTTCTCAGTGGCTGACCCTAGAACCTGCAAAATTTATGGCACTGCAGTGATCAAGACACAGAGAGATATTTCAGTCTTTTCAGGTGATTGAAATCAAATATAAATAGAAAGTCCCACTCACCAGCATAGATGGTGCTTTGAATAGATAGCTGAACGGATAGTAGAGCAGATTGAGAAACGAGACGGCGTAGATGTCTGCATATCGCATCACTTGACTAGCGAAGAACGTCTGTCTCGAACCTGTTGACAGAAAACAATTACACATTGAAACCTCATTCGTAAATTAATTACTGAAACAGGAAACTGCAGGATTGTCTAGTAAACACTTGCACCACGAGTGCCAATAAATTCCTCCAGTAGTCTTTTTCATGTCTTTAGATGTCTCTTGAGTGCTTCTGAATGGTTCAACCTACTAGAGGTGCTTTACAAATGCTCAAATACAATACGATACAATACAATGTAATGTAATTAGTAATTCCTATGGTGCCGCTCACAGACATGGGCATCCAGCAGTGCTCCCAGTGCTAAAAGACCCAAAAAATAGGTCTTATAAGAGAGAGATATGCAAATAGCTATCCAGAAAGAAGAGTCCCATGCAGAGTGGGGGAAAGGGCCCAATGATGTTAAAGGATTGAGTTTGAGCAATAGTGGCTTGTGGGACAAACAAGTCAGACCTGTCCAGAGAACGTAGAGGTCGATGAGAAGATGCAAAATGAAGAGAACGAGTTAGATCCCAAGATATTTTGGCGCAAGACCTAGTTTGGACTGTTAACTAAATATAAACATAAATATATCACCATATAATAAAAAAGAGACTAGTCATACCGCTGCGAAATAAGCTGCCGAGCATTCCAAAGGACAGATCCATCTCATGACTGACTTCCTGTTGAAACAAATAAACATTAAACATTGTCTCATTAACAAACATGACTGTGAATAATATTGAGCAAGGCGAACAAAACTATAAGTTAATAATGAATTTAGCAACTCCTACCTAAGCTTGCTTTGTTAAAGAATACAAGGTGAACGATGACTTTTAAGGCAATCTCATATGCTTGAGAATTTCCATCACCGATACAGGAAAAATATTTTCATATATATTAGAATTTTCCTCATGACCTTCTTGGAATTTTTGCAAAGAACTATTCTCTCCGATCAGCATTTGTTTTGTCAGGGTGTAAACACCTACATTAGTTTTTTGCGAAGTTGCACAACACAAACAAGAAGTAACAATTATGATAACAATTATGACTTCACTAATTATCTCTGGTAAATATGAGCTTGACTGTGATAAACTGCAGCTTTTCATGAATTGGGATTCATATTTAATTCAAAATTATACATGTGTTGTTTCAAACTGTGCCCTACACCAATTGTCTTACACCAATTGTCTTACACCAATTGTCTTACACCAATTGTCTTACACCAATTGTCTTACACCAATTGTCTTACACCAATTGTCTTACACCAATTGTCTTACACCAATTGTCTTACACCAATTGTCTTACACCAATTGTCTTACTAGATCATCTTATTCTGATCGTCTGACTCTGATCACCTTACCTTGATCATCTTTCTCGGATTGTCTTAAATGACTGTCTTACTCCAATCACCATATCCCATTCATCTTACCACCATCATCTTACCCCGATCATCTTACCCTGATCATCTTACCCGATCATCTTACCCTGATCATCTTACCCTGACCATCTTACCTCGATCATCTTATCATCTTACCCCGATCATCTTACCACGATCATCTTACCCTGATTGCTCCTTGGACACTGCTTATGTCTGGCGAGTACGGCGATGTGCTGTCCAGATTGCGGAACATGTCGCTGAGAACAGCGTAGAGGTTCTGAAGTCGCGTGTACAGCGTGTTCTTACTCGTCCAAACGTACAACTCCTGCGCCAACTCCGGTATCACGAGGAACGTTCGCCAACCGCGAATCTTCTTCGATTTGAGGATGTCGCCGAAGATGTGATCGCCGATGTACATTACGTCCTTTCCCTTTGCTCCTATCAACTCGGAGAAGACGTCGCAAGAACCTGCGGCAAATGTAATTGTAATGAGTAATTTCTATAGCGCAGCTCACAGCCGAGGCCATTCAGTGCGATAACCTCTAGAGAAGAAATAGGTCTTAAGAAGAGAGACAAAAACATATCATTGGAAAATCCCAGCAAAATCATCATCATATAATCTAAATTCATATAGTATTGTATACAGTACACCTTAAAGTCATAATATAAAAATGAAAAAGTTTCTAGTATATTTAGTTTCCTGACCTCCAGAGTAGATTCCTCCTTCCTGCATTGTTCCAATGAATGTGCCGATCTTCTGCGCCCCTGTCTCCTGCAAATTAGTTAATATTTACATTTAAATTACACATTTTCAGGGCTGCAAAGATTTTAGAAAATTTCAATTAAGTATATCGTGTCATTTTTACGTAAATTATGTCAAAATCAGAGAAACACAATTTTATTCAACCTATGTTTAAAGCTAAATTAAGTTTTTAAATTAAAAATTCCTGTCTCGAGTAAACAACAAATTTGTTCCCTTTTTTACACCACACTGCTGTTTCTTTGAATTATAATCTAAATAATACAAGCATCAAATTTCACTAATTTTACAACTTCAACTATAAACAAGCATCAAATTTCACTAATTTTACAACTTCAACTGTAAACAGACCAGTTTCATAATTCAAGCATTCTAAAATTAACAATCGATGTGCATAATAGTACACGAATCTAAATGTAACAGGAACCTGTAATAATCAATAATACTCCAATCTTACCTTGTCAATGCTTCTTAGGATAGTTCCTTCTGCAAAAAAGTTTGGTTTCTTTGCATCGACTACAATGTAGTCAAAATATTTCTCCCACGTTCGTTCAGAACTGTCCAGCAGATAAGACATTATTCGCTACAAAGGAATGAAACTTCAAGTTCAGTTTACAGTAAAGTTAAAACGTGCAAAACACGTAAACAACCTTAAACTCCTTCATTCGTACGAGACAAAAAAATTCAATTTCACCAACCTTATGCTCATATCAACCTATCCAACTGTTACCTGTAAAATTTATTAGTACATGGTGACCTACGGTAAAGAATAAAAGTAGATAGATTTACATTCTGTTGCTAATTGATTCCAATGCAGAAGTTTATCAATTTATAAATAAAATATCTATTTCGAAGAATATTTAAATATAATTATTAATTCAATATCTATTTTTCTTTTATAGCCATGACTAAAAGAACCACTTTAACTAAATACATGTATTAAGAATAGCTACATATGTAGTGCCTACCCTAGTGTAGTCGTAATCGCTGTTTGTAAGAAGAAACGTCTTTTTTCCATGCTGTCTTATTCTGAAAAACACAAATAATCCACATTTATTCAATCAATACAGTTAATCATACACAGATTAATCTCTGTAATCTACTCAATCAACTTATCAATCAATCATCATTGATCAAATACACTAGATTCAGACTAACTGAATGCTCCTAATTACTCTATCTGTAATCAACGAACATTTAACGCCCTCCACCATAATAATTATCATCACTGCCATCAATGAACTGAAAGTAAATAGTTTCTAATCAGCTGAAAGCTCAGATCACTGATAACAACCAGCCATATCATATCTGGTCAAGGTAGAACCTTCATTTCAGACCAGTATATACATCAACTGCACTCAAGATAGAACATTGCACATTTAGGCCTTATACTGATTGCCTGACAACGATGAAAAGGACATAACAATTGACAACTTAATACTACTACACAATGAACTTTGATCACTCGGACTACAGTAAGGACATAACGATTGACAACTTAAGAAAGACTACACCATGAACTTTGATCATTCGAACTACAGTAAGGACATAACAATTGACAACTTAAGAAAGACTACACCATGAACTTTGATCATTCGGACTACAGTAGGGACATAACAATTGACAACTTAAGAAAGACTACACCATGAACCTTGATCACTCGGACTACAGTAAGGACATCACAATTGACAACTTCAGCAGACTACACCATGAACTTTGATCACTCAGACTACAGTAAGGACATAACAAAATTGACAACTTAAGAAAGACTACACCATGAACTTTGATCACTCAGACTACAGTAAGGACGTAACGATTGACAACTTAAGAAAGACTACACCATGAACTTTGATCACTCGGACTACAGTAAGGACATAACAATTGACAACTTCAGCAGACTACACCGTGAACTTTGATCACTCGGACTACAGTAAGGACATAACAATTGACAACTTAATACTACTACACAATGAACTTTGATCATTCGGACTACAGTAAGGACATCACAATTGACAACTTCAGCAGACTACACCATGAACTTTGATCACTCAGACTACAGTAAGGACATAACAATTGACAACTTCAGCAGACTACACCGTGAACTTTGATCACTCGGACTACAGTAAGGACATAACAATTGACAACTTAATACTACTACACAATGAACTTTGATCATTCGAACTACAGTAAGGACATAACAATTGACAACTTAAGAAAGACTACACCATGACCTTTGATCACTCGGACTACAGTAAGGACATAACAAAATTGACAACTTCAACAGACTTCACCATAAACTTCGGTCACTCAAAACCTATTCGTTTGACTGGCAGTGAGACAATTCACGCAAATACCTGCAACTCAATTTCATCAAAACTATTTTGTTATTTTAATCTTACAAAGACAAGAAGGATAGCCTAAGTTATACAATACAATACATCTGCAATCTGATAAAGCCTTCTTCAAAGCTCAGAAGTACCTCGACAGCGCACATGCAATCATATTGCTGATCAATGGTGAGTGAAGGACTTGCTAAAGGTCCCAACACAGTAACCGCCT
Source organism: Lumbricus rubellus (assembly GCA_945859605.1). NCBI lineage: Eukaryota > Metazoa > Annelida > Clitellata > Crassiclitellata > Lumbricidae > Lumbricus > Lumbricus rubellus. Next base: position 28,863,105 of record OX243817.1, on the reverse strand, counting down.
CGGACAAGAATCGAACCCGCACTCTCCGCATTACAGGCCAACCACTCTAACCAATCAGCCACTGTGCATCTGCTTTTAGACCAAGATGCTCTTGAACTCCGCCACTGGTTGCACTCTGCCAGTGCCAGTCCCAAGCCTGGATAAGGGAGAAGGGCGTCGATAATGGTATTTGTTACCACACAGTGATGTTAAACTGCAACTGCCACCACCGTCCAAGTCCAAAGCTGTGTACGTTAGCATATGTAAAGTTCTATCAGATAAACACAGATCAAAGTGCATGATATCAGTTATGCTTGTTACAGCGTCTGTCTGATTGTTCCATATCCAATTATCCATCATTAGCAAACACCAAGATTCGTCACGATTACTGAGGGGATCAGCAGAGAGACTGAAGTGAACCAACCGATCCAATATGACTGGCAATCGGGAATCTTTCTGAACGTATTCATCCATATTTTCTACTGTAATCTTCTTCAAATCTCCCTAAAACAGAAAATGACATAGCCACAAATGAAGTTAAAGTTTGGTGATTAACAAATACGTGCATCTGAAGGACGAAGGAGGGATGGTGGGATATAAGGTAGAAATATTGGGAACACAGCGAGAAACAATATACGCAAACACGGAAAACCGCAAGAAAAGTTCTTGACAGTAAAAGTTCTAGAAAGGAAGCCGAGCAACAAAGGTGGTACCATTTGAAATACCGCGAGAATCGTCCAAAAAAGCGAAATCCCGCTGCATGAATGAATTAAGAAACTGACCTGCATGTGAACCCAGTCGAAAGCGTCACGACAATCTTGGAAGATCGACTTGAACGACATGTAGAGATCGTCACACTTGACGCCCGTTGGTTCACTGACAACGCAACAACAGACAACGTCGGATTTAGCAACCAACAATGCAACAAACAGACAATGGATTTAGCAACCAACAATGCAACGGATTTACTAATAAAATCTGCAACAGACTTAATAATAATTAACTCTCTGTAATGGAGTTAGTAATCAACACCAAAAACACCACAAAAAACACCACTTCATATATAAATCACAGCCGTGCCAGTGCAAACAACAATGTGACTATTACAGAAATATCGACCACAAATGTAAGTAAACTAAACAACTTCCGTGATAATATTCACGCAAACCATGCAAAAACAGGATTAAAGACGAGAAACAAAACTTGTAAATCCTAACATGTCTTGGTTTTCAACACACCAATAAAAATGACTACAGGTAAGCATGCAATACCCAACCTGAAAAGGGGTCTAACAGGGTGGACAGCGGCTGCCTATGAGGTCAAAATCGAAGTACACAGAACTCAATTGGATAATTTGTGGTAGGAAATGTGGTTCAACAAAAGCATGGCTAATGGTTATTCCGAAACAAATTCTACGAAATACAGCATATAAATTAAATGTTCCGCAAACAATAACCTGCACACACAGTGCTAAATGCTTTTTGACTTCCTTAACAATCCTAAAGAAGCCCTTAAATTTACTAAAACAGTTTAATTTTGCTAGCACTGAAAAAATAACTTGTCATAAGATCAAAATGTTTGAAAATGTTGACTCTTGTTGAGGCTGTTAATTCTACAGCATGCAAAAATATAAAAACCAAACTTCTAAGATAAACAATGCATCAATGTTTTAAATAATATATTTTGCAACAAGAAATGAAGCCTTCAGCAAACGAGCTCTGAAATCAAAGTCTTGTTCCTACAGCAAATCCTGTGACCTACACAGCAGGACCGAGATGCACAAGAGGGTATAACTCATACTCTTTGCGTAAATGTGGCCTATGCGTGAGTAGTGGGTAATTTCCGTATGCATGGCTTCTGATTAGCGAATTACGATAGGTATAACGTTATGCGAACTCGGAGGCAGGTATAAGCCCGCTACTCCGAAGGTCAACAATAGACAGCCGACTTTGCTGGACCGCGTGAACAATAGACGGCCGTTGCGATTTCCCTGTGGACCGTCTAAAGGTCTTGATCTGTTCACCCCACGCTGGCAACGACCGCATATAAATATCTTTCACGCATGCGCGCTCAGCTATAACCTATTGAATTGGGGGGAGAGCAAGAGTCATGCATCGTCAGGTGCAAGGAATGTGTAGATTAGTTATTCCCTTCAAAATCTATCTTAATGCATACCACTACATTCCAACGACTACGCCTGACCTAGTTACGTTTGGAGGAAGGTCTACGTCTTAGGTAGCCTATACCTTCCGTTGTGCATCTCGGTCCTGGTAAACAAATTAGGCCAATCCCTAAGGGAATAAAGCAGCTTATCTGCATAATTATTATATACCATCATTTTACATACTTAAGACTGATTAGCAGCAGCAGCAGCATCGGCTGCCAGAGCATCCTCCCTGGCTCCAGCTTCATCAAAGCATCTCTTCAATCAGTCGACCATCCAATCATAAAACAACTGAATGCCAAACAGCTGCAGACAATCAAATGTGTCTGGAACTGAATGTCTGCTATAGCTACATAGCATACAACTGACGATCTTTGTCTAGTACTACAGCCACACTATCTTAAACAAGTCATTGGTAAATTTCTATTTAGACTTGTTGAATTTGGTCAGATTTGAAAAGTACCATGCTTCAGCAATTCTCAGAGATTTCTGAAAGGTTCTATATAACTGCTCAGACACATTCATACTGGAGGCTCACTGCAACACGCAGCAATATGACACAAATTCTGATATAACAACACAGTTAAATTCATGGATCTCATATGCAGTTGAGCTACATAAAATAATAAGCCAATTACAACACACCTTTCTAATGCAGTTAATTGTACAGTTCACAAAAACAACACTACACAGAGTTTATGGCGCACAACATAAATACTAATCAACACTAATATAAACTATAGCACCTAATAATAAACAGTACATCACAATAATATATTATTTATGCATCATATCATAGGTTTTAATAACAGTACTTAAAGCAATGTACTAAACAGTAATCAACACATTAAATCTAACAGATTCAATCAATATAAAATCGCAGATGATAGCTAAGGTTTCTTATTTCTTTAGTGTCTGACCTCTACAGACTTAACTTTTCACGAGCAAATATATCATACACATGTATTCGAAGCTAATGAGAAACCAAAGCAACTGCATTCGTTTCAATCACCAGTCAGAAACCAGACTCTGTACGTGCATTCTTGTAGACAAAAACCGTGGGAGCCTCGAGGGAAGGAAGGAAGGACGGAAGGAAAGCTGTAAGGCAGGCATTGATGGAGCATGGAAGGAAAACAATATTCAAGAAGATAGGAAGGAGACAGGCAGGGAGGAAGGAGGAAGAATGGAAGGAAAGAAGGTATGAAGGAGGAATTTAAGAGGAAAGGAAGAGGGACGGTAGGTAGGGAGGGTCGGTGGGAGAAAGTGCCACTGTCTTAACTAACAGGGTCAGAATTTAAATCAAGAGTCAATGGTTCAATTCGTGCAACAAAGAGAGAGTCTTAACAATTAAGAACATGCAAATGTTTTATTAGATGGCAACAGTCGAAGATCTTTGTCAAGAATAACGCAGACAAAAACTCTAGATTTTAAACTAATTAATTAATTAATCACAGTAACCAAAAGACTCAGTTACAGTGGAACTTCATAATTTTTAAACTGTTCAGGGTACTTCCAATAATAATAATGAAATACAAGTTTATAGTGTTAATCAGTTGACCAAATCTTTCACTAAGATGAGAATGCCTGATTAGATGCACAGTACTTTAAATTTAATACCTTGCAACTTTTATTACAAATGCAATCTTACTTTACATAACTCAAGTTGCAATTTAAGAACTCTAATATTTTATTTATTTAAGAAATTTTAAATTATTCTAACAACGTTCAGAAGAATTGCAATCAGCTGGAACTTCTCATGACCTGTAGGCTTCAGACGCCACTCAAATGTGTCTAGACTTGCAATTTGATTGATTTTTGTAGATCTCATTAGTTTGCCTAAGCATTTGTTTCTATTTAATATAACTATCTGTATAGTACAGATGTCTAACGTCAAAAAGTTCTAATGACAGCGCAAGCAAAAACGAGTGCTAATGGGTAGCTTAAGGCAGCGATAGTCACAGTGAGCGCATGAAACTGCGAATCATCAAAAGGTAACCATCACAAATCATCAAAAGGTAACCATCACGAATCATCAAAAGGTAACCATCACGAATCATCAAAAGGTAACCATCACGAATCATCAAAAGGTAACCATCACGAATCATCAAAAGGTAACCATCACGAATCATCAAAAGGTAACCATCACGAATCATCAAAAGGTAACCGTGCACCTCATTGGCAACTGCGCAACACGGTTTATGTCTGCTGAACAACACCTGATGCCAAGATAACCACACAATGAGCCGATATAAAACGCATAAACACACGAACACGTTGATAAAAATGCCCAGAAGCAATAGGTCAGGGACACCACACGCTTTTTAGCATCACGCTGGTAGGACAACCAGAAGTTGAAACACAATGAACAAGCTGTTAAAACTAGAAGACTCTTCATGGATTCACCGATCTAGCGTTATCTTGAATTCACAGTATGTACAGGGCTTTTTGTGGCTGTTTTACTCGCTGAGCAAGACAGTAACTTTATGAAGATTTAAGAACGACAGCCTTCTTGGACAAGAAAACAGTCAACAGCAACTTTAGGCAAGTAGCGCTGATAATGAATTCCAGAGTCAAAAAAGTTCAGGGGAAAACGAGATCCATGGACTAAAACCGGATCAAAGAGCCCTGGGAAAAGAAGTTCCAAGAAATCTAATGGAATTATATTGCAGCCTAATCAAGAAATACTAATAGAAATAATAATAAGACGATTTATAATGTGCCACAGCACAGACGAAAACAAAGAAAATGGAACTGTATATACAGCCAAATTCTGTTAAAATTGAAACAGGACAATCTGTGAAACACCGATACGAAATTGAAAAATTAAATGATACATCAGAAGGAGAGTAACACAACAAGGCGATGTGAAGATTGACAGTTCACGCACTAGAGAAAAGTCACAGGACAATGAAGCTTCTACTTTTACAAGTTACAATTTCATTTGGCGAAACAGTGGGCATAACAACACAACTCCCAAAAAAGCTATTCATCCTAAAACTTAACTGTTTATCGTTGTATCCCAAACTGCATACCGTAATCACTCAGTCCACTAATTTCAAATGTTGCAGCCATCTCTGACAAAAAATGTTTCCAACGTTGATCACATTTCATACAAACACTAACTTTAATAACAAACACAGCTACAATTAGTTTATAAACAAGACAGCGTAAGTGAAAAATGAGGCATCAAACCCATTTACTTTGGCCAAACGTTATCAAAAGCTAAGATATGCTACAAACAAAAGTGACTACACAGCAATTGGATACAGATAAGAAAACATTCTTGAAGCTAGAAAGACCAAAGTGTCAATATACTATACTACAAAGTCATACCTCTCAAACCCTTTGCAAAGAAGTTCAAGAGTAGTGAAAATGACAATCTATCAACAAAATAATATTTACTACCCGGTTAGCAGAGAGGAAACATGCAAGGGAAGAAGAAATACAGGAAACAAACAAACCACAACAGGTTATAATACACACACACACACAAGCACAATGCACCACAAAATATGACAAATACGTCTCAACAAAACTTAACTATAAAGCAGCTTGCCTAGACAGCAGCCTGAAATAAAAACAGAAAAGACAAAATAAAAAATACCATAAATTCTATAATTAAATAACCAAAATAAAAATATTATAAATTTAAACTTGTCTACCAGTCCGATAAAACACTTTGCTTTTATCACTGGTATGAGATCCCTTTTATTAATCACCAACATCCAGAATGAACAAACATCCAAATTCATCAGAATGAACAAACATCCAAACTCATCAGAATGAACAAACATCCAAACTCTTTAGACTCAACAAACATCCAGATTCAACAAACATCCAGATTTAACAAACATTCAGACTCAACAAACATTTAGACTCGTCAACATCTAGAAAGCACCACACAATCAACCACTATGTACAAAACATGGTTGTCAAGAAGATAACCTTTGCTTCCCACATACAGGCTTGATGCAAAGCTGGCTAGATGAGATATGTAGCCTCATTAATTTAAAACTGCTTACTTTTTTTATCTGCATTAATAACTGATAAAGGATACCCTTTTGACACTATCAGAAAGAGAAGGCCCCCTCAATATCAGAGACACACTCCAGCTTGCCCACCTGCAATCATCTATGCCGGCCTGCCCATACAATTACCAACCCAATCATGGTGAAATTTGCAGTTAGAAGCAGTGCAGACTGTTGGAAGAAGTGTAGACTTGTGCAGGCAACAGTGTACTGATAGGAAAATGCATCCAGGAAATGGGCATGATCTGACAGAGGGAAGTTCGTCCCAACAAGTTGCATCAAGCAAAATACATCAACAAAACTGAAGCTGCAGCCTATAAGCTAATGAACCGGTCAGTCAGTCAGAGACACGATTCAATTAATTTCATAAGCTATATATTAATCTTTCTGCTGACTGCCTCGTCAATGCTAAAAAATTGTATAACTCTATCAACCACAGAACACTGAGAATTGTCTGCACTGATTCTCTACGCCCTGCACACTTCTTCCACTAAGCACCATGATGAATGGTTACGTCTTGAACTACTCAAGCACCAAGCTAAGCAAATCATCTGCCATCCTATCCCATCCCAGCAGCACCTTGTTGCACTGTGAACGGCTGTTCTCATCTCTCTTCGATCAGCATCTGCTGCGAAGAGTATCTTCTTCCAGATAACGTCTTGCGCCCATTCACAGACACTGGTTCCATCATTGGAAATTCTCTAGCATGCACATTTCTTACCATCTTTCGCTCTTAACTAAATCTCTTCCAGCCTGTTATAGTTAATATTTTCTGTTCAAAGGCCTTAAGTCTGAACTGCTGTGAGTCATTTTCAGTGCCTTTGTATAGAAAATACTGAAATAAAACTTGTCCTATGGACATTATCTAAATGCAAAACTCAATTATGGTAAATAAAGTATTGCTGGTGCACAAAATCTGCCTCTTCTGTTCCACAGCTATTAAATAAATAACTGATCAGAGAACTGAGCAATGAGCCACAGTTCACTCAAAAAACAAATCTTTTCATGTGATCATCTTTAAACTTGTTTTCAACACTTGTAATACAATATAGCTAAAATATCATGTGGTCATGTAATGGATTCCACCCAAAATATCTCCATTCCAAAAACAGGCTTTCTGACATTTAATGGTTTTATAATTACACCCCAGACACAAAATATCTATGGACAAGCATTTGATATCCTACAGATCCATTTCATAAAATAAATTTTCAATGCTTATCAGATTTCAAATAAACACATTCTAACAAGCAACAGCCAATTCCTTGTTCAAAGAGACAATGTCAATGTTTGACTAATAATAATACTAACTTCTATTATTATTAGGATTATGAAAGCGAGAGTGCCTAGAACCAACCTTAAAATGACCCTGATCCTTAAGGTTTATGTATACATCTGAACTGTAATTATAATTATTTAATTGTATATTTATATAGAACCACTTCAAGAGAGACTCATCAGAGGTGCTCCAAGCCTAACAAAATGAAAAACGATCTTCAAGCATTTGCAGAAAGGAGACAGGAATAAAGTGATTATGAAAACAAAGACAACATGTCTAGCATCGATAAAAAAATAACTGATTGACAAAAACAAAATCTAAGAACTTTCACTTCTATGTTAATTTGCTAATACAAATCATAAGCATTGGGAAAGAAGCCAGGATTAATACAGCAAGCCACCTATTTATCCATTTATTCACACTGGCATACTGTTTGGAGACTATAGTACCTGCCTACATGGAGACATAGACAATTATCTCAGGGCACTATAATATAAGCATTAAATTCAATTTTTCTAAAATACCAAACAAGTGAAGCATATACCTTAGCACTTTGCATGGCCCCTAACACCTTTTGTAATGCACCAACCATCAAAGCAAAATTCTAAATTATATTTTAAAGGATCCTAATAGGAGTTATATAAATGACCTGAGATACACACAAAACCACAAGCATCTGCTCAACTAGAATCCTAATCACAACAACAACACTTTGAGCATTGACAGTCAGAGGTTTTTGAAGTGGAATTAAAAATAGTTCTGACACATAAATGCTGTATTGTAGAGTCTCAGCTGACAACAGGAGCTTCTTATTCATGATTCTATAAGTAGGAAATGATGTCATACGATTAAAAAAACTCACTTTGTATACTGATCCGAATTCGTAAAGTAGTCGACTAGACATGCCAAAAGGTACGTTTCTGCAAGAAAACCAAATCCTATAAAATGATCCGTCATTTTCTATTAAACATCACATAGTCGTAAAGCAACGCTATAATCAAGACAAGCATTCTCTTAATGCGCAAACTCATTAACTGCATGGAAAGAATAAATAGGTATTGATATGAAAATAATTGATAAACCGATATTACGAGGCAAGTCCAATTAGATTGACTCAGTGCACCTGGAACATCTGGATGATGAAAATCTGAAGCACTGACAAAAACATAGTCCTTAAAATAAAGCATGCTCTCTCTCGCAGTGGACAATGACCCGGAAGAGAGTGAATTAGTGGTACAAGCGGAAGTGTTTTCCAAAGATAATGATAAGAAGCAACGTGGAGCAAACAGTTCCATGGTGAAAAAAAATTGGCTGTTGAGAATTGTTTATGAACTTCCGTCTGCCACACAAAAAAGATGGTTTTTTTGTAGATTTGTGCAGAATGTGTTCACAATAATAAATGTAAATGTTGTATCTGAGACACTATAGTCGTTGCTGCCAATGTTTACCATCCATTGTTTTTGCACACAAAAAACTTTATCATTCTTAATTATTCATCACCCATTATGTACAACTTTAATCATCTGCCACAAGATCTGATATATATATATGTAAATTTGTGTGTACACGCTTGTAATAATAACAATAATAATAATAATAATATATACTGTTTGCTGATAAATAATTTTTATTTAAGTTTACACGTTTAATTTTACATCAAAAGAGGAAAACAGTATGGTTATAACTTGAGTTGTATTATAGTACATGAAGAGACAAGAGAAACATCACAAGACTAAAATGATGCTATGAAACATTAAAAATACTTTAAATATTGGTAAGAATTTTTAATTTGCTGCACTTTGTTTCCATCTTGTAGAAACAGACAACTGACCTGGCAAGTTGAACAAAGTGTTCAGAACAAATATTCGGCCTTCATCCAAATGAACGAATTTGTTCGGATACAACGATCGAATTTCGGATCTGCAGATTGTACAGAAAAAAATTAAATAAGTCTCACAATCAGTCATCTTTTCAATCGCTTAATTGCATCACTTGACAGCAGAATGGTCACCCAGTTCTCAGCTTTACATACAGAGTTCGAATCTTTGTGCTCTCAATTATATATGAATGAATGTATGATATGAATTCAAGTACGTAGGTATATTATACTCAGAAAGTCAAAAATTCGCCTTAAGACTGGTTTTGTGCAGACAGGTCATAAATGCGGTTTTAAAAGTGTAATTCCACCGTAAGTTTTGTTGACAATTATGCAGTATAAGTGATTTTTATAATATAAAATCAGTAGCAAACAAAAAGACATTACAGGATCCGATTTTGTATCATGAACGAATAATGTGCAGCATATAAGTAAGACTCCCAACAAAGATATAAATTTAAAAAGGACATAATAAACAGATCTGTGAATTTGAAAACAAGACTTAACATTTTAGGAAGGAACAAAGAATGTAAATAAAGACTGAAGAAGGCAACGTACGGTTCTAAGAAACTGAAACCATGAACACAGACCAAAAGGTTTCCATAGGCATCGACCTTCAGAAGGTTGCCATATTTCGTGTCAAACCAGAGACCCCTGGAGGGAGCACAAGAAGACATCAATTCATTTCAGCATTAATTAAACAAATGTGAAACAATGACTCATTGCAAATAAATAATTGTACAGTTCTGAAACTGAAACCAAAGTCTCGAACAGAACGAAGAAAGTGTTGTCTGCTCTGCAATCACTGAACAGTGAAATACAATGCCTTAGACAAGCACTCGAAAGGTCCTACGTAATTATGTAAATATCCACAAACACACATAATTCAGAGGTTCCAAGATTTACACCAATCCCTTAACCCAATCCCACCTGAATTGTTTTTGGGATATCTATGAAATTATTGGTACCTATGCTAGAATAATAATACTGCATCAGTGGTCACACTTAAGCATAATAAAGTATATATTATCTGAATCAGCAAACTTAAGGCAATTAAATTGCATATTTCACGGTGAAGAACTATTCATTTATATAGCGCCTTCTACATGCCAAAGGCCAAAACAGTCATCGATAAGCATTTTACACAGCATTTGAAGGCCAACAGTCCAATATTGGTAACAAATAAGCATACAAAACCATATATTTTCTGAACCAGTAGTCTTTTGGCTATATAATCCAGATTTCATATCATGAGCAATGGTTAATTTATATAGCGGCATTATAATCCAAAAAGGTCAAACAGCCACCAATAGACATATTGACAATGAATCATAAGGACAGCCATTCAACAAAACTTTACAAGAAGTCATAATAAAGTATATATTTCCCGAATCAGCAAACGCCTGGCTATATAAATCCATGTTTTACTTTGAAGAAATATTCATTTATATAGCGACTTTAGAACTCCAAAGGGCAAAACAGTCACGATAAACATATCTCTCCGACTTCGGCGGCATTATTTAGCAATGCGGAGTCCGAACGACAAGACTCGGTATCAGACTGGGCAAAAATCGAAACTGTTTAGGCCTACGTCCCACATGCTGTCCGTAAACCGGCATCTTCAAATCTCGGACGAATTGATCGTCAAAAGATGAAAAATCATCGTCAAAACCATTCATGACACACCTAAAAAATTTCGGAACTCAGGACAATTTTATCCCTCACTTCAAACTTTTTTTGGACTCCAATATATAACTTTTGTCAACAAAAAATACATCAAATTGTGAGGAATTTTTCGGACTTCAACCCTGATTTTTTGTACACACGGATTTATAAATAGCTTATAGTCTGTTTCAACGCCTCCCGTTTCGGGGCCGTACGGCCCCGATCCGGCGGGAACGGGTTAAGCCAATCCCAAGAGGCAGCCATGGGTATGAGGAGCTCAAGAGTCCATTCTGGCCCAGTACTAGTGCATTGGATTACATAGCAATCGCCTGCAGAATGAGCCACAAGTCTTAAATCATATGTACCACTGGCATACACAAGTTCTCTAACCCTTTAGTGACTGAGGGTATAGAATTCCCCATACCATTTACTACACTTTGGTCGGTGAAGGGATAAGTAATCACGTAATAGATGATGCTACTATATCTTTCAACTGCGACCAGAGTACACTCATTAATTTCTATTACTAGTAAGCAACTGATTAAATTGATTATTTTATGTACTGATTGACAAGTTTCAAAGTCTACAACTGATATCTCCTCCCACCCCATGACTTCACCAGTCACATAAAAATATGCACTAATAAAACTACACACTGATAAAACTACACACCAATAAAACTATGCATTAACAAAACTACACACTAACAAAACTACACACTAATAAGTTGTGAGCCAATGACTAATACAGCAATGTTCATAAAATAACCGTTGATGCTCCTTTGGTCGTGTTTTGGATATGTAATTCACAGCCCAGGTGCCAGTGCCATCCTTTGGTCGGATACCTTAACAGCTCTTGGGTGTCTAGTCCTCTATATCGCCTCCCAATCTTCCCAGTAACAGTTGGTCACTGCGCTCATTTTAGCCAAGTTCAATATATTCGGGGGCAACTGGAACAGAAATCTTAGACCATCTTTTGGCCATCATTGGAATTTAAACACTCAACAGGGCAACCGGCATGTTAACTGACATTGATTGTTGTTGCTCTATCACAGTTTTGCTCTATCACGCTTTGAACAGTGTGAAACTCTGATGCAGTGTCCACTCTGCATTCGGGAGCGCCTCTGAGTAGCAAGAGCTTGAAGGGGTGCTATAACAAGTGCACATACAAACAGTACAATATAATCAAGGAATTCTTGCAAAAACTCAGTTTTTAACAACATTCAAGCATGCTAGCAATCTTCCCAGTGTCCACACAGCATCTTATTCATGACATGTTTTCCATAATACTGTACTAGAGTACAGTTATTGCGTATGTTTGCTTTCCAAGAAATAACTTGGCAACTTCGTCATGCCTGTCTGAACACTCTATTTGCTTACTGATCAATATTAACTCGTTATCTTTGCTGTCCTCAGCACTATCTTCTTAATGAACTTTAACACCATATATCTCTAGCGTAGGCAGCACTTACGCAAGGTCCTGAAGAGCGGGTCTATGATTAAGTGTCTAGATAAGGAACTCACCGTACAGAGAATGAAGGATCATACTCAAAGTCTCTGATGGCCTCCGGATAACCGATGCTGATTAACCGTTCAACAACAAGCCGAAAGGCCAACGATTCATATTGCGGAGACTTGTAAACTACAATTTAACAAATGAAATCTAACTAGACTGAAAAAATACAACATTGGTTTATTTAGCTTTTTCTGCATTATTAAAATAATTATAACCTGTTTGATGCAAAAAATTTCAACTTCAATGTGTACATGTGTATCTCAGATGTGTACATGTGTATCTCAAATGTGCACATGTGCATCTCAGATGTGCACATGTGCATCTCAGATGTGCACATGTGTATCTCAGATGTGCACATGTTTATCTCAGATGTGCACATGTGTATCTCAGATGTGCACATGTGTATCTCAGATGTGCACATGTGTATCTCAGATGTGCACATGTGTATCTCAGATGTGCACATGTGTATCTCAGATGTGCACATGTGCATCTCAGATGTGCACATGTGCATTTCAGATGTGCACATGTGCATCTCAGATGTGCACATGTGCATCTCAAATGTGATGTATTTAACAACATCCCACAACCCCATCAGCATATCAACACTTTCTTGCTTATCAAACTTTCCTAGTTAATGAAGGGATCAAAACATTTGGTCATATTGATCAGCAATAAAACACCTGAAAGAAAACTAATAACATGGCAACAATCAAACTGTTATGTTGCGATAAGACCAACTCACAGTGCTATAAACAGAAGCAGTTGTTCTAAGCACAATGTCTACAGGGACATATATATATATATACATACATATATATATATATATAATATATAATATAATGCATTATATACATTGCAGGTAGGTATGTACATACTCATGCATGTGCCAGCAAATGCAATCGAGTGAACCTGCTCTGAACCAATTATTCTACATTTATGCACATCAACTAAGAGGCTAAACAATCGAAATGGTTCAACATAATAACACTAGCATAAAACATCAGTCCTCTCACAAGATTAAAAGTCATTTTTTATAAACTTCTGGAGTGGACCAAACACCTTGCACCTCAACCTGTCTCTCCACCTTTGCTATTAATTATAATGCTCCAAATAATTTTAATCAATTATAATTTCTGAATTCACAGGTATCCTAGTAATTTTTGCTATCTAAAAGTTTATTGGAACACATGGTATGTAAGACACAGGCTCCTATTCCAATAATTATGGAGCTTTCGTATAGGACTGTGGTACTCTAACACAGACTGCGCGTGGTTTATACTCAATCCCATTAGTCTGTACTGGAAAAGGTGCACTCTCATAAAGTCTGACGATCCTCACAAAATTTTCCATCTAGCGTTCTCAATAAATGCAATATTATGCACCAAGATCCACTCATCAAATGTATTCGCTTGAACGCTGGACCACATATCTCATTCAGCTCCAGGCAAGCGTGGAGTTTCAGATAATCATCTACACTTTGGACTATTTTTTTACAAGTATCTGGAATATAATCTGTGGGAAAAGCCTGTAATCCCACAACAACAGGAAAGCATCCCATTCGTTCTTCCAAACTGGTAACCTGGTGCAAAAACCCATGTCTGCACAACAAGTACCTGGTAGATAGCATTGCACCCTTACTACTTTAAAATACCTAGGTTACAGCTAGTGGAAAAATCTGGTTTTTACGCAGAAAGACAAAAGATAGAAAAGCTGCAGCGACACATGAAAAAATAGGCAATACTTGATGCCTCATTAAGCCCTACTTGTTAAGACTTTCTGCCATTGTGCAAGTCCAAACACAATATTAAACAACTTAACTAGCACATGTATACTAAAAACAACAAACGCAAGTAAAATGGTAGTGAAAAGAATAATGATCACCAGTCCAGAACTTGAACCAGCAAGGGCTATACCTAACTAAAAGCTTAAAGTATAAACGTTTTGTTATTTTAATTATCAATCACCATTGCTGATTAATTACAAATGACCTAATTAAATAGTTTCTCTTTCCCTCAATTCATTGTCACACTTCTGAGTAGTTTCTATACAACCACTTCAAGAAAAAATGTAGCTTTATAGATCTATCATCACTGTATTAATATTACCAACATTTTATTATCGCACTCGATAATATTATTACTAATACAATGTCCTACAATCACTTTGAAGTTTGTGAGCAAAAGTACAATTGTCTTACAATCACTTTGAAGCTTGTGAGCAAAAGTACAATATAGCTGTTGCTGTCCTAATAAAAACCTTTCAAGTGTTTATCAAATTCACAGCCTTGGTTTATAAGACTAGTATACAACAGTATTGGCCTAATGCACCCAAGTAATTAATCAAGGCATATAATTAACAGCATCAAAGCCAACAGAGATATAGTACAGCAACATCCTAAGACCCAGTAAACTGGTAACAAACTGAGCAAATTTAGCAGAACATCAGTTAAACAGTAGGATGGTCCTTTCATGCCGTCCATTGGCAAAAGATTGCTGGTATGGTGATGACTGATCAATGTAATAATGACTGAGCCAACATGCAGTTAAACTCAACCCGATGCTAAAGTAATCTAGAAGTCTATGCTCAACCATAATGATTTCTATGGATTCATAATCATAATTCATGTTGTCAGTGATATGGCTATAATTATGGTAAAGGCCAGTGCAAACAATTTGATAAGATATCTTCAGTCGACTCTACTCAGAGCAATCTGCCGTTTCTCATGTACACAGGCAATCTGAGGCAGACTAACGTAGCCCGACACACATAATTTATGATATCCATTTAGTACCTACTACATATTAAACAAAAATAGCGCAATGATAATACGAGTATAATTATGATCTCAGTCCTATCACAGCATCAGTAAACTCTGTATATGCATATGAAAGGCAAATCATTGGCCTGATAACAAGTTGTTTACTTTACAGCTGATGATCTTGACAACAAAACATCAACACTATGACACAAAGAGGCCAGTGAACTCCAGCAACTGTGCCTGACGATAATCATTAATCATGGCCAACGATGGTGAAAGAAACAATTCATATGTATGAAGATATATAGCTTGGCATCTGCAGTATCTTCATATCATCATCTCAGCTATCTTCACAGAAAGACCCCATGAAGACACCGCACAGATAAATAACATCCAATCCGAAGGAGTAGTGTATACAGGATTCAAGACTCTCAAAACTAAAAAACTTATTGTTTTATACGATTTTTTAAGCGACTGCAACTTTCTGTAGTACTAAATGTATATAGGTTTAAAACAAATTAACAGTCAGCAAATACAAAAGAATATAAATGCATTAAACAGGCACATCTAATATTGCACCTGGTACTACACTTTGTGTTCTATTTTGTCTATATTTGCCAAAATTCTGCTCAAGCAGGGTCAAGATATGAGCTTCATTGGTAATACAAGGTACAGTAAGTCAATTGGTGTTTGCTAGTCAATTTTTTTTTACTTTGTTAACACCTGTCTAGTGTCTATACACCAACCACCATAACGGCTAAACAGAAACAGTGGTGAAATTTCATTTAATTTTATTTCGGCAAAAACCAAACACACCAAGACCAAAAAGAGCAGACAGACTTTCGGATATCATGCATGATCTGGCTACACAAGTGACACAAAATGGGTCGTAAATCTCGCTACAAGGGCCACCTGTGTAGTTATAAAATAAGATTACATAAATCAATGTAAGCAACAACAAAGAAATGAGGTCACCTGCTAGAGTGTAGTCCATGTCCATACCAAAGAATTTAATCTTCTCCAAGTGTAGACTTCGATTAACAAAGACTCTGTAATAAAACACACAACTAGAGGTTTTAATAATTTTACAACAAACAATAATAAGGAAGCTGCTTTAAATAATAATAAAAACACTGCGAGTCTGATAAAACAGCAATGCAGCTTTATCACTCCTTGCTAACAAACGTTCGCATTTCTGTCCACCACTATGGTCACAATGGAACACGAGATACCTCATTCTAGGACCTTTGATAGCTGCCAAAACAATGCAAATAGATAATTATCCAGATATTCACATAAACCCATCTGTTCGAAACTGTAGAAACAAAAGTGCCAAATCAACTTATGACAAAAACTATTGTTGAGCCTAAATAATAGCAGACAACAAGTGTGTGAAAGTGGACAATACAGTCAACAGAGACCTACTGCTTGCTCAGACAACATGGCTGCTTGGGGTATCTGTATTTTTCAAGCACGCATAGCCATCAGTCTACCATATATTTTCAACTCATGCCACAGTTTATCTACCTTATTACAGCCGAGATACAGCACACTCAGAAAGGTGTCACATAAAAAATGTCTGTTTACATTACGGCGAAACAATTGGAAAGTGGCGGTAACCAAACCTGTGCTTTGTTTCTCTCTTGTAAGATTTTGCAACGGTAAGGTCTCCCATTCCATTCAGTAAGTCGAAACTACTTCTGGCTCGACTACTCTTCAGTCTTTCAACTGCAACCGATTTGGAGTCAGTGGCCAGAGACAAAACCACTTGAGACGGCTGAGATGCAGCTGCTGAAACTGCGCTCATTGTTATCCCGACCTATAAGAAAGCAGATGCTGTCAGTCATTGTTCAGCAAGAAGTTACATCACTTCGTATTTTTAACTGATGATCGTGTCCTAAAACAGGTTCTTCGTTTGGAAGGGAACTCGAAATTTGCAAAAACTAAAGCCAAAAACAAGGACACAAAACGCAGTAACAGACGAGGCTTTATCGTTATGCAACTCCATTTTTTACAGTTGCAGCATTCAGATCAAAGCAGGTTCAACATGCACATTGCACATAACATGATACATGAGAACAGGTTTCACACAATTAGTGGCAAAGAAGTTTCATCAACCCTCCAGTTACAATTCTCTCTAATCCATTCACAAATGTCGTATGCTCTTACATTCATGAAAAAATGGACTGAAATGGTGGTTCTGCTGCTTACATTTTGGTCTAATAAATGTTCAGTATTAACTGTAACACACAGAAACCAGGTCAGAAACATACCTTTAGCACTTGTTAAATTATAGACCTGATAAAACAATCCAAACAACACAGGCTGGACACCAACTGAGAAGTCAATAGTCCACATAAAAAATTATTTAAAAAAACTGATAATGAGAAATGTTCATATAATTAAAATTTGGCACACAAACTTCTCTACGTTCACAGACTGTGTGTGTGACTCCAGCCTCTTCATTCAGAGAGAATGTTGGTTTGTTTATCGCAGTGTTCCAACTGCAGACTGTTTTGGGCAGGATCAGTAATAAATCTGGAATCATGGTTGCATACCTTACTGTCTGTGTGTAAAACGACCCAATGGAATTCCACTAACAGCACTGGATGTGTATATCTCGTGAACTCAACTCAAACGTTTAGTTGCACGCATACCAAAGACGAGGCAAACTGCTGTACGTACTGCTCCTGCCAAGAATGTTTGAGTTACTGAACTAGCCAGGAGGATCACCGAAAGTTTGTCTACCGTGCCGGAGGCGATTTATTATCATTATAGATATTGAAACAGAGGCGGCCCTATTTATCAACCTCACACGCACACGGTTAGTAGGCCTAGGCATAGCTCCGCCTTTCCCGGCACACATTCGCAGCCTCTTAATCATTCGCACCGACAGCTTCAAGCACGCTACGGGTCTCTCTTGCCGTGCTAACGTAATCCAGGGAGGTCCGAGCTTGAGAAGTCTGCCAGGAAAATAATCACTATATACCGGTGCACGGAACATTGAAAGAAAGCGGACTACGCACAGGGTCAGTCCGTTAAAGTGTAGGGCTGTGGCTACCTGCGTATCCAAGCTGATTTGTTTATTATAGAAAAGAAGAAAGATCGCTTTTGAATACTTTTTTGGGAATAACTATTTTAAAAACACAACACTTTACATTACAAAATACATGAACATTGAAACCCACCGCATTTCCGTCCCCATCCATTCTATTTTGCCATTCATGCGATCATGCGTATTCGTCAGTGTATTCAACCGCGCAAAAACATAAATCCCTTCTCATAATTATCTGGTCGCGAAAAAAAATCATCAAATACGGCTATAAATAATTTCTATAACTCACCGAAAGCACTAAATTTAACGCTGGAAGTGAATATAAATTCCAACTTTACAGAAACTGTATAGTTCCCCAATAATACTAAGTCTTTATGTTTTAAAAACTTTACCAGCTCTGCATACATTAAGATTATAGGGCATAGTTTATCCGACTGTGCAATGAAGGGGCACGAAAATGTTTCGTCAATTTGCCCAAAGCCGTACAAAAAAAACAGTATAATATAGGCCTAGTTGTAGAGTTGCTTAGGCTACATTAACAGTTCGCGAATGCATATCCAGTCGCTACATAAAACACACGTATTGCGTTAAAATGCCATTTATATAGAAAATCGCCTTTAGTGAAGTTTAAAGCGCTATAGAAGTTCAATACATCGCTAAGCAAATTCTCTTAAAAGTAATTGTATTTTCATACAGCCAAAATACTTATAAGCTTAGGTCTGTGTGTGTGTACCGACACAATATTATATCATTAAGTAAGTAAGCACATTTCGCATCTAACCAGTTGGGAGACAGTCAGAAGAAAAGTAATATTGTAAATCATGAGCACTAACCTATAAAAATATTAGTAAACAAGTAGAAAAGTCAAATCGACTTAGCTGTTTCCAATTAAAGGCCGATAGAAACAACATTTTCAAATACAGGATTATGGTGGTTTACTTACTTACTTTATTTTTTCTGCAGCTGCAGCATCAAATATAAATCTATGGTTAGACTCAAATATATACTTTCTCTCGTGGAACTGAGTCAACTGAATTTTCGCTCGGAATTATTTCACAATTTAGCTTAGATAGTGTTGTTTGCAAGTTTTGAAAAGGTAATTTTTGGCAGAAATTGAAATACCTTCAAATTGAAGTGCTTCAGTTTGACATTTATGAATTTATTTTGGGCATTTGTCGTTCCTTTAGATCTGATCATTGTTAAAAAATCTTAGTTAAGTAACATCTGCGCATTCCAATATTATTCTCCCTTCAGCTTTTACTTTTACATTTCTCTTTGTTAATTAGGCCGCTACTTAGCGGGACGTGTCCCTTTTGGTGTGCCTATTTTGTTCCCTCATTCTTGTTCTACTTATTCACTTTTATTATTTTCTTACTGCTGATTATGTCTATACTTCGTTAAGCATACATGTACATGTGTTGTACAATTGAATTGTTGGGATCAATAAAACATGTCTATGTCTAAGAAAAGTCACCAAAACTCCTGGGAGTATTGCTGACTTTTGGGTGTATAGCAAATCCCGAATTTATTAACTCGTATTTTCGCACGATCCCTGAAACTATTTAAGCCGAAGTCAACCCGAATCCTCGAAAACGCTGAAAAATACACTAGAGCCCAATTTCCCAAAAGTAGTTTTATTAAATGTTTTTGACGTTGACAGATATAAATTATATTTATTTTGTTGCAGATGATTATACCTGTGCGGTGTTTCTCATGCGGCAAGGTAATCGGAAACAAGTGGGAGGCTTATATTCAGCTTCTGCAAGCAGATTACAATGAAAGGTACCATCGGCATTGATCATCTTACACTGAACATTTTGAACTGCGATGTTTGGTAACATAGTTTAACTCGTGCCATTTTGTGTCACATGAGCTGTGCAGCAGTTTTATATAGTTCTTAGTCGTAGTTTAGACAGTTCTTTGTGAGATTTTTGCATGCACTTTCATCATTGAGATGATGTAGAGGCAAGTATTTGCTATTGCAAGATGTTAGTGGACAGGCATTTTTTGCACTGCGGGTGAGATTCTGCACTGCATCTTGTCTGCATGCAGAATTGAGACGTGTCACTATGTGGAAAGATTGTCCGAAAGGAACATTATGCATGCCAGATTCATTGAAGCAGTTGGAACACTTGAAGTCGGACTCAGAATAGGGAATTGGCTGATCATGATGAAGTAACTATCATAGGCGTACGAGGCGGGGGTGCAGGGGGGGCAATTGCCCCCCAAATTCGGGCAAGTTTGGTAATTTTTTCGGGCAAAAAAGTCGCGGACGACTAAAAAAAAAAAAAAAGGTCGTCAAGTTTTGGGCAAGTCTGGTTTTTCGGGCAAAAAAGTCGCGGACGACTAAAAAAAAAGGTCGTCAAGTTTCGGGCAAATCGGGTTTTTCGGGCAAAAATAGTCGCGGACGACCAACTTTTTGGCCGGATAAATTTTTCGGGCAGAAGTTCAATCTTTGCCCCCCCACTTCTGAAACCTCCCGTACGCCTATGGTAACTATCATGTCCCTTTTGGGTGTGACGTGAATGCGATTTTGGACAATGGTTTCTGAGCGTGACTTATAAATAAAATATATTCTTCATCTCTTCAGCACCCAAGAAATGTAGTCATGGAAACAAGTTTATTTTTACAGGCGCTTAATCGTATTTTGTGCCCCTTTCTCTCCTACGATTTATTTTTTAAGCAACGGATTCGCTAACCAGAATTTGTTAACTGTTGTTTACTGTTTAGATCTGAATGGAATTTAATTATTATGTAATCAAATGCCATTGGCTGACTATAGGACAATACAAAAGTCATAAATAGGCTAATGTGATTGTCATGTAGTTAGACATTTATTTTGGGTGCGTACATTGTATTGAGACCCCTCCTGCCATACGTGCCTGTACACAAATCGCTTAAATCCAGTTACCCTTTTTCATCTTTTTCCTCATCTTTCTCTCGTCTAAAAACTTGTCTATTTCCCCGGGGTTCAACGCACTGGGAGCGCTTCTGAAAGGCTCTTGCTGCGAGAAGCACCTTATAAATGGCCAGATACAATACAATACTCCCTGTGTGCTTAATGTATGAATGGACTCTTACAAGAATGTTGACGTTGATGTGATCGAAATTTATTTTCTTTTCGTAGCGATGCTTTGGATGCGCTACGTCTGAAGCGCTACTGCTGTCGACGAATGATTCTCTCGCACGTTGACCTCATCGAGAAGCTCATCAACTACGCTCCGCTGGAAAAATAGACGCACTACTTTATTAGACGCACTACTTTATTAGACGGACTACTTTATTTATGTAGCGGAAGAACTGTTTCAATGGGATTTGATGTAATCACGGCCTATAGTTAGTTATAGGTCGTTAATTTTGTTGGTTTGAAATGCTTAGGCTGTCTGTTCGTTCTAAGCAGTTGACTTTTTGTTAAATTGGTGTATGATGGAGAGAGAGAGAGAGTAAACGTGTAAAGAGTCAAGAGAAGTTGTGTCACTTTTGTGAAAAATATTTCTGTTGAGTCAGACTTACTTTCCTTGTAGGTCCGTCAGTGACGGATGTAGCAGAATCTTGTAACAGCTATAGGATTACAAACAAACTTCCAAGTTCCAACGTAAAGAATCATCTGCATTGTTTACACTCTACAGTACACATTACATTTACTCTGACAGTTGACAATATGTGTGTAAAGCATCCTAGCAGAGGCTTGATACTTACAATGCTATCTAAATTATTGTCTGAATAACATTACATTGTTCTAAACTGGTACTTAGCAGGATGAGAGTTTGTTTGTATGTGCACTTGTTATAGTGCCCCTTCAAGCTCTTCACTCAGAGGCGCTCGCAAATGCAGAGCGGACACTGCATCAGAGTTTCATGCTGAAGCGCTGAGCAATTGTGAGTGAAGGACTTGCCCAAGGTCCTTACGCGGCGAGGTGGATTCAAACCCCGAACCTTCCGACTCGAATGCAATGACGCCACCACTACACCCCGCCCCACAAAAGTGTACTATAAAGCAAATGGGAAACTAATGCAGCTGAGCATTCAAATGTTAAACTGTTGTAGCCAGCAATTGCTGACGTAGTACAGTGTTTTGACAGGACAGATGCACACAAAAATGTGTACATGAATCTGTATTCTGTTTGCAATGGATCGTATCATTTGCCTAATTATTTGACTGTGTAACGTATGGAAACCTTGTGTCCAGTTTCTTGAAATTGATCTTCTGTCAATTAATGGCAACACTGTTTCTTGAGTAAGTTGAACTGCAGGATCGAGTCTTTTCCGCGATGGTATGCAATGGACCCACACAGGAACTATATTTACTTCCTGTGGCTCTTACTTAAGGATTTTTTCCAATTTAAAATTGCTTTTTTGCCATGCTGGTCTCGCTAGAGTTAGGTCAACTTGGGAGGACTCCTTGGCAGTCCCATTGAAGAGGCACTGTAGAAATTCTTGAATGAATGGATTTATTCTTTAATGACGAAAAAGAGTTCTTGTCCTTAATGAGAGTTGGCTTGCTTGATATAATTATTGGATGGATGTGATCCTTGCAAGAATTGAATGTCATTTTTGAAAAAACTCCAAATTTGAAGTTGGCTCTGCCATCTAGCGAATGCTTGAGTCAGAGTGTGTCTCTATCGTCTATCTTGTCATTCGCTAGATGGTGCATTAATCATTTCTAGCGTTGACCCACTAGATTCATTTCAGTTTAATTCGCTAGATGGTAGGTGTGTTAGCTCGACGTCCAGATGAACGAAATTCGTATTAATTGAATTCATTTTGTATGGTATCTATGAATTTATAGAGCGCCTGTCACAGTGCAGACCAATAAGAGGCACTTCCAGTTTGAAAGATCCAGAGAAAAGAAAGTGGTTTTGAGTCGTATATCGAGAGAGTCGAACATTTCATAGAGACTGGACTGCAGCTCAACTATTATCGCATGTGTGACGCAAACCAGGAAGTCCTACTATATGTCATGTGCATCTGAATGTGCTAAATGAATTATTCATGCACTGATGATTTCTAAAATCCGCCATCGTAAATTCGTAATCACTTAATTTAATTAAAAATTTTAAACGTTTACTCTCGACAAGTATACGCAGGGCACCAGATTATCCACGAGGGCTACGTCGAGTCAGAGGTTTTTCGAAGGGTATACAGTCCAGACTATTCCGGCTGTCAGAGCGTCGCAGTTGTCCTTTCTGTTAAATAAAAAAGTAACTTGATGTGCTCATATGGCAAGGGTAAATCAAACGGAAGTCATTACCAGAAGATTTTAGAAGCATTGTTGTTGACGCTAGCTCATGTGTCCGTTCCCCCCTCATAAAGGCTGCTTTGAGATGTGTCCTTACATGCATATAGGTTAGTACACGCGGCCTCTTTCGTGTCTTATTTTACACGAAGCAGTATTTAATCTTGTATTTAATCTTGTCTCCTGCTTTGGGGGATTGGGATTCAGGTTTCTTGGGTGGTGTGGAGAAAACGGCCATTTTGGACAGACGGCAACATTTCGGACAGAGAACTCATCATCATACATGTGGACATCTAAAGACCTAGTTAGACAGATAGACACAGAGACAGATAGACAGACAGACAGACAGACAGACAGACATGCAAGCTGGTCTTGAACGTGTGGCAAATTGTCTCTACTATGCACCTTTTTACACTGATCAAAAGTTCTTATTAACGCTGTAGTCTTCTGTGACATTAAAATCCACGTCTTAGTTCGAACTGCAATGGCGTCTATTAGCGCACACTTAAGCACAATTGACAAGAAAGAGAGAGACTCGTTTCGGAGAAAGAGACCAGAAACCTCGCTCGGGCCAACGAGGCTCTTCGTCACCCTGCGGTGCCACTTGAGCCCTTTCAACCGCCAACCAACTCGAAACGGAGCCGACTTTTCATGCATGCGGATTACGTTGCCGACTTGCGCGATAATTACATTTTTAATTATCTCGGAAAGCCGACGACTAATTCTTCGGTTCGTTACTGCATGCAGTGACTCCGTCTTTCGGCTTGACGGCGCTTTGATCTGATGAATGTAATCGATGGTCTTAAACTCTTGTGGCTTCCTCGCTTTCTAGTTCTACCCTTCATCCTCTTCGCTCGCTCCAACCCACACCCTTCTCCCCCCCCCCCCCAGCCCCCACGGTAACCCCATTCAGTCGCTGCAGCTCCTGTCAAGGTTCATTAGCATGCCTGACGCAACTTCCGTGCGGAACTACTTTCTTCGGCGGACGCAGCCATCGGCACACTCCGACCGTGACCGCGCGCGCGACCCCGATTCCAGGAGTCGCACCGCCCATCCTGCCAATCAATCTAACATGTCCCGCCTACCTAATATTGGACCGATCCACTTTGAAGAAAAGGGAAGACAGCACACCATGTATTGGACGGCGTGTCGCAGTAAGGTCTGCGGCGTACCACAGCAGGAGCTTTCCTTTGTTAATCCACGATACAAGGGCAAGCATTATTCGCGCGAGCCGCCTTAGTATATTTAACGATCCGACGGCTTTCCATGCATCCGCCTCACACTTCCGATCAACTGAATAAGTTTCACGGCGGCCAATTATTACAGAAACCTCCGACCGATCAAAGAACTTAGACCGATCCATTCAATGGCTAAACTGCTTTCCTATAACAAAACAAAATTACTCACCGCTTATTCTTATTGTGCCACATTGCATGACTACTGCGGTGTCTACACATAGGGCTATACCTGTCAGCGGGTATATATGCACCTTTAGGCTTTAGGACAAGTGTAGCTGCCCTTAGATGTCGTAACAGTATACAGTATACAGCTCTCTCTGTTGTTAGGTCTATATACAGAGATGACATATTACTTGTAAAAGGTAAATTGTTTGTATAATTATGTTGCGCCTATTTTCTTTTACATACGAAGCACCTGCTTGCATATATTTTCTCTAATAAAGTTCTAAACAATATAATATACAGTTTTCCGGCTAAAATTTAATGTCCAATTGATTCATATTTCTTCAGAGTTCTTCATCGCATTTTCATCTTCTTTATTCCGGCTCGTATTGATTGTGCGTGCATTTTGTGTGTGTGTGTGTGTGTGTGCATGCCTGTGCGTGTATGCATGTGTGTGTATGTGTGCGTGTATGTGTGCGTGCCTCATCGCTTTAATATGTGTGTTGCCTCTCGGTCGTTTGCAGGCATCATTGAAGTCTACAGGTCCAACGTACGATACATTGATACACGAATACGATGTCCCATCAAGCAGATAATATATATCTGGAAGAAAAGCAAAAACAGAATGTTTGTACTTTATTTATTTATTCTTATATATATTTCACAATTTCTATAGCGCCCTTTCAAACTCTCTTCTCAGAGGCGCTCCCGACTACAGCGCGGACACTGCATCGGATTTTTACACCGAAGCGCCCAGAATGTATACTCTACTTTTTATGTACATTCGTGAAAGAGATACACAAGCATGCATCATAACCAGCATGGGCGCCCGCAGAAAATTTTGCAGGAGGGGGCAAAAATTTTGTGATGGTCACAGTTGAATTTTTCAGTGACAAGAGCATGAAAGTACAGCACTGTAAATTAAAAACACGGGTATTTTTTCAAAGTGGTTTCTTAATGCAAATTTCTCAATTTCATTTTGTGTATTATTTTTAATATGAATAGGCTAGTTGTTTAAGTGCGAAAATTTGTTAAAAATCCAAAAGTAGATGTTAAAAAGTAGATACAAGAATGGCACTATATATATTTATTTCTAAACATAAATTTATGACTTTTGCTGTGTGTATCATGGTATCATTAGTGTTTTAATGCGAAGAAATTTGTAAAAACTCAAAAGTAGTAGTTAGAAAAATAAGTGTCACTTTTCGAGGGGGGCAAGTGAAAATATTTAAATGAATTCAGAGAATGAATGAACACAGATGTGAATATGTTTTGGTCTTTGAATGGATGGATCCGATGGAAAAATGGACGGACGGACGGATGGACCGTATACGGATTGAGGGCTGGACAGATCGATGGTAGCACTGACATGCACAAGTGCAGGTGCACTGCAGGATAGAAGTAGGGCGTTCTTAATTTTTGGGTCGTGTATACCCATGGTATGGTTTGATACATGTTTCTCTTTTGCCCTCTTGCATGCATGCACCCTTAATTATATCAAGAGTATACGCCATGGGATGATGAGAGGGAGGGAGGGAGGCGATTCTTTGATTTCGGAGCAGCAGCAGCTGCAAGGGTTGCAGCGGTTGCAGCTGATGGATGGTTATAAGGCCAATCAATGTCCCGGCATGAACCTCCTTTCTGCCCCATCATCATCACCTGCGCTCTCTTCTCCGCTTCCACTCGGTTGCTGCTGCTGCTGCAGGCGTTCATCATGACCATGGCATCGAATGATCTCAAGTGGTAATACCACCTCCACCACCACCACCACCACCACCACCACCACCGAATGTCACTGAGCATGATGTCGATGTTGCTGCGCCTGAAGTTCGAGAGCGTAGACATGGTCGGGTGGAGGTGCTGACCACGTCTGTTCTCACACTGGACTGGTCATTGTTTTATTGTTTTCAGGGGCTGGACGACGTTGCTAGGTGGCTGGACTTAAGTGGCGATTATAACCGGACATTGTATTATACTGGCAAGTGATTGTCTCTAATACATCACTGGTCATCAATCATCAGCAGCGATGTCCACTCGCAACTGACCGATGTCCATGTCGATGATGACGACCAGCAGCAGTAGATGCGTGCATGGCATGATGGCACTTATAGATGCCGACAATTAGAAGATGGATGAGAAACGGTTGCTGCAGCAGAGGCGTTTGGTTGACGAGGATATAATCCCCGCAGCAGCAGCAGCAGCAGCAGCAGCAGCAGCAGCCGCATCCTCCTCCTCCGTAGCATCCTTAATTGAAACTCACATCATGCTAATTATATGCAAACACTCCTACAGTCATGGGAGACTAATTGTTGTAGCCTAATGAAACACTTTGCTATTGAGACAAATTTTATGATGATGATGATGATGATGATGATGATGATGATGATGATGATGATGATGATGATGATGATGATGATGATGATGATGATGATGATGATGATGATGATGATGATGATGGTGATGATGATGATGGTGGTGGTGGTGGTGGTGGTGGTGGTGGTGGTGGTGGTGGTGGTGGTGGTGGTGGTGGTGGTGGGGGTGGTGGTGGTGGTGGTGGTGGTGGTGGTGACGACGACGACGACGACGACGACGACGACGACGACGATGACGATGATGATGATGATGATGATGATGATGATGATGATGATGATGACGACGACGACGACGATGATGATGATGACCAACATGTTGGATGATGACAACAGCGTTGATGATGATCATCATGGTAATGATAATGAAGGATATATAATAACAAGGACTGAAAATAATCTGCAGGACTCAATCTTGAATTATAAGCGCTTGCTCGTCAAAATCAAAACAATAATATTGTTTTAATTTTTCAAAATCAAAACAATATATTATTAGTGCAACGCAGAATAAAAATCTTGCTCACAAACACAATATAGAATAATTTATCCAGCTTCAGATCAGATCAGAATATTGAATTGATCATGACATGATAAATAAATAAATAAATAAATAAATAAATAAATAAATAAATAAATAAATAAATAAATAAATAAAATGAGCTGTAATATAATGCAACCGCGTGAGAATTGCGAGAAAACAGCGGCAATAGCATTATAAGGTACATCCTGCATGCTTGTCTGAAATCGTATAGGCCTTTATTATGGGATATAATTATATTATTGAACCTTGGAACATGTCAGTTTACATGACCAGAGTAATTGACTCTTAATTCTTGTATAACGAAATCAACTGTCACGACATGAATATATACACTGTGTCGGTGTAAGTGTATGTCCTCAGTCAGATCTAAGCTCATGATGTATACGAGACGATATATATGTGAGATAGCATCACGCGTGGAAGCCAACGAAAAGAGAAGTCACACTTTAATGAAATCTCAAAGAAAGCATCATGTGTCAACCTCCAGTATGCGCATGAAATGCTCTAGTTTCATGTATTGATGCACTGCTATACGGCAACAGGCATATATATATATGCATATAATATATCTATGTGTATATATATATGTGTATATATATTATATACATTATTAGTAAAAGCATATATGCCATAATTATACAATAATTATTCATGCATAGCATTGCATGCATTACGTGCATATATATATATATATATATATATATATATATATATATATCAATGCAAGCAAAAAATTGTGGCAGTGGTAATATTGTTATAGTTTGTGACCTATAGGGTGATGGTTGAAGTATATAGGCTATACACATATAGCCTAGTACTAAATACATCAGCATCTATAATATACATGTAAATATATAATATAAATAATATATATTGTATATATATATATATATATATATATACTGCATGGCTCATTCGTGAGCTGTTTTTGATGTACTTAAAAATATTGTATAGACTGCATGAATAGTACATCACAGTCGTGCGTATACATGATTGTGGCAAACAGCAGCATCATGCATGTATACATGGTTTGTTTGTATGTGCACTTGTTATAGCGCCCCTTCAAGCTCTATCTACTCAGAGGCGCTCCCGATGCAGAGCGGACACTGCATCGGAGTTTCACGCCGAAGCGCTGAGCAATTGTAAGTGAAGGACTTGCCCAAGGTCCTTACGCGGCTTGAGGGTGGATTCGAACCTCGGACCTTCCGGCTCCAAGGCAACGACGCCACCATTAGACCACCGCGCCTCACGTACATGGTATACAATGTACGACGCGTCTGCATGTGGAACGAGACTCACGAGAGTTTCAAGAATTATTATTCTCAAGTGTGTGCAACTGTGCATGTGCAGTGTGCACGCTTGTAATGCTGTCCACGATGCGCGTCCGTATGTGGAACGAGACTCACGAGAGTTTCAAGAATTATTATGCGCGAGTGTGCATGTGCAGATATATAATGTGCATGCACGCTTGTAATGCTGTCCACGATGTACACGTCCGCGTGTGTGCATGTATAGACATGCATGCGTGCGTACAATATACACAAAGGACAGTGGTATGCGCAATGCAACACAGTATACATTATGCAGCGCAAAGCAAAATGCTACACATTGAAACCTGATGTACGCCACAACACGTGCACACGTAAATTTAATGCATGCATTATAAGAGCTATAGGTGAGACATGCGTGAGAAGACGAAAGAACAAACTGGGTGAAATAAGCAGTGGCGTAGCGAGGAATTTATGATGGGGGTGTTTTATGGCCTGGCCGGATGCCCTTCCTGACACCAACCCAGCAGTATTATACAGTATAACTAAAAAGGGAATACAATAACAAAGGGAATAAAGTATAAGGAAAACAATTGTTACTATACAAACAATTGTTTTGTTTTTCTTATTTAAGTGGATAAATAACCTTTTTAAAAACTTTTTCCTAAGCCAATGAGGAAGAGGAGGAGGAGGAGGAAGAGGAGGAGGAGGAGGAGGAGGAGGAGGAAGAGGAGGAGGAGAAGGAGGAGGAAAAGGAGGAGGAGGAGGAGGAGGAGAAGAGCACGAAGAGTAAAGAGAAGAAGAATCAGAGGAGCATATATAGGAGGAGTGAGAAAGAGGAGTGAGGAAGAGGAGAAATGAGGAACAGGAGGAGGAGGAGGAGGTGTGAGTTGAAGCAGGAGTGTATAGGGATGATGGAGTTTCTGGAGTCGAAGATGGATGACGTTTGCATCCTTCCGCAGACCTTGCCAACCCCTTTATCGATTCCTTTGTTCCGGCGGCGAAAAGGGCGACGACAAAGCGCATGCGCAGTCCAAGATATGAAAGGCCTGATTATTCTCCCTCGCATCCCTCGGGAGTAGTCTGGCAGGTGCTCTCAGCGCCCACCCCACCCCACCCCAACCCCACCCCACCCGGTCGGTCCAGCAGCAGCAGCAGCGTGGACATCTCCTCCGATACAGCAGCAGCGTCAGCGTCGTCATAACGAATGTGCTGGGGGGCGAGGTCCGGCAGCGGGGGCAGGGCCCGTCTGGTCCGACGAACCGCGAATCTTTACGATCGGCGCCACCTCTGCCTTGACCGCCTGCTTTTGATATCGTCCGTTATATACGGGCGTCCGGTCGGAGGCCGTCGACCGGCCGCTGACCGCTCGGTCGCCGCCCGGTCCCAGCGGGGGTGAGCGGGCGGTGGCCGGGCCGCAGCGATGGTCGGTGATTGCCTTGCCCGAAGCTCATCAACAGCCTAACCGGTT
>OX243817.1:28804587-28832302 GCA_945859605.1 Lumbricus rubellus | reverse complement strand
CCTTCTCATCATCATCCTTTTTCTTCTTCTTCTCCTCCTCCTCCTCCTCCTTCTCCTCCTCCTACATCTTCATTTCTTTCTCTTCTTTCTCCTTCTCTGCTTCCTTTTGATTATCTCTTCTTCCTCCTCCGCTTATTCCTATTTTCCATCTTCCCTTCATCTTCCTTCTCATATAGGCTTCTCTTCCTCCTTCACCTCCTCATCTTCCTCCTTCTCCAATTCCTATTTTTCATTATTCTTTTCTTCCTCTTTCTTCTTCTTTTCCTCCTCCTCGTTCTCCTCCTCCTCCTCCTCCTCCTCTTGTTCTTCCTCCTCCTCCTATATTGATATTTCTTCTTTCTTAATTCTCTTTCTCCTCCTCCCCTCCTACCCCATTCCTTCCTCCTACTTTTTCTTCTCCTCCTCATTTTTCTCCCCATCCTCCTTCCCATCCTCCTCCTCCACTACTTCCTCCTCCTCCTCCTCCTCCTCCTCCTCCTCCTCATCTTCATCCTTCTGCTCCTATTTTTCTTCTTCTCTTCTTCCTAATTCTTCCTCCTCCTCCTCCCCATCCTCCCCCCCTCTCCATCCTGCTCCTCCTCATCCTCATATCCTCCAACCCTAACGCTGTGGCTAATGATGGCCATTCAGTTCAAGACAAGCGTCGCAAATGAAAACCTCATCACCGTCCACCTACAATCCTACACACACCGCCACCGTCGTCTTTCGCCCGCCCGGCCGGACCCTGCGGCGCCCTTCGTCGCCCTCGATGGGCTCGGCCGCCGCCGCGACGGCCACAGCCCCTCGTCGACGGTCGGTGGTCAGACCGTCTTCGGCCGCTGTCTGAACCGGGGCCGAGGCGGCGAATGCTAAGCAGCAGCTCGGGGACACGTGCAAGACGTGCAAGACGTGCAAATGTAGTTACGCTGTCGACAACGGAAATGGAAAAGAAAGTCCCAGAAGGCAGTGCACTGCTCTCCTCCGTCTTCTCATCCCTACCATGCATATAAATAAATTGCATATATATATATATATATATATATATATATGTGTATATATGTGTGTGAACATGTATGTATTTGTATGTATATATATGTATATATATATATATATATATATATATATATATATATTGACTGACCAAGCCACTGGACATGGACTATACATATAGTGGACGCTGCAGGTCCATATTGTATGTATAGATGCTGCAGTGGTGGATAGAACTGCAGGGGTGATGACCTCTCCTGTCCGTTCGGTATGCGAAGGCATGCAGATGCGAAGGCAGAAGGAGTCGCCGTCGGTCCTTATAGGTTTTCCATGTCTCATCAATTGACGCCGAGGAAGGGAGTGGCATCCAGAGTGGAAGCCAGGGGAAGGAGGAAGGAGTGGCATGCAGGGGAAGCCAGGGGGACGCCAGAGGGAAGGGGTCGTCATGACGTTCGATCCCCCTCATCAGTTCGCTATTTTCTTCCCGGTATACATATATTCGCGGTCTTCACCGGTTCCAACAAACACGGAAATGTTATTAGACCGACGGCCGAAACAATGACCCGCATGCAGGGGCGGATACAAAAAATTTCGAAGGGGGGGGGGCAAAAGTTTTGGTCTTGGATCTGGAAAAAAATGTTGGTCTTTGGCCGAAAAATCTGATTACCTTTTTTTAGTAATGTGCGTTTTTCCCCGTCAAAATAGCTGCTGACGTTTTTAGTCATACTCTACATTTTTCTTTTTTTCTGTTCTCTCATTTTCCCCATTCCATCTTCGAATCTATGGGGGAGCACGTCCATTTTACTCGCCAGAATAGCTGGTGAAAATTTAAAACATTCTAAATGAGAGGGGGTCATGGCCGGATTTTCCCCTGGATGATGCCTGGATCTGCCCCTGCAATGATTTAGGCTACATCAGAAGAAAACATTTAACTGTATACAATGTTAAGATTGAAAAACCTATTTATTTCTTCATGCATGCATTTTTGCATTTATTTGTCTGCACTGCATCTGTATTATATATCATCTGTATTATCATCTGTATTATCATATGGTATTATCATCTGTATTATCATCTGTATTATCATCTTGTATTATCATCTGTATTATCATCTGTATTATCATCTTGTATTATCATCTGTATTATCATCTTGTATTATCATCTTGTAATATCAACTGTATTATCATCTGTATTATCATCTTATATATATAAAATTATATATATATATATATATACAAATGCATTTACGGAAATATATTAGACCACTTATGTCACGCCATCTGGTGTTCTTCAAACCTTGTAAACACACGGACGACCCTCCTCTTGCTAACGATATGTATGCTTTTGTGCTTATATATATATATATATATATATATGCATATATTTACATCGTACTTAATGTCTACTATATACATACATATATATATGAGTGTCTATGTAGGCAACACTATGTATATACATGTATATATAATTGTATAATTGACAAACCACACGTGGTCTATTATACTACGGACTATCTCGGTGGTTAACGAGGGGATCATCACGGATGAAAGCCGTCTATACAAATAGGTTGATGCTGACGAGATGTAGTCGTGTGTGTGTGTGTGTGTGTGTGTATACCTATTACCTGCAGACAGGTAACCACCTGAGGCAATGATTAGACGTTGAAAGGTTGAACGGTTGGGCGGAGATGATGAGGTGACTGAATTAGATGGGTCTTGTTAAACATTTATCTGCCATATGTTCTTCAGTCGGTGCTTATATTATATACGATATACGAGGAGGGGCTATATATCCATGGGGCAGATGCATGGACGATTAACCAACTGTGCTGAGTTCAACCACATTGCTATAAGGTCAACCAATGTGTCAACTTATATATATATATATATATATACATATATATACATATATATATAATATAAGGCATGATAAGACGGGGTACCATTTTCCACAATAAGCATACATCATAAATAGATGCTTGGACCATGCATGTGCACCGCTCTGTATATATCTTTGTTGTCATTAAATCCATAATTATTTTTGAAGCTTTTACTTCTAATCTATAGTCTGACTATATATCTGGGGTATACCCGGCGTTACCCGGGTATTTTAGGATCCTCTTTCCCCCTATTCCCCTTCCCTTTCTGCCTCCCCACCCCTTCCCTTACCCACCTACTCTCCTCCCCTCCTCCCCTCCCTCCAATCCCCTCCTTCCCCCTCCCCAATTGTTTATTTTACATTCGTTATTGTACAATCGTTTATTGTGTACTTGTTTGTTGTGCATTCGTTTTTCTTTTTCAACACCACAGCATTTCATACATTACCCCGCGCATGCTGAATATAGGCGCTATAAAATGGCCGACGTTTGCGGTTTGCCAGATGGCGCCAACCAACTTCCGGCGAAAAGAGGACAAGCACGTGTTTACAGGACGACCTCAGAATAACAAATTATAAAATATTTCATGTATTATTGTAATTGTAATCGAACATTTACATAGCGCCACTTCAAGAGAACTCCTCAGAGGCACTCCCGACCTGACACCAAACCATAATCAAAGAGAATGGTTTTCAAACGTTTGCGGAAAAGGGGCAAAGAAAGACAAAGAAGTTCATTACAGAGACTAATAGGTAACTTATTCCTGAAAGACGGATCGACATGTGCATTGTGCATTGTGCATTGTGCATGTAAAATAATTTTATTCTCAAGATCAGAACCATGCACCGAGACTAATTCTGCAGTAATTTGGAACGAAATATACATGTACTTATACATGTAAATTATTTTTTAAAATGTACCAATATGAAAATGTATGCATGGACATGTGCACCATGCATAAGGCCGCTCGGTTTTTTTAAAGAGGAATTTCTCCTACACATTAACTTTTTCTGGGGGGGGGGCGGGGGAAAAGAAATGGTAGCCTATATGATTTGCATTTATACGTGTACACATTGCAACGCCTCGCGATTTTCCTGGGGAAATCCATTATTGGGGAAATTTCCTCCTCGGGAGTCTATATAGGCCTACTTCGCGACTGTCACATATATAACTTGACTATTTTTCAATTCGAATTGGCTTCATCATGTGAGCCACAAATAGCGATGGGTTGAACCCGACATTCGTATACTAAGTCTTATACAGTGTCACATTACTGTGTACACCATGCATGTATTGTATACATATATATATATATATATATTATATATATATATATATATATATATACCATAACGCAACGGCGTGTGATGATATATTATCTCTAAATCCATTATAAGAAAACTCGCGACTTGCAAGAGGATCGAGGAGGCGGCGCATCTAAATTGATCGTTTAGCCCTAGACATCAGTAGACAAGGCGCCTCCGTAGTCAATCGTCCATACATGATGGAGTAGAATCAGGCTTACACCCCGGTCACCCCTCGCCCAACCGAAGCCGACGTCGGGGAGTGGTCCCTTATACAGCAGCCGCGGTCGTCGGTGTATATATGTTTGGGGGTGTGGGGGTGGGGGCCGACGCCCAGCGGTGGCGTCTCCCCCATAAGTTATCGATTCGGACATGGGGAATTTAATCTGCGGTGGTCAGTCGGAGACGGTGGCCACTGGTCGCGGGTCAGTCTACACGCGATGCAGGCCGGGCTACGTCAAGCAAGCGATATTAGATAACTTTGACACGAAATGACTTATCGCGAGCGTTTCTTCGCTCAATGCTGCAGTCCATGCCATGGGTGCGTTTATATATATATATACTTGGGACATTACTTCTGGTTCGTTTCCTGACCCCCCTCCCCCACCCACCCACCCTTCGCTTTTCTCGACTCGCGGTGGATAAACCCCATCTCGTCTATAATTTGCATAAATCTCCTTTCTCTCATCTCCCACATTACCATCATCTATATCTCGTGACGTCCATCATGCTCTGCGGCAGGCCCCAAGTGCATCATCTCCATCTATACAGGGCTCTACATCGCCCCCTCCCTATACCTCCCTCCCTCCATCCCTCTCTGTCTCCGTGGATATACAGGGCGACTGGTTCCATGCTCTGATGTAGCACGGGGGACTGCAGGTGATCGTCATGAGCGAGGCCCCGATTCCATTGATCCGGGTGAATTATAATTATCCACTCGTCATCCGTTCCGGGCCTCATAGACGGACGAGCTGGTCGCTTGCCCTGCTGCCTGCCCGGGACTTATCTCTAAGCCGGCAGCCGGTCCGTAAGACAGTCCTCGCGGGGAAATAATCTAAGACTGTAATTGTCTTTGCGTGGCTCGCTCGCTCTCTCGCGGCGGGTACATCGTGCGCCGCCGCGGTCTGATGAATTAGCTCTTCGGAGACCCCAATTAAACAAAGGAAATTACAGATAATGCCTCGCGGTATTGTTCGCCGGCCGCCGCGTACAATACGGGCCGCCCGGGGGTAGGGGGTGAGCAGGGTGGGAGCGGCAACCCCCGCACGGCGGTTCATTCGCCGTCTCCGAACATCAGACAAGACAGAAGAACAATTCGGAGTCTTCGATAACTGCGAGATTTATCGGACGGTCGGGCGGTCGGGCGATCGGTGGACCGCGGTGGGGCGCGGGCGGGCGGGGGTGCGGGCGGGGGCCAGAAGGACGGCCCTGTCAATCGGTGGTCGTATGAAGGGAGGGAGAGAACGCTGTGCTTCGTATCGGTTGCGTCCAGGAATGCAGACTCGGTTGCTGTTTGCCCCGTGCGGGTCACCGATCGACCGATATAGAGCGACTGACAGTGGCATGGGCTGCCCGAGACAGTCGTGTAGACTGACAGGCAGACAGAAATGCAGACAGACAGTCAGACAGACAGGCAGAGAGAGAGAGACATACAGAAATGCAGACAGACAGTCAGACAGACAGGCAGAGAGAGAGACAGACAGAAATGCAGACAGACATGCAAACAGACAGACAGACAGACAGACAGACAGACAGACAGACTGACAGACAGTTAGACAGACAGACAACAGACAGACGGACAGACGGACAGACAGATTCATGCACGTACTCACTGACAGACATGCAGACATGCAGACATGCAGGCAGGCATGAACGAGGCCAGACGTGCAGACGGGCAGACAGACAGACAAATAGACACATGTGACAAGCCAGCATGCAGAGACGTCTAGATCAAACAATTAAAATTAAGGATCACATTCTGCTTCTCTCTCAATCGGATCGTCACGTGATCACTGTGCAACTTCTTCTATATATAATTATACACAATAATACCATAGTAATGTGTTTTAGTTGTTTCAGCCACTATACAGTATACATGACATAGTGCAAACACAGTATAACAGACTACACTTATTTAGATCAGTTGTATACATGCATGCATGCATTCGAACTGCTCCACTTAGTCTACTCTGTGCTGGTTTGAGTATTGCCTATTACTGATTAACTTTAAGCCATTATTGCCAATTATATGTTAGCCCTCTTACTATTATATATATTATCCTGGAAGCAGCGCTATACAAATTTCCGAGTATACTAATAACACAATGGACAGCAGAGTGCATCATCCTTTGATGTCAGGTCATGCATGCATCGAAATTCTGTCGTCACCATCATCATCTGTATCTGCATACAGCGGTCTTCCCCTGCCTTGTCTTTTATGGAACGTGACTTTCTGACCTGCTCAACGTCTCTTACACCTGCATGCGATGCACGGAACCTACATGGATATATGTATATATATATATATATATATATATACATCATACATGGATGATCAGGATCCTTCATAGATATTTCTTCGGGCGCAACTTAACGGCATCAGCTTTAAAGTCGTTTACTCAGGCATGTATAGTTTCAAATCAACTGCCTGCAGCTTCATGAATGATTAGCCAGGCCAATCGCCTGCAAGCTCTTATGAATAGCAACTGTTCCTTCAAGGCTTAAACGCCCTATAAACTCAGGTTTCTTGTTTCCACGCGAGTATAATAGGATAATTGACAGCATTTAGACCAGACAACTTTGCCTACGGATATATATATATATGTATGTAGATATATATATATATATGGCTGCATGGTTGAAAGGCAAGATCATTCCACTCAGTGGAGTAATCTTGGTTGAAAGGACTCCCACCGTTACGCCTCCCCAATCAGGCCGACTAGCGGTCCGCTCACAATACCGTCCCCGTCACGGGTCCGTGATTCCAACGTCGATCGGTGTGCAGCGAACCGTAACGCCCAGTCGCATAACTCACAGAACCGTGTAGTATACTAGGCTGTCAGAAGCCACGATTTGTCATTCGGTGATAGAATGTCACATCTCACCTCTGTCTGTCACCCTTCACGTCAACAGCAGCGGCAGCAGCAAACCCCATCCCATCACAGCCCAAGTGCCATGCATGGGTGACGAGTCGACGTCCCTGTCGCTTGCAGTCACCCCTGTGATGCCCTGAACTTTCGGGGCAGCGTCTACCTGGATGGATGCAGCGACCTCGACATAAAGCCGAGGTCTCACGAAAAATGTCGGGAGACGACAAGTGCGCTTGTAACCTGTCAATCAAATGCAGGGTTTGAATGCGACGAAAATAATGAGTAAAAGTAACAATGACGGGTCAGTTGTTTGACAAACAGGACCACGTCTCGTTGTTCCCCTAAACCCCCTCCCCCACTCAACCAGCAGTAACCATGCACTCGTCCATACAATAGGATCTTTTGTGAACAGTCTCTGAGCCTTATATAAAAGATATGATCTTTATAGGGATGTCCTGAGTTAGTTTGTAACTGTCAAACCGTTAGGAGACACCGTTGGCTAATTTATAATGCGATCGAACGTTTTTATTTGACTGGTTTTAGTTGGTTTTTTGTAATTACCGCCTGAGTCTGTTACTCTGTTTAATCACGTTGGATACCGCTTGAGTTATAGTATGCTAACAGAATTGTGGCTCAGTGTACCAGTAAGTCTTTGAAAAATACTTATCGTTGACAACAGTTACTTGAAGAGAAAGAATTAAGCCTGTACTTATTTTGCAAGGATTGGTTTTAAACGTCTAATTGGAATGGTTACTGTATAATTTATGAGAAGTTCTGCAAGTATAATTATGCTGTTTGCCACATCTGCCAGAAGTAAGTGAAACTCAGAATGTGAATGACAACCATGTTATAGAAGAGATATAGGCTTACATTTTCGTAAAAGTAAAAATAAAAACATGCATTAAAAAGTATATACCAAACTGAATGAATGAGTGAAATAGAGAGTGAATGAGTGAGTGAGGAGCAGTGAGTCAGTGAGCATGTGAGATGTAGTCATTGAGCACGTGAATGAGCGAGTGAGTGATTGATTGAGTTTGGATGGGTGGCTGCAGAGTGAATTTGGGTGGGTGAGTGAGTTGGTGTGTACATGTATGGACGCCCGCACTATCGGGGCAAAAGGGGTTTATACATTAGGTATACCCCCGCCCAAAAACTGACCAATAATATTTAACTGCATGCTTGCTTCCATAACAAATTTCTTCGCACTGGAGGCACTACTGATTCTATTGATACAAAAGTGCATGCAACTGATGAGAAACTCACATTTCTGCATGACATTGTGTAAAACGCTGAAAAAATTATTACCATGCATGTTCTTTATCTCCTGCATCTTTGCATTTTTCAAGTTTTTGCCATATAAAAATTGAACCGTGTTTTCCGCCCCCGTCTTGCAAAAATACTTGCAGGCGCCAATTGCATGGTGTGTGAACGATTGAGCGATGAGTTTGGGTGCATGAGTATATCGGGGTATGAATGAGTGAAAGATCGAGAGCTACTGAATTTGTGCGCATGCAGGGCGAGTTAGAATTGATTCGGTGACAGGTGGGTAAGTAAGTGCGTGAGTTATATAGTATATAGGAGGAGGATTGTGATTTGGTTACTAAAAAGTGACCGATCGAGCTCACAAATCCGTTCGTCCCCCATCCTGTTTTATTAGGCCTATAACTAAATGATTGAATGACTGAATGAGCGGACTTAAATGTTCATCCCTTGTCATGCCTGCCTGCAATGTGGTGTCGGTGATATTGAGGTTGGAACTAATGGCCTAACATGCATGTAGTTGAAGTTTTCAAATTGATTTTGGACTAAGCGCGCCGTCTGCATTGTATTGTATTGCAATGTATTATTGTTATTTTTTTGTTCTTGTTTATTTTGTATTGTTTTTTAAAATTATTTATTTGTTGTTGCTGCCACTGTTACCGTTGTTGTTGTTGCTGTTGTTGCTGTTGTTATTGTTGTTATTATTGTTATTATTTTTTATTGTATTATTGTTATTATTGTATTGTGTTGTATTGTACCAGGTATTGTATTGCATTATATTGTATCATATTGTATTGCATTGTATATGACCATTTATAAAGCGCTTCTCTCAGCAAAAGTCATTCAGAAGCGCTCCAAGTGTCTCCCATGCATGCAGTGCGATCTACCCCGATATATTTAGAAAAGGCATGGTTTGAGCTATCAGCTTAGAGGCGTTATTAATCCATGAATGTATACATGTCTACATACACGATCAATCGATGTTGAAGACAACTAGACACTGGCCACACAATAATAATTGTAGGAACCCACGTCTTGTATATCTTCGGGCAAGCATGCAAGACCGTTCATTGGTTCAAAAGACCAAATAACTCGCCATTCATCATCCGACAACTTTGTCAGCTTTCACGCCGTCATTAATTACCCGTGTGAGTGTGCATGGTGTGCATGGTGTGAGTGGTGTGCGTGGTGTGAACGTCGAGACGCGCACCTGTCTGTCGACCGGTGATCTATCGGTGTGCGCGGCTTCGTCCATCCGTCCGTCCGTCCGTCCGCGGGTCAGTGCCGGTGGTCGCGGATGTGGATCACCGCTGACACCTGGGGTTACCATCGGGGGTCTTTCGGGGGTGCAATTAGGCTGCAGCGCCTTCTCTAGTGATCGGGTTGACTGTGTGAGGACAGAATTTTCCACTGTATAATGTATACGTCCTTTGTTCTGCTGCTGTCTTATTGTTTCACTGCTGTTGGAATTCCGTTTCTATAGAAGCTTTGAAGTCTAGAACATGGGCGCCCGCAGAAATTTTTGCAGGGGGGGGGCAAAATTTTTCGATGATCACAGTTACCGTAAATGTTTTAGCACCAAGAGCTTGAAAAATGCAAAGCTGGAAAATGAGAGCACGAGTATTTTTTAATGAGGTTTCCTAATGCAAAAGTTTTCAGTTTCATTTTGTGTATCAGCTTTAATATGAATAGTTTCTTTAGTGCGAAGAAATTTTGTAAAAATAAAAAAAAGTAAAGTTTAAAGTGGGTTCCTGAAGCGGCGCTGTAATAGGCCTATTATAAGTCCATTGAATGAATGAATAAATGAACAAAAAATAGGTGTCAATTTTCAAGGTGCAGGTATTTCTCTATAGCTATACTTCTATATTGTAATAATAATTTCTAAACTTCTTGGATTCGGTGCACTGTTGAGAAATTTCTAATTTTGGCATTGGTATTGATACCTAACTTTGTGCAGTTGTGAAAGGTTACATGACAGCGAGATTCAAATCAAGTTGGCCATAATCGATTTTAAAAATACAATTTGCAAGGGCGCCTGCCGGAGGGTTAACAGCCAATGGTCACTGTTCTAGCTTTTAACAAGATGTTGATAATGCAAGGCAGAAAATTAAGAGCATGTTTATTTCTACAGAGATTTCTAAACATAGATTTCTAAACATAGATTTATTACTTTCACTGTTTGTATCGTTCGTATCATTAGTGCTTTAATGCGAAGAAATTTGTTAAAAACCCAAAAGTAGTAGTTAGAAAAATAAGTTTCAATTTTCCAGGGGGGGCAAGTGCCCCCCTTGCCCCTATGTGCGGGCGCCCATGGTCTAGACATGTATGGGTTGCCGGTGCATGATATATATGTATGTATACATGTATAATGTATGTATGTATGAATGTATGTGCACTTGCATGCTATAGCGCCCCTTCAAGATTGCTACTCAGAAGCGCTCCCGACTACAGCGCGCACACTGATTCGGAGTTTCGTGCCGATGCGCTTGAGCAATTGCGATTTCCGAGTGAAAGACTTGCTGCCCCTTAATTCCTCCTCTTCTTCTTTCTTTTTCTCTTCCTCTTACTCGTCCTCTTCCCCTTCCCATTCCTCTTTCTTTTTGTCTTTCTCTTTCTCTTCCTCTTCCTCCTTCTCCTCATTCTCCTCTTCCTCATCCTCTTCTCTCCCTCCATCTCCTCCTCTTCTCATCCTCCTCCTATTTCTCCTCCTCCTCTTACTCTTCCTCTTTGCCATTCCGTTCCTCTTCCCGTTCACTTTTCCTTTCCCCTTCTTCCTCCTCTTCCTCTTTCTTTTTCTCTTCCTCTTACTCGTCTTCGTCCTCTTCCCCTTCTTTTTTTTGTCTTTCTCTCTTCCTCCTTCTCCTCCTCTTCCTCCTCCTCTTCTCTCCCTCCTTCTCATACTCCTCTTCTTCCTCCTCCTCTCTCCCTCCTTCTCCTTCTTCTCCTCTTCTCCTCCTTCTCCTTCTCCTCTTTCTCCTCTTCCTCTTCCTCCTCTTTCTCCTCCTCTCATTTTCCTCCTCTTCCTCTTCATCCTCCTCTTTGTCTTTCCGTTCTCGTTCCCGTTCTTCTTCCCGTTCCTTTTCCCTTTCCCCTTCTTCCTCCTCTTCTTCATCCTCTTCCTCTTCCCCTTCTTCTTCCTCTTTATTTTTCTCTTCCTCTTCCTTCTCCTCCTTCTCTTCCTCCTCCTCTTTCCTCCCTCCTTCTCATTATCCTCCTTCTCCTCTCAGTCTTCTCCTCCTCCTCCTTCTCCCCCTCCTCCTCCTCCTTGCCTTTACGTTCCCGTTCCTCTTCCCGTTCCCGTTCCCGTTCCCTTTCCCCCTTCTTCCTCTGCCTCTTCCTTTTCCTCTTCCTCAACCTTTCTTCTCTAGCTCATCAGTTCAAAGCTTCTGAATATGCCAATGCTCCTGCATGCATGGTTCACTCTGAAACCCATGCATGCAACAATTCTTCTCCTGTCTCCATTGCAATGCAAGCTAGCTGCAGCAAATATATCTTGCTGACTTGCACGCAAGACCTGCGTAATGTAATATCTGTGAACTAACAACAGTCATATATCAATGACTGTCTATAGATACATGGCTGTGCAATTATATACAATATATAGTATACAACTATACATGCAATGGCATGCCAAAATTTATTTTTTCACTCGATATATTCACAGACTGTATATAAGTCTATATATAAAAAATATATATGTGTGTCTGTAGGCAGATATATGTATGTACAGGGTGGGCCATAAAAGTACTCTCTATGGTTTTCATGTGCATCCAATATCTAAGCCAGAAGTAAGAATTTTTAAATAAAATTTTGCGTGCCTAAAGGAAATTCATATCTACGGTAAATGGCCAAATTTCATCAAAATATTTTAAACAGAACAAAAGTTATATCACTTTTAGTGAGACCACCCACTTTTTTGACGATTCAAAAACATAATGCAAAAAACCGCGATTTTATTAATTCGTATCTCAAATAAATTTTATCAAACGAACTTGATGAAATACAACCATTGGACATAAAATATGAATTGCCTTT
Source organism: Lumbricus rubellus (assembly GCA_945859605.1). Classification (NCBI taxonomy): domain Eukaryota; kingdom Metazoa; phylum Annelida; class Clitellata; order Crassiclitellata; family Lumbricidae; genus Lumbricus; species Lumbricus rubellus. The sequence goes on along the minus strand of OX243817.1, from coordinate 28,819,769 downwards.
AAGTCTGTAAATTTTAACTTAGAAATTCCTTCTTCTGGGCAAGATATTGTGAAAAAATGTTTGGAGTCCTTTTTATGGCCCACCCTTATACAAATATATATATATATATATATATATATATTGAAATATATAACATGCATGATAACAAAGTTATAGGGATATTTTCGCTACAGAATTGACGATATTATACTGTTAGGGTGCATAGATTTATATACTCCTGCATGTATACGCATGAAAGTATATATATTATGAACATGGGTGTGAGGAACTGTATATATATATATTTGTATATGGTCCAGTATATATGACGGACATAAATATATGGGTGTCCGTGCATGCAGCAGGGAGTGACTTGGCATCTTGGTGGGATCGCGAACTCTATCCCCGACATGTCAATCTGCATAATATCATTTCAGCAAACAATTACAATAGTAATTCTATAGGAGATGCGACTCTGATTGCCTTCGCATTCCCATCGGAAAGGAAAGGATGAGGAGGAGGAACCACAACCATTGGAGCAGCAGCAGCAGCGGTAGCAGCGGTGGTGGTGGTGGTGGTGGTGGTGGTGGCAGCGGTGGTGGTGGTGGTGGTGGTGGTGGAGGTGGTGGTGGTGGTGGCGACGAAGCCTGATGGCAATCTCCAGCGGTTGATGGCAACCACTGCCTCAATTGCCTCATTGCCTTATTGCCAAACACACAATCGACTCCGTGGCACATGCGTTTTATCTTTTGCTTCGTATACGTATCTATACATGCATTACCCTATATTCTTACGCAAAATGCATGTTCTCCACTGTATAGCCTGAGGGATATAACTATATATATATATATATATGTGTGTGTGTATAGAGGCCCTATATAATTATATAAGCTTATATTATTATATGCGTGTGTGTGTGTGTGTGTGTGTGTGTGTGTGTTGGCGTAGGGGGATCATGGATACAGCGTCTGCACTGCATGCTGTAGGCTATTTCGTCAACTTCCCATTAGAGATCTTTTAAACCATTTAACCGTTTTACTTGTGATGCATAATATATATCACCTGGTCACCTGGTGCCGTCAGCTTCTGAAGCTCTGGCGAAAGCCTTGGTGTATTCTCTCCAACGTCTCCTCTCTCTAGTCGCCTCTCGTAGCTCCTCCAGTCTCATGCCAGACTTTTCCTGTACCTCATCCAACCATTTCTTCCTAGGTCTTCCGCATCTTCTCCTTCTCCTATAATATATATATATAAATATATATATATATAATAAATATATATATAATATATACATATATACGTATATACATGTACTTATGTTAGCTTATATATATATTTATAAATATATTGGTCTTAGATTGTGTTGCGTGCTGCATTGAATGAATTTCGATTCGAATATTACCGTACAGATGATAGCTATGTATATATTTATAGATCTATATATATATATATAGTATATATATTGCAGTGCCTGCAGTACAGACATAATAATAATAATAATAAAGAAATGCATGCATGCATCAAGAAATAAATAAGCTTTCAATCTCGAAAATGAAGTCATGTAGCAAAAATGTTTTCTTCTCATGTAAATCATAGGTTGTATATTGGATTATGGCGTTGCCATAGCGATAGAGCACGTTCTTATAAAAAAAATTGTGATGGGAATATTGAACCACAATATACCTTTTCCAGGGTGAGAATTGCCGGGGGATTGGGGGTTTCAGCCCCCAGTCTTTCTTAGAACCCCATGTTAAAGTATGTTTTTCACACCCAAATTCCAAGTGGATCGTTGTCCAACCCCCCTCCAGTTATTTATCCACAATTCTTACACTGACCTATACTTTTCACAGGCTGACCACCTATTATTTAGCGCCACGTTAATAACAACACAGACCAAATGAGGATCTGCATGCACTTGAAATTAAAGTTCTGGAGCATACAAAGGTTTTGAATATAAAAAAAGCATGCAAAGACTGACATGCATCCAGTTCGTCACTTTCTAACAGATGGCGCTTTTCTCCTCTGCACGAGACTGGAATGCGAGCAGCACCTCGTCCTGTAATATATAGTCTTTCTCAAATTATATGGCGCTTAATTCGATTGCTGATATTATAACCCAAACAAGCAGGTCATAGCCTATACGGTGCACGAAATAAGACGGCATAGGTTAGGCTATATAAATATCGTGTTATGATGTTGTATCACTTACTATAGGCAACTCTACGCCTTCAACTTTGTCAAGGCATAATATTATTATTTAATAGGCCTATATAACGTAATCACAGTATTGTAGGTGCGAATTTAGCCTATTTATCGCAACGTCATAGAGACTCATCAAAAATGAAGGAGCTATACCAACCTGATGTAATTATAGGCTAGAGACCACAGCCGAACATGCATGCAGAATGGTGTTTAGAGAAAATAGGCAAAGAGAGGCTGAGACGACTATGTATATCGAGTTGCTATCTCGTGTATGTGTATATCTATATGTATGTGTATATCTATATGTATATGTATGTACATATAGATATGTATATACACCCTTGCATAAGCTGGTGTCCTTCACCTTCAGTTCTACAGAGGATATACTTTAGAAATCCGGAGTATATAATAGTATCATATACGCTTTAAGCTTATAGGATTATTTCTTGAAAGAATAAATTGATATGGTAGACCTATATATCTTTTTTAACCTCTATCACTGTATGCTGTATAGTGTATCCATGGCACGCTTTTATGTGCTGCTATCTACCAAATTATTGATAGATGCCTTTAACTCTTTGTTCATATTGCTAAACATCCGTGAATTTTTATTGTTTCAACATCATTTGTAAGCTGCATGTATATATATATATATATATATATTGCAATTTGATGAGCTGTCTATATAGGGAGCCTTTGATTAAATATTTTAATACATAAACAGATAAATAAATAATATAATGTTACATCGATGCCAAATGCATTCATATAAATCATGCAGAAATATAGTATATAAACTATATATGATTAGTTCGTTTCGCTTTCTTTTGATGATGGTTTTTCTGCATGAACTGCAGAGCAACCTTGTGATCATGCACGTACACACATTGAGAGTAATTTATAGGCATGAAGAAATATTATATTATCATTGTTATTTTAGACTTTTAGAGATTTCTTTTGGCTTTGTTTCTGCAGGATCACTGTCTGAAATAATGTTCAGAATCGTTCCATGCAACAATATCGACGTGCATGGATAATACTAAACGGATATCCTATAGCTTAACATTGAAGTTTATCTGTTGTGAAATACATGCACGTGGACGTCTGTAGTGTACATGTAGCAGTTTTTTTTATTGTCACTATACCTTTCGCAAAGTGAAAGGTGTATGTGTGTGACACTGTGTGTGTGTGCTTGTTTGTGTGCATGTGCTTGTTTGTGTGCATGCGTGTGCACATGCTGTAATAAGTGTGTATATATATATATATGTATGCGTGGGTGTGTTTTTGTGTACGTGTGTGTGCTTATGTATATATATATTTATGTAGATTGGGTGAATGACTTCACGGATGCATGAACAGCAGTAGAGATGGACGTGGAACGATAATAATTGAAGTGCGTGCCATTTCTGTTGGATTTGAAGCGGCATTAATTGTGGCCGACCGACCGACCGACCGACCGACCGACCGACCGACTGACGTGCCTGGCATTTCTCTGATTGCCTCCGACTCCCCCCTCTACACAGTTTCCCATGCCTGGCCTGCATTCCGTTCATCTTGACCTCTGGGTTCGATGGAATTAAAGTCCACTGATGGACCCCTCCTTGCTATAGCTATATAGCTGCATGCAGTCTGCCTCAATGCCTTCCTCTCTCATGGACGCAATCACTGATGTAATTTAATCCAGTAGTCTCGACCGTCACGACCACCCTTCCCCTCTTTCGCCCCCAACCCCCCTCCCACCGCAGCTGGACGACGGGGTGGCATTCTATTTCCCAGGGGGTTCGCCTGCGTCTGCCTCAGCAGTGGACCGCCGCGTGTGGCCGACCCCTCGAATAATTCAATCTCCTCGGTTCGGTCAAGCCAAGCGGTCGGTTCGATGATGGAAGTCGGGGGCGAACGTGCAAGACTGACGGGGTGGGTGGTGCAGAGGGGGCGGCCGACCGTGACCCGTCCCCGGCCGCAGGACCCTGCCACGCCGGCCACCGCCGCCGCTGCCGCTGCCGCTGCCGCTGCCGCCGGGTCCTGCAAGTCTTCCGTCTATGCGTCGTGCTCCGACTATATCATGACTGCAGCATGCAGTAGATAGGCCTACATGTATATAGCCACGAAGATTGAATTTGACTCAGAGATGCATTTACCGGACGGAAAGGGAACCAGAGCCAGCGTTGCCACTCTAAAAAATGAAAAAACCGAACTTGGATGGGCGAAAAAAACCAAGAAAACCCAAGTTAAGCTTTTCTGGTAAATTTCATTATAGACAATGTCAAAATATCCAGTTTGAAAATTCCGATGACCTTTTTTTTCGGCCGAAATCTTCACAAAATATCAACAGTTTCCCGTCCGAAAATTCTGACGACCTTTTTTTAGTCATTCGTTCGTCCAAAAACATGAGTTTTTAAGATCTAAATTAAAAATTGTCATCAAAATATGCCAAAAATGTCAAAAATCTTTCAAAAATAAAGTCTGAAAAAAACCAAGAAAAACCCAAGTTCTTCCCGAAAAAACCCATTTCTCAAGTTCGGATCGAAAAACCCAAGATCTTGTGAAAAACCCAAGGAGTGGCAACGCTGACCAGAGCAGCAGCAGAACCAGTATAATATATGAGTGAAAGCGATGGAGGTGCATCACGCATGGCCTGCCCCACGGGTGAGAATGCTGCAGGCTTCCATCCATCCCTCCTCCCTCGGTATATACAGGGTGGGCCAAAAGTATTTGTTCAACTTTGAAGGCCTATAACTTAAGCAGTTTAGCAAGTAAGTGTATGCTTAATGCATCAAATTAAAGGTCGTTATATCAGCTATAAGTCCGACAAATTTCATTACGGTAGCTTTCACTACGCGCCATATAATTATTGTGTACCGCACCTACCTTGTTTTCTGACGTAAACAATAATTTCATCGTGGCGCCGTTAACAGAAGATGACAGGACTTTGATTCGAATTTTAAGAATTGAAAAACATTTAAATGCATATCAAATGATGAATGAATTTCCTGCTAGAAACTGGAGTAAAAACAATCTCAACCGATTAATTAGACAAATTGACGCGAGTACAAGTTCTAAACGTAAACCTGTTACGTACTGGCCGTCCTCGTTCGGCACGTACCGCTGACAACATCGCTCGTGTAGCTGAATTGATCTGTAGCCAAGAGATTAATCCAGGCACAAGCAAAAGTCATCGAACCACATAACTGGCCGCCTGATAGCCCTGACTTAAACCCCGTTGATTACTCAATCTGGGGTGCTTTGCAACAACGGGTTTATCGGGAACGGATAGTAAACGTCGAGCATCTGAAGCGCGTCATCATTCGTTGCAGGACTGAGATCAGCCAGGAACTCATCAATGGAGCCATAGATCAATGGGCACGCCGCATTCATGCAGTCATTCGAGCTTGTGGAAGACACATTGAATATTTATTTTACTAAATAATTCTTGGATTTCTTAATGGCTATCAATAATGCAAACTTGCAAAGACTAATTTTCCAAGTATTGTGTTTTGCAAGATAGACGAATTAAAATCATTGTAAACTGATACATATTCAGTACAGTAGTTTTACGCAATTATTATTAAAGCTAAAAATGTAAATTTTTGACCAGTTGTTGCTGATATAACGACCTTTAATTTGATGCATTAAGCATACATTTACTTGCTAAACTGCCTAAGTTATAGGCTTTCAAAGCTGTCATCTTCTGTTAACGGCGCAATGATGAAATTATTGTTTACGTCAGAAAACAAGGTAGGTGCGGTACACAATAATTATATGGCGCGTAGTGCAAGCTACCGTAATGAAAGTTGTCGGACTTATAGCTGATATAACGACCTTTAATTTGATGCATTAAGCATACACTTACTTACTAAACTGCCTAAGTTATAGGCCTTCAAAGTTGAACAAATACTTTTGGCCCACCCTGTATATGCCCATCCGAGAAGGGGCCGCGGGGCTACAGCGACGCAATTCACGGGCGCCACAGCCTCCTCGGCCCCCACCTCGGTCCCCACCTCGGTCCCCGACTCGGTCGGCTCATGAACCGAGTGAGAGGAGGCGTTCATCAGTGCTCCTCCGACCAACCGACCGACGGACCGTCCGAGGCCGCTTCACTTGCAATGCGCTCTTATTGAATAGCGCGCGTCATCGGTGGACCATCGGGTCAGCGAATGATCGATCGACTGGCCACATCGAAATGTCAGAGCGGCGGAAGAATGATGGATGCAGGGGCGCGACCGCCAGACCCAACCCCCACGGCCCCAACGTCGACCCCACGATAACCGCCCCACGGATGCACAGCAGCCAAGAAATAATATCTCGAGATGCCATGCACCCTCCGCGACTCCCAGATGTATCCGTCCAGCATCCACGCGTGTTTCCATGGCTATAGTTCTTCCTGGCTTTGTCTTCCCTGCTGCTGCTCTCCCCCGGCCCCCACCGCGTCCCTCATCCATTCCATCCCTCTCTCCCTTTCCATTCCATCTCCGTTTCGCTACTATGGAGCAGCTCCATCCTGCCTCCGTGCCATCGTTCCAATTTCTCGTTTATTATATTCGTTCGTTCCATTTGCGTTCGGTGTCCGCAGGGATTTCACATTTGAAAGAGTTCGCGCAGTCTTCAAAGGCATCGCCGCCGTCTGCCCCTCTGGTCTTCACCCCTCCTCACCCCATTCCAGGCTGTGACCCTCAGATGACACCGTGGATGGATGGACGACGAAGTCCGAGTGGCTTTGTTTTCCGGTGGAAGTAGCATCCAATCGTTTGAGGGGTTCTTCCATGCATGCATGGCATGCACTCTTTCATTAACGTATATATATATATATATTTATATATGCAATTTTATGCATACATATATAATATATATATATATAATATATATATATATATATATATATATATATATCTAAGCGTATGTATATATATATATATATATATATGCACAATATATATATAAGCGTATGTATGTATATATATACGCTTAGATGAAGCGAAGAAAGGAAATAATGAAAGTAAAAGAAAGGAAACACAGAGGGAAGAATGAATTAATCCGAGAAGGAATTAAATGAGAGGAAGGAAATAAGGAAGTTGGAAAACTGAAGAAAGAAATTGTGATGACAATGGGAAATTGAAGGAAATGAAATCTGACGTTGGATGGGGAGATGGAAGAAGGAAAGATAGAGAGGAGGAGAAATTAACGAAGAGAAGAAAAAGTTAAGATGTGGAAAGTTTAAGAGATTGGTAGATCTGAGTTTTAAATTGAATAAGATGAGTGAACGGTGATATTTCTTTAGGTTTATATGGCCTATACACCTGCGAAATATGTACCCTACATTCCTATAACATTCAAAATTGCGTATTCACTCTTCATAGCTGACGTCCTGTATATTTGTTTATGCATGCACGCAGAGAAAAAAGAAAAAATTATATAATACAACAATACAGAGATTTAATTACAAGAATAATTATATATATATATATATATTGCAGAATTTTGTCTATGCATTGGACTTTAAGCTCACACATTTAGGCAATATTTTAAGCTTGAACGTATAGAAATAAATATTGGTGAACTTACAATGATTTAGCCTAATCATGGCCAATGAGGCTACGACCTAGCCTGAAGGAATACATCTGCATGTAGCCTACAACTTGTAATTGCCAGGGTATATATAGATATACATAAATTACGTCCATACAAGTGCACATGAATATAATTATTTATCTATATTTATATATATTATGCTCATATATATATACACAAAATAACAGCACACAAGGTATTAGTATATATATGTATATATATACAATTATACTTTGTATAATTATATTAGATTCAAAACTATAGACGTGCATGACTTTCAATTTTCCTGATCGGATTTCTATGGCAACGGATCTTACAGCAATAGCTTGGCTATTTTATCGATAGTCTAATATAAAATATATTTGTCAACTTTTCACTTAATTTGAGTTGCGGCACATCGTTTATGAACTCCATGCACCGGGTGGGCCATAAAAAAGACACCCTTTTTGCCTATGTCTTGGTCAAGAGTAAGAATTTTTAAACTAAATTTTACAGAGTTAAAGAGAATTTATATTTATTTACACATGTTGGCCAGATTTAATGAAGATATTTCAAACAGAAAAAGTTATATCACTTTTAGTGAGACCATCCATGCACTGTTTTTGATGATTCAGAAACATAGCGCAGGAAAAAGTATTTTTTAAACGATTTTGCTAAGTCACATCATCTTTACAACTCCACAGGCTTCGTCCTCTGAATCCCCAACTTGCCCAATAGGAACCCGACCTCCGCGACCAATATTTGCATCCATGGTTCTCTTCGTCAAATCCTTTATTCGCTCTTGCAATGGAAGCAGCGGCCACCGAGATTTGTCCACAGGAAATGTCACAACAAGGCGCACCACTTCCACCGCGTTCAATGCGGCGTTGGGATGAATCGGAGCAAATGAATCAGATGCTGTGAGAATTGGCTCCATGCTGGTGCGGCTGAGGGCTTTTCGTCTTCCGCCCCGCCAGCAATTGTATATATAGCGTCAGAACATAATCATTGAAAGACTGAAGAAACGTCGGTCATTACGTGATTGGCGGCAACTTCACAAGAAAGCGTTTCGTCACGTACGAGGCGCGAACCCGGCAGCAAGCGGTAGCGGCGAGATCAAGGCAGCGGCGGCGGCGAGATCAAGACGCTGTAGAACATAGTTAAACGGAAAGCCTGCAGCTCCTGTAGTGGAAGATGATGAAGAAGAAGAGGATGAAGAGGAGGAGGAGGGGATGGGTGAGTGTGGCTGGCCTCAATTGGACACAGACGGTTAGCGATGGATAAGAACGAGTGAAGTGGAGGAAAGACACGTGTGCGACTTTACGCCTGAGTGTCACATGAGTTATGTCATTAGTCACGTCCTTAAGCAAAACGAACATTGCCCGCGACAACTACATTCAATGCACATACATATGTAGACAATCGCCTCCACACATGTATAATATTGTATATATACCGGGTGGCGCATAAAAAACGTCCCCAAACTTTGTTAATCTGGCAAAGATCTAATTTCAGAGATATCAAATATTAATTTACACCAAAATGTTAAGCAATCATTTCTGTGCACACATGTCAAATTTCAAGAGAGTACGTTTATTATATCACACTCTGCGGCAAGGTTATAACGTCGTACCTGTTAAAATATTTTGCACAAACCTACGTCATTAAAAACGTTCCCAAACGTTGTTAACCTGGCAGGCTGGCAATTAAACAATTTTAAAGATAAACTAAATCATAGTACATCAAACTAATCATAATTCATATTTGTACAACACAGCCAAATTTTAGCTAAAAATACTCAACCGTTTGAGAGAAATTGTTGTTAGAACTGTATGACCCATGGCCAAAATTTCGCACAGTTGTTTAATGATGATGTTTTACGCGAGCAAATGTTTGATTGATCCTCCGCTTTCTCTTGTAACGACCCTTAAACGCTATTTCCATTGTCCTGTTGACTTCTGTAGACCTATTTGTGTGTCGTCTAATAGAGACCATTAATTTTTTACTTCGATGACTTGCTTAAGTTCGTCAGCATTAATTTTAGAAACAATTTTCTGCGACCAGCATATACACATTACACAAGCTCCTTTGGGGCGCTCCGTGCATAAGTAGACCATAGGATTTAGATCGGGAGAGTTTGGAGGCCAGGCATCACTGTGGATAAAATCAGGGATGTTTGCTTGAAGAAATTGCTGATCCAATCTGCAACGATGTGAAGGAGCACTGTCTTGTTGAAAGATGTAGGCCTAATTGTCATCAGGATTGAGTCTACGTACTAGGCCTATACGACGTTCGGGAATGAGCTTATCGCGTAACAAGCCAATGTAATAGGCCTACTCTCCATTGACTTTGGTTTTCCGAGGATCAATGACGATGATGTGTGTTTTACCGTGCATCGAAACTCCAGCAGATGCCATTAAATTTGTTTAGAGAAACGACTAGTCTCATGATAAAGTCTTACTGGCGCAATTGAAGACTTTCGTTCGCGGCAAAATAAATGACGTAGTTTTGTGCAAAATATTTTAACAGGTACGACGTTATAACCTTGCTGCAGAGTGTGATATAATAAACATACTCTCTTGAAATTTGACATGTGTGCACAGAAATGATTGCTTAACATTTTGGTGTAAATTAATATTTGATATCTCTGAAATTAGATCTTTGCCAGATTAACAAAGTTTGGGGACGTTTTTTATGCGCCACCCGGTATATATATATACAGGGTGGGCCAAAAGTATTTGTTCAACTTTGAAGGCCTATAACTTAGGCAGTTTAGCAAGTAAGTGTATGCTTAATGCATCAAATTAAAGCTCGTTATATTAGCTATAAGTCTGACAAATTTCATTACGGTAGCTTGCACTACGCGCCATATAATTATTGTGTACCGCACCTACCTTGTTTTCTGACGTAAACAATCATTTCACCATTGCGCCGTTAACAGAAGATGACAGGACTTTGATTCGAATTTTAAGAATTGAAAAACATTTAAATGCATATCAAATGATGAATGAATTTCCGGCTAGAAACTGGAGGGAAAACAATCTCAACCGATTAATTAGACAAATTGATGCGAGTGCAAGTTCTAAACGTAAACTTGTTACTGGCCGTCCTCGTTCGGCACGTACCGCTGACAACATCGCTCGACTTCTGAAAGGCCGTAAACAATTTACTCAAAGCGTCATGGTTTCAGTGGCTGTCTCCAATCTCGGCAAAACTGCTCCATTCTTTGTGACACCCAAGGCCAAAGTGAACAGCGTGTGCTACTGTGATGAGGTACTTGGACGTGGATTACTGCCAGATATGCGTTTGAAGTCTGGAAATGATTTGGTTTTCAGCAAGACGGAGCTCCCGCTCATCGTTCTCATCTTACCGTGGAGTTTTTGAACGCGAACGTTCCTGAGTTCATCGAACCACATAACTGGCCGCCTAATAGCCATGACTTAAACCTCGCTGATTACTCAATCTGGGGTGCTTTGCAGCAACGGGTTTATTGTGAACGGATAGTAAACGTCGATCATCTGAAGCTCGTCATCACTCGTTGCTGGACTGAGATCAGCCAGGAACTCATCAATGGAGCCATAGATCAATGGGCACTTCGCATTCATGCAGTCATTCGAGCTTGTGGAAGAAACATTGAATATTTATTTGACTAAATAATTCTTGGATTTCTTAATGGCTATCAATAATGCAAACTTGCAAAGACTAATTTTCCAAGTATTGTGTTTCGCAAGATAGACGAATTAAAATCATTGTAAACTGATACATAGGCCCATTCAGTACAGTAGTTTTACGCAATTATTAATAAAGCTAAAAATGTTAATTTTTGACCAGTTGTAGATGATATAACGACCTTTAATTTTATGTATTAAGCATACACTTACTTGCTAAACTGCCTAAGTTATAGGCTTTCAAAGCTGTCATCTTCTGTTAACGGCGCAATGATGAAATGATTGTTTACGTCAGAAAACAAGGTAGGTGCGGTACACAATAATTATACGGCGCGTAGTGCAAGCTAACGTAATTAAATTTGTCGGACTTATAGCTGATATAACGACCTTTAATTTGATGCATTAAGCATACACTTACTTGCTAAACTGCCTAAGTTATAGGTCTTCAAAGTTGAACAAATACTTTTGGCCCACCCTGTATATATATATATATATTTAACATAGGCTATGTAGTTTCTGGAGGTGGCGTTATATAAATGCTCTGAATGAATGAATGAATGAATGAATGAATAATATTATATATATACATAATTATATTGCACGCTCATATAAGGCCCAAAAAATTGTTGTGTTTCCGGTAACCCGATCGACCCTCTTTTATTGCCGTGACTCAAATAATTTTGTAAAACAAATTTATTGAAAAAAAATTTGTTTAGAAAAATTTTTGTTAGAAAAAATTTATTCTTTTTTTGTTTTTTTATTTTTTAAACATTTGTATTGACATAACAGAAAAGACGTCAACACAATGAATTTAATAGGACTGTTTTCTAGAGCAGTTTTAGGTGCAGACAGTCGGTAAATAGGCAGTTTATACTTCCTTAGAACACGTACTTTGTTGCAGCGTGTACCTTTGTGCAAAGAAGTCGTGGAGTATAATTTTTCGGATAATCACTGTATAAAAATATTTTACCAAAATAAAAATATTTTCCGACCTACCTACCCAATTTTGTTTAGCTCTGTTACCGGAAACACAAGATTTTTTAGGCCTTATGCAGTTCATGCAGATAGACCTCCATCAAATTAAAGATAAATGATCATTTCTTCATAGAACTAAATTTCTACATGATTTAAATGCATGCAGTTGGCATTGATATAACATCATATAATTTTTTTATCTGTTTATGTATTTAATCGTATATAATTATATTCAAACAAGTGTACCATAATCTTCTCAAATTGCATGCGTGTACGAGGCGCCTTGAGGTGAATTTGAACCTGCAACCTTCTGCATGCATGGCTGCAAGGCAACGAACGTATACCCGCTACACCACCGCGCCTCATGCACGTATACTAATTTATAATTATAATAATGTATAACCTAACTAGTAAGTTAAATGTAAGCAAGTTAAATGAGTATGCGGGTTCTCATTATTATATCATCATCATCATTGCTATTAGACCTGGGAGTGACTTTGGTCAGCTAATCTGACCCCACTTCACCCTAAAGTGACTTGAGGTCGACTTGAAGTCGACTTCTTGGAGTCAAAACGACTTGACCCGACTTGGCAGAAAAACAACCGACTTCCGACTTGAAGTCGACTTCTGACATGGTAATGGCCATTAGCCTAGGTCTACGTACGGCTACTAATGCAGGAAATCAAGCCAAGTTTTCCTGACAAGCATTCATTTCATATAGACTAGGCCTACCAATGAGTAATGAGGCCTCACTTACTTGATACATGAATTTGTTAAAGTTTTATTAAGACAATTTCAGACTGTTTGTGTTTCAGTTTGAATAGTTTTTGTTTTTCCGTCTGCAGACAACAGTACGGCAGATGCAGCGTACCAAAGTAGTACCAAACAAACTATCGATTTATTACAGGCCTTGTAGATCCAGCTTTCTTTGCGCCCAATTCAATTACCACTGGAAGTTCACTGATTTGCTCATTGTCATGTTCATGTCTTAATAAGCACACGTGCTAATATTTTAGTAACATTTTGTTTCACCATTTTAATTTAGCATAGAATAAAAAATTATATGATTAGATCGGCAGACGGCAGTCTGCATGATAGCCTATACCGGTAGAATAGTCAGCAGGCTAAGTCTATGTTGAGCAAAGACCTCATTCATTCTTGTAAACACACTACAAAAGCTGCTTAGCTGTTGTCCTGGTCTCACGATGATTGGTTTGAAGTGGCAAATTTAGCTGTGTTTGTGTCTAAAGTCGGTTTAAGTCGACTTGGGGTAAAAACAACTTCAAGTGACTTCTCTCTACAAAATTCGACTTGGGGTCAGTTGCGGTGAGCAGAAACGACCCGACCCGACTTGGGATGGCCAAGTCGACTGGGGTCGACTTATTGGGGTCGACTCCCAGGTCTAATTGCTATCCCTGGGTTAACAACCCGTAGGTGTCCGATGCCACTCCCTGTCTGAGTCTGTCTCGCATCATGCTTCCCAGCTTCAACCGGTCCGGTCAGCAGGTCCGCTCCATACCATTAACATCTTGGAGCCGCTAGACCATGCACCTTGTCCGATTGAAGAGAATATTGGAAGAGAGGTACGAAGGACAACCTGGTTCAATGCCCGTATGTGGCCCACGTATGCTCTCTCCTTCGACTCTCTCCACCGGTCTGTCCTGACCAGCCTGTGCATGTATATGCTCCACATCATGACACCTTGAAGCATCTGGGTCGCTATGCCACTTGTGTCGTGGTTTTTGCGGATTTCTATGGTCTTGGTCTTTTTCTGCCAGTGTATCTCCACCCATCTGGCAACATTATTATATACCGAATGTGATAATGAGTATCATGAAAGAGTGTTTAAATGGAATCCGGCAAAAACATGCACAAAGTTTGATTCTGGCAAATATTTAATTTTTTGAAACACCATGATCATGCACACAGTATACATAATATGCGACCGATTTATTTAAACGCATAACGATAAGATTTAATTAATCGATCACATATTAGAAGTCGCATCATCTTTCATCGAAGCCGAATTATGCATGCATGGACATTCCACATTTGTATATATATAGATATATATATATAATTATGTATATATATATATAATAGGGCCCCATAAATTTAGAAGAACGTTTCTTTAGCGCTATATTATTCTACATTATACTTCGTCTGTTGCAGTGAAGCCTTGATGTTCACACGCATGCATGTGTGAAAGCGCATGCATGTGTGAAAGCGCATGCATGTGTGAAAGCGCATGCATGTGTGAAAGCGCATGCATGTGTGAAAGCGCATGCATGTGTGAAAGCGCATGCATGTGTGAAAGCGCATGCATTTGTGCATCACTTCATCATCACCATTGTTCGCAGCTAGGCTATATAGCAGCAGCAGCAACACCAGCAGCAGCATCACCAGCAGCAGCAGCATCAGCATCAGCAGCACCAGCATCAGCATCAGCAGTAGTCGTCTCATTCGTCCAATCGATCCCCGAGGTCTCACCCATCATTGTCCCAAAAGTCTTCGGGCCGTGTCCGTTCCGACAGGTCGACGTGTCTTCGCCCCCGAACGCCATCCGTCCGTCCGTCCGCCCGCCGGGGACTCGTAACCCGACGGCGATGGGTGTCCCGGTCTCGGACACTCGGGTCCCCTCACCCGTCACTCGCCGGGCGCCCTGCTGGGCTCGATCCGAACCTTCGCTCCTCTCTCCGTCTCTCTCTGTGGAACAATCGGAACGTGTATTCGCAAACAATCACCCGGCTGCGCACGCAGTTGAGGGGGCAAGACCGGCCAAAAATGAGCACAGATCCGCTGTTGTTGCTGAATCCA
>OX243817.1:28566387-28804387 GCA_945859605.1 Lumbricus rubellus | reverse complement strand
CGCATCCTTAACGGAATGAGGAATTATTATGTCCAGATTCCAGAATGAGAGATTATGTCCCTGGGATTTGGCCATTTATATTATATATATCTTCCACTGCGCCATCGAGTCGGCCCAAGACATATTCATCATCATCATCATCATCATCATCATCATCATCATCATCATCATCATCATCATCATCATCATCATCATCATCATCATCATCATCATCATCATCATCATCATCATCATCATCATCATCATCATCATCATCATCATCATCATCATCATCATCATCATCATCATCATCATCATCATCATCATCATCATCATCATCATCATCATCATCATCATCATCATCATCATCATCATCATCATCATCATCATCATCATCATCATCATCATCATCATCATCATCATCATCATCATCATCATCATCATCATCATCATCATCATCATCATCATCATCATCATCATCATCATCATCATCATCATCATCATCATCATCATCATCATCATCATCAACAACAACAACAACAACAACAACAACATCGTCATCATTGTCATCATCATGACGACAATAAATCATCGTCTGAGCAGAAGAACGCGCTGCTAATGCGTTCTGCAGCACAACATGATGAAGCGCTGTGCACCGGTATAGGATATCTGATGATGATGATGCCAAGTCACAGTATACTATATATACGCGAAGGTCGAAAACAAGAAGAAATGACGATGATCATAGTCATAATTTATATATAAAAAATATGAAGAGGTAAATTTTTAGTTCGAGTTTAAAGACGAGTCTCAGAATACAGACCTATACGTCAATTGAATACGTGGTGAGATAATTATTATAAACAGTTGATTTAATTGTCGTTATGAAAGCTCTAAAGAGCGAGGATTCTTTTCTTCAAGAGTCTAATAATCTTTCTTGATGTTGGTGCATTCTGTTATGCAGTTTAAAAAGGCACAAACGTAAACCGATAACTCCATAAACCACACAATGCTGACAGACTGACACAGAGCTTTTTTAACGTGCAGTTGTACACAAAATGTGCAGCTCTAAATGGATTTGCGCAGTTGTAGAAGCACTCCTTTAATACAGTTAAAAACTAGGGAAAAGGGACATTGTTCTCCGATTGGAAATAATTTACCATTGAGGATGGGAAAGGAAAGAAGGAGTTGTGCAGTTCTAAGCATTCCTTAAAAACAACCCTGAACAGTTGATTTAATTGTTCTGAAAGCTATATAAAAGGCGAGGATTCTTTTCTTCAAGATTCTAATAATTACAATCTTTCTTGATGTTGGTGCATTTTGTTAGGCCTATAGGCTACAGTTAAAAAAAAGCACAAACGGACACCGATGACTCCATAAAGCCCAGAATGCTGACAGCCTTCATGACAGACTGTTTAGGGAGTTATCGGTGTTCGTTTGTACCTTTTAAAACTGCATAACAGAATGCATATGTATACCAACTGGCGCGGCTGGCACTGCAGATATTTTTGCAGGTGGGGCAAAACATGCCCATTGGTAATGTTTTTAGCAAGAGCAGAAAATTGAGAACCTGGGTATTTTTCGTAGAAGTTTCTTAGCGTGCATTTGTCATGCAGTTTCGTCTTGTTTATCGATAATTATAGATCAGTCGTGCATTAGTGTGAACAATTTGCTAGTAACTAATACAGTAGTAGGCCTACTTTTTTAAAAACCTGGAAACCTGGAAAACACTCTTTAATTTGAAGTCGTTTAACCGAGCAACGACATCGACAAAGTAGCAGCAGCTGCAAAGTGCAAAGTGCAAAGCGTAAAGTGCAAAGCGTAAAGTGCAAAGTGCAAAGCGTAAAGTGCAAAGTGCAAAGCGTAAAGTGCAAAGTGCAAAGTGCAAAGCGTAAAGTGCAAAGTGCAGAGTGCAAAGTGCAAAGCGTAAAGTGCAAAGTGCAGAGTGCAAAGTAGGCCTAAGTCACGCCTGTTACCGTCGTCGTTGCGACACTGAGAGGCTGCAGTAAGTTAACTGTTTGCAATATTATTCGTTGAGTTTTTAATCTTTCCGTCCCGATAAGCAATATTTCAGCCATAAACTGAAACATCGAAACGGTAAAACCCTATAGATTTTCAATCCTATAATATATTATTTGAGGGAATATATTTTACGGAGCATTCATCGTTGCACTGGCTGCTATATGCACTTGAACCAATACTCCGATGATAACATAAGCATCTCATAAGCATCTGAAAAATCACTGCAGAGCAGTCTCATGAGGCACTGATACAATGATACATGTGGCCGAATACACAACGCCGTTTCACCGACTGCGTCTGCAATTGAGGCAACTATCGGATTTTCTTCCATGGATTGATTTAAAGTTGTACGATGGAGTTGCCATGAATTTGACGATAGCTCCTCCCTGATGGTGATGATGATGATGATCATCATCATCATCAGCAGCAGCAGCAGCAGCAGCAGCAGCAGCATCAGCAGCAGCAGCAGCAGCAACAACAGCAACAACTCTTTCGTGCAAGTCAATATTTCGAATATTGTTTTGAAGTCTCTGCGCGCATGAAAAGGTAGGGAATCGTTTTTGACGGTAAGAGACGTTGGTAAAAATATATGTTGGTTTTTTATGCCGCTGCTAAAAGCTTTGAGTTCCTCCCATCCGTCTTTTTGACTGGCCGGGTTTTTGCGTTTCTGTCTGTCTGTCTTTCTCTATCTCTGCCTGACAATCGCCGTTTGCCTTTGTCTCTTTCTCTCCCTGTCTGCGTCTTTCTTATGCACCGTGTCTTACATGTGCGTGATATCTTTTTTGCTCAGTCTTTGACATATCTCTTCGGGTTTGTCTCTGTCTGTCTCTGTCTGTCTCTGTCTGTCTCTGTCTGTCTCTGTCTATCTCTGTCTGTCTCTGTCTGTCTCTGTCTATCTCTGTCTGTCTCTGTCTGTTTTGTCTGTCTTTGTCTGTATCTGTCTGTCTCTGTCTGTCTCTGTCTGTCTCTGTCTGTCTTTGTCTGTATCTGTCTGTCTCTGTCTGTATCTGTCTGTCTCTGTCTGTATCTGTCTGTCTGTCTCTGTCTGTCTGTCTCTGTCTGTCTTTGTCTGTATCTGTCTGTCTCTGTCTGTCTCTGTCTGTCTCTGTCTGTCTCTGTCTCTGTATGTCTGTCTCTGTCTGTCTCTGTCTGTCTCGGTCTCTCTAGCCAACCATATATCTGCTTCTAATCCGCCGCATCCAATGACTTCAACCGCTTGACTGGAAGAGAAGATTAGGCGACTCTTTTGTCAGCGTAAAATTTCAATGGCTTCGAAAGCTGTTGAATTGGACGCATTCAGTATTTATGATCAGTTGAATACAGGATTCTCCGAAAAAAATTATGTTCTGTTTCTGTGCATTATTATTTAAATTCACAGCATCATTTCAAAGAAGTAGATCAAGTTAAAGATGTAAATAAGTAATATCCTTTCCTAGTCTCCATGGTACTGCATGGAAATGTCCCTATAGATCTATATAGTTACCCATTTACTTTTCAAACTACTAGTGTGGCAAACAATGTCTTTCTTCAATGTTAAAGTCGTCCCTGGGCCGTAGGCCCATTGGCGAGGCGCTCATCTCCTTTCATAAGCCCTTGAGCCGGCAATGGACGAATCCCAAGGTCCAGGGCACGGGGCCAGTGATTTCCCAGGACTTGCCGTTTACTTCCCAGCTTACGCCGGTACCAAATTATACTGCTTGGTGACAGAGGCATGTGTGCGTGAACAACTTGCCCAAGGTCGTTACCCGGATTTGAACCCGCAACCTTCCGCTCTGTGAGCGGACGCGTTACCGGTCCGCCACCAGGTCGCACTTTCTTCAATGTACCCGTATAATATGTCCTTGTATTTACAGTCTGTCTTTGCTATAGCTGTCTTTGTGTCTGTGTCGTTCCCTCCGTTAGTCGCTTTCTGTCTGTCAATATTTCGGTTTATTTTATACTCTCTCTCTCTCCTTCGAAATCGTTCTGCATCGTAGTCTACATGCATGCAATTACGTCAATCGAATTCCATCTCCTGTATTGATTGCATGTCTCAATCAATACGCCAATCAATATGTAGTTCAGTAGCGACGATCACACCAATTACTTATGATTTTTAAGAGAGTATATATATAGGACCGTAGGACCCAATGTAAATACTGCTTCTGCTATAATACTGCTACTGCTACTGCTACTGCTGATACTACTATACTATATACTACTACTAGCCTACTACTACTACTATTACTACTACTACTACCACCACCACTACAACTACTACCCCTAATTATAATAATTACAAGCTTCTTTATCCTAAAGATGATGATGATGATGTTGGACCATTGATGGTGATCATCATTATGATAACAGAGACAACGCTATTATCATTGTCATTATCATTGTCTTACTAGAAGTGAGCCGAAATAATTGCACTCTTCCAGACTAAGTTTATAATTTTCTCTGTGGAAATTTAGCTGTTAAAAGGCTGCAACTAAACTACTCGTTCAACATATAAAGTTAATTTAATACCTAAATTAAATTCGGCAACAGAAAAACCAAAATGCAATATCAAAGTCTAGAAACAAAAGCACAGAGTGAACATAATTGTCGATGCTCGGATAAAAATTACTCACTCGAGAATGTAAAGAAAATCATTTCGCCAGCGACACAATCATTATAGAGACCCGCCACGCATGGTCTCTCACTCGAAATCTGCATTCTTCGAGTCCAAAGCAAGTCTTGAATATCTTTCTCGCCTGAGAGGTTATTGCGACAACAATGCGACGTGATGGTAGAATTCCAGCGCTAACCACTGAGTGAAAAAGATGTGGTATACAAAAAAGATGGGGTATACAAAAAAGATGGGGTATACAAAAAAGATGGGTATACCATTGAGGGTTCCTCAAAGATGTTGTGTCCCTGGTCAAAGACTGATGTGAGTCGGGGGAGGAGAGATTTCAGTATCCATCAGATGAGTCGGCGTCATGCATGACTGAATTCATTCTCTGTTGAATCCCAACCGATTACGCCGTAGCTGCAGTCATGGATCAAATGCTGTAGGGTCGTTTAATATACAATACCACGACAGGGTAAAACAACCGACGATAAATACCAAAGCTTTTATGTAGCTCCAGTAGTGAACTGCTATGCGATAAATGTCAACGATCGTTTGTTTAGATCCATCTGCCGCCTGCAACGTTGACCATTAGCACAGCAAAAGTTACATGTATGCCATTGTATGGCTATAGGAAAATAATTATACATTGTATATTTTATGGAGCCTGAAGATTATGCATGTCTGTTTATTTATCTGTCTATTTGTTTGTCCGTCCGTCCGTCCGTCCGTCCGTCCGTCCGTCTGTCTGTCTGTCTGTCTGTCTGTCCGTCCGTCCGTTCGTCCGTCTGTCTGTCTGTCTATCCATCTATCTATCGATGGATGGATGGATGGATGGATGGATGGATGGACGGATCGATACAGAGATTAGACTGACTGACTGAGTGACCGACCGACCGACCGACCGACCGACCGACCGACCGACCGACCGACCGACCGACCGACCGACCGACCGACTGACTGTGTATACTGTATAGAACGATCCAAACATGCAGTATAAAATCAAATCAAATCAAATTGTTTTATTGGTCCCACAACGTAATTTTTACAGAACATATTATAAGACAATTATAATTAAAGTACTAGCACATTCGGCAAGGAGGTTAGGATACAGATAAGGGGAGCAATAGGCACACCAGAAGGGACAAGTCCCGCTTAGTAGGGGCCTATATACCAGAAAGAATTAGAACAGGATGGTGGGTGAGATTAGGTAAGGGAAATAGACGTTGTTATGTCAATATAACATTTATGTAATAGACGTTACGTAAGGATGCAGATTATATTCTTAACTAAAACTTAACTAACAACAAACACAAAGCTGAGCTTAAGTAATATATATTAGTGTGTGTGCACGTGCAAGGGTTTTAAAGTGGCTAACGGATGTAACCGTACGGAGTTCTTTGGGAAGACTGTTCCAGTTAGCGGGGCCCTGAACCCTAAGCGAAAACTTACGGACATTAGTTCTTGCAATTTGCAAACACAGACCTGAAGTCATTGTTACTTCTAGTGAAAATAAGATGTGGCACTGGGTCAAAATAGGATGAGAATGATGATGGGAGGAGGTTATTGATGTATTTATACATGAAGATGCAAGTTTGTAGGAATTTGATTTGATTAATGTCTAGGAGTTTATGTTCAAAGAATAGTGGACTCGTGTGTGAATTGGGGGGAGATTTAGTTATAACTCGTATGGTCTTTTTTTGGAGGATCTTTATACCTTTAAGAGTGGAATCATATGTCGAAGTCCAGATCATGTTGCAGTAAGTCAGATATGGATATATGAGGGTATAATAGAGATCCCGTAGAATATGAGGAGGGAGAAGGTAAGATACTCTTTTTATAATGCCAAGATTCTTTTTGATTTTATTACTAATTTCAAAAATGTGAGTTTTCCATTTCAGGTGTTGATCGATGTAGACACCTAAAAATTTTGTTGAGGATACTTGAGGAATAGTAATGTTATTTAGAGTTATTTGACTCTCGTTGTTGGGGATGGATTTACCTGTGGAGCGAAAAATGATGCAGTTGGATTTTTTTACATTAAGTGATAGTTTGTTGCTTATAAACCAATCACTAGCAGCAGAGCCGTTTTAACGCCTAGGCACGCGAGGCACGGGCCTAGGGCCCCGCGCAACAGGGGGGCCCCGCGGCGACCCAAAATAATAGACTACATCACATAACAAAATGGTGTACGGACCATTGCTCATAGGCTGATTGCTCATAGGCTGATTGCTCATAGGCTTATTGCTCATATGGCTCATTGCTCATAGGGTCTATTGCTCATAGGCTCATCGGTCATACGCCTAAAATAAATGAACTTTGGCCTTTGTTTGAAACAAATATACCATTGGCGATATGGGTGACCGTCTTCACGCCTTAGCCTGTGCTTATTAATTAGGGACAATTAGCGTTGGTAGACTAATAGAATCACTGGCACTGAAGAAACTTGTGAACAATTACATGACCTAGTAAATGTTTCTTCCTATTTTCAATCTGTGTTTTCTTTTTTGTAACTTCATACGACTAATTTAACTTGTATATTATCATGATTAATACACCCTATGACCAATGAGCCATATGAACAAAAAGACCTATGAGCAATAAACCCTATGAGCAATGAGCCATATGAGCAAAAAGACCTATGAGCAATAGACCCTATGAGCAATCAGCCATATGAGCAATAAGCCTATGAGCAATCAGCCTATGAGCAATCAGCCTATGAGCAATGGTCCTAGAGCCAACAAAATGAGTAACATGTTATACGAACTTTGATGTCTGTTAAACTAAAATTTATTTTACAATTTTTATTCAAATATTGCTATAGTGATGCAGCATCATTAGTCTACTACATGGCTTCCCGATTTTGGCAGTTCTTCCTTGATTTGTGTAACATTTGTAACTATTCTGATAACGGTGTCCTGGTCAGCAATATAGGACCTGTTTGAGCAACGGGAATAAGCTAATTCCAGTGCAAGAAAGTCGGTCATAGACTATACACCTGTCTGCAGTTATAGGCCTACATTATACTGTAATGGTCCAGAAGCAGCAGAACTGAGTTGCAGAACTTGATACGCAATGAAATTATTATTGTAATAATAATTAAACTAATTGAAATTTTCAACCACTCTTTCTTGTCAGCACTGAAATAATATACGGTAGTAATTTTGTTAGCTTACATTGCTACCATTACATTGTGGAAACTGATAAAGAAATTATTATAATTGTAAGAACATTTATTGAAGTCTTAGACTATTCAGGTCAGCACTGCAATAGTCGAGAAATTTTGTTAAGATGGCAGCTTATAATGCTGCGGCTGCAGTTTAACAATTCAAAATTTTCCGGTGGATACGTGCACATTCCCTCCCCTTGCCCCCCCCCCCCACCCTCGCTCGGCGCTACGTGACTCAGCGATCGAGCGGCATAATATAATTATACTCGTTATCCGTCCCCCAGAAACCTTGATTTTCCCACCAGAGGAGTGGAACTAGATGATACTTATAGTAACGTTTAGAATTAGTGTTTGTGCCTAGGGCCCCAAAATTCCTTAAAACGGCCCTGACTAGCAGACATTAGTTCCTTGTTCACCAGTTGTATTAAACTGTCGTATGAGGCGTGGGATAAGAAGACATTGGAGTCGTCTGCAAACATAATGAAGTGTAGGGCAGTAGAGGAGTTTGGCAGATCATTAATAAATAGTAGAAATAAGAGTGGACCAAGTATTGATCCTTGTGGTACTCCAAATTCAATGGGTAAAAGGTTTGAGAGAGTCCCATTACAAATGACTCTTTGGTAGCGGTTAGTAAGGTAACTGGTGAACCAATCTAGGGGTGTACCTCTTATGCCATAGTGTTCAAGTTTTTTCAGGAGGATTTTGTGGTCAACAGAGTCAAAGGCCTTGGCAAGATCAAGAAAAATTCCAACGGAGTATACGTTATTGTCCATTGCTGCAGATATCCGGTCTTGGACATCCAGTAGAGACATTGAAGTTGAGTGTCCAGATTGGAACCCATGTTGCGAAGAGTATAGGATAGAATTATGGGTAATGTAAGAATAGAGACGATCATACATAACTCTTTCAAAGAATTTAGAGAAAAATGGCAAAACCGAAATGGGTCTATAGTTAGCTATATCGTTTTTAGAACCTTGTTTAAAAATTGGGACAACTTTAGCAATTTTGATTTCAGTGGGCACAAGCCCATTTTCAAATGAGCAATTGATTATATTTGATAATGGCAAAGCAAGGAATTCCATAATGGGAGATATGATGCATGGTAGGATTCAAATCATCCATACCTGAACTGAAAGTTGATTTGAGCGTTTTATTGATTAGCAATAGTTCTTGCGGACAGGTAGGTAACAGGGCAAAGGAATTATTCAAACGTGGCGACAGGAAATCCTTAAAATTCCTCTTACAAGGCGGTAAATCAGAGGACAAAGATTTTGCTATTCCAGTGAAATAAGAGTTAAAGTAATCAGCTTTGAGTCATGGATCATGACGCCATTTACTTTGATTTCGAGAATAGACGTATCTTTGTTATCAGTTTTGACAATGGTTTTAATTATCTGCCAAGTCTTTTTTATATCTCTACTGTATTTCAAAAATTCGTTAGTGTAATATGATTGTTCAAGTTTGGTGCGTGTTACTTTATAGAGGTTACGATATTTCGTAAAAGTATTTTTGTTTTCAATCGTGGGATTCTTTATATATTTAATATAAAGTTTTTCTTTCTTTTTTATAGATTTTAGTAGTCCTTGGGTCATCCATGGTTGTAGAAATGAATTTTTCTTAGAGACCTTCTGCGATTTGATAGGGAAGGACTTATCATAGCAAATTTTGATATTTTTAGTGAATAAATTAAAGGCTTCATTGGGCTCATGTGCATTGCATAAGTCAGTAACTGGGGACCAGTCAATGTTGGATATGAGCGCTTTAAAGGAGGCAGAGGTCTCACTATTTATGATCCGTTTCGATTCGATTTTACCCAGGTTACATGAGGCAATTGGCACAGATTTAATCCAAGTTATTATAGGTAAGTGGTCAGATATATCAGATATGATTATTGCAGAGGCAAGTATGCAGTCAGGGACATTAGTGAGGGTGTTGTCAATTAAGACTACGACAAGAATATATTTAGGGTCAAAAGGGACAGACGCATTAATCTGGGTTTTTTAAACGTTGGCGACATAAAAAAAATATCCAGAACATGTAAAGCATGCATGCATATAATAACTGTGTGCAATTGTGCATTCATGCACGATCATAAAGCTACATGCATGGACGACTAACCATTGACCGAATGCATGCATTGTGTTGAAAACATGTATGTAAACACCCCCCCCCCACACTGCAGATGGTCCACAGTGTTTGACACGTCTTGTTTATCTTCTGATGTGACAAATATCACATAAAACTGATATGAAAAATAGAAGCAAGTAAAAATCGAATTTACATTAGAAAAGATTCAAACGAATGTCATGATTCTTATTCGAAACAGAAGAACGAACGAAGTGATCGATAGACTGATTGCTTATCAGCTTGCTGCAGTCTATACTGGAGAAGGTTATCTGTATGTCAAGTGGAAAAGGAGAAATCGAAGTTAAGAGAAAGCGTTGCCCAGGGAAACGGTCTGATGCGATGACCCTCTGAGATGAAGTCTAGAAATGTGATGCACTTGTAATCCGATGAAGCGAATGAGTTCCATAAAGAAATCAAAAACATGTATGGGTCAACCTCAACAGACACAGAAACATAATAGCAGAAACATAACATGCATACAGACAGACATGCAGGCATACGGACAGACATGCATGCAGACAGAAAGAGAGAGAGGCACGAAAATGGAGATAACATCTAGACTGACAGAGGAAGACAACCGGAAAGTGAAATTTAGAAATTGACAGAGAAACAATTCGACTTAATTGTCTCGGCAACAAAACAATTTAAACACACGCAATATATATATATACAAATATATATATATATATAAACATTTGTATATGAATATTTATATATATATAGGCCTACATGATACATCTATGCATAGATACATTTAAGACATGTTTGCACTTGAACACATGCATGCATGGCGTCTGGCATAATGTGGCGCATTTTATTATACACGTACGTGTACGTGGTATACCTATACTCTCCATGGAAGCGATCGAAGTGACATGACTGCAGACGACAAGCAAAGAGCAATATATATATATATATATATATATATATATATATATATATATTATATCGAACGAATCGATCGATCATCAGATCAGAGACGCGCCTTCATCATTCCAATGACTACGAAGCCGTAGACTACATGTATAATATTATAGACACTCGGGCACGGGTTCATACACAGACACACACAGACAAACACACAGACAGACACACACACACATTCACACACACACGCACACACACATCTATGTACATTCGCATATACATACGCACTGCAGACACAACTATACAGAGCTCAGCTCTTCGATCTCTGCGACGGATGTCAGAGGCTCACGAGTGACAGAGACAAAGACACAGACATACACAGAATGAGAGAGAGACAGACACAGAGACACAGAGACAGAGACACGGAGACTGAGGATATAAGAAGTTCGCGATAAACGAGAGCCAGTCAGACAGACAGATAGAGACATGTACACAGAGACAGACGCATATACAGAAAGAGAGACAGAGACAGACAGAAAGACAGAGAAGGAAAGTGACGAAGACAGAGACAGGGAAAGACAGCATCACAGCAAGTTGTACACAACTTAGTTGTGTGCATAGCTGAAACAACATACACATACACACTTGCACACATACGCACATGCACGCGCACACATGCACGCATACACACATATTCACATACACACATGCACACATGCACACATGCACACATGCACACATGCACACATGCACGCATGCACGCCCACAAATACATGTAGAGCTCAACTCTTCGATCTTTGCGATGGATGTACATGTATGCATACATACATACATACATACATACACACAGACAGACAGACAGACATGCAGACAGACAGACAGACAGATAGACAGACAGAGACAGAGACAGACAGACAGACAGAGAGTCGGTTTATTTACGGCTATCGATGCATATCACCGGTTTGCTTTGTCAGTCGTTCTTTGCTCTTCATGACACCATCCCTGCATGTCGCATAACCATTCTGATCAATTCCCCCACATCACCCCTCCACCTTATCACCCCCACTGCTGTCGATCCGTCCAATTAACTTCAGCAGACTCCATCGACAGTAAGAGGTGTCCATTTATATATACATATAGTCATATACATATAGTCATATACATATAGCCTACACATACACAATTACACATACATATACAGTATACACATACATATGCATATACCGCATTTTCGCGAATATAACACGCACACGGGTATAACACGCACCCGAATATAACCCGCTACTTTTTTGCGATTTCAGTACATAATACAATGCATATACATTATACATATATATAGTTATACATATACATAATATATGTATAGAATCTACGTATATACAAACATTTATATTACATTTATACATATATAATTTATTTATATACATATATCTGCTTAATGTATGTATATATAATTATAATACTCCACGGACTGCAGATAAGGTGGTGCATGCTGTGGTCTCGACGAGATGACGTTGTATATATATATAATTATATATATATATATATATATATATAATGTCTATCTGTAGTTCATCATCCAGATTCAATTTCAGTCGACCAAATAACTCTTTTACAGCAAATCACATTTCTCCCAGTGTCCCATTGCTCCCTTCTTCCAGGACGATTTTCGTCATCTCCACTTTTATTGCAGCTGCAGTCGGTCCAGTTTAACCAAGTACAGCAGCAGCAGCTGCATCGCATGCAAAGCAAAATCTTTTATCGATTGATGACGAAAACGTTTTTCCAGTCGCAGTGAATGTTCCAGATTCTGACTAAATGGGAATGTGTGCGTCTGTTTTCCGTTCTTCCGTCTGTTTGTTGTCTTCCCTCAGTTGGTGAGGCTGACCAGATGGTTAATTCCGGGTGTTTTGAATTGCATCCTATACAAGACTGATACTCTTATAGATCTGTATTGTGCAGCGTTTAGTAAAGTGATTGGGATACTAACGCAGCTCTTCCCAAAAGGGTTAACTCGATATCTAAAACCGTGACATCGTCGAACATGTCATATATACACTATTATACAGTATATGGTCTACATAATGTTAGATTAATAATTAATAATAGTAACGACAACGATGATGACGATGGTTGTTTTTAATTTTTTATTACTATTAATTGTTATTGATATATATTGTCGTCATAATCAAATCACCATCATCATCGTCGTCGTCATCATCGTCATGATCATCATCATGATGACCATCTTCATCATCGTTGTCATCATCATCATCGTCGTCGTCGTCGTCATCATCATCATCATCCTCAGCAGCAGCATGTTTATCTTCTTCATCATCATCGTCGTCGTCGTCGTCATCTTCTTCATCGTCGTCATCATGATGACCATCTTCATCATCATAGTCGTCATCATCATCATAATCGTCGTCGTCGTCTTCATAACCATCATCATCATCATCATCATCACTTTGATCATCTTCATTATCATCATCGTCGTCATCATCATCGTCGTCGTCGTCGTCATCATCATCATGCATGACACCGACGGCGACGACGACGAAAGTATCATGCTAATCTGGGTTGACGAGATGGATTAAATGGCGGCATGCACAAAATTGCACATGCAATGGCCAAATCCTATCAGCAGATTATAAACGAAGGTCTGATCAGTTTACGCGAGAAATGCAGATCACTGCAGCACTATAATATACGTATACGTACATTGTACATGTAATCTGTGCGTGTATCATGAAAGAGAGAGATTTTGGATGATCACATTCACAACCACAGATATAATCTCGACACACCATGCGAGGTAAATTATCAATCCGTTTGGAAGGAGACAGATTATCAGTCTGCTGCTGATGTGTCAGATCCTGCAGGTTCCCATCATCCATTGCATGCTATCCTCCATGCAGTGGTGATGAAATGAGAAATAGCGACATCTAATAACAGTAATGAGTTTCATTCGGAAAGTTAGCTATAGCTAAATCATGCACGGCCTTTGCTAAGTGGCGAGTACGCACAGAGCGTGCAGCGTGTTTATGTTCGTATAAAATTAGGGCCTATGCGTTGTTCAAAGGCTGGTGGAAGTACAGTATATATATATATATATATATATATATATATATATATATATATATATATATATACTGTACTTCCACCAGCCTCACTCTGTGCATACTCGCCACTTAGCAAAGGCCGTGCATGATTTAGCTATAGCTAACTTTCCGAATGAAACTATATATATATATATATATATATGCTTGAAGATTGTCAGATGATAATACACTCCTATAGCATGAGCCAAGCATATCTTGAATATAGATCTACTGCTACGACTCTCTAATCAGAATCTATTCGGTATAACCTAAGCCAACTGGGTGTATCCACATCATGCATGATTATATTACCTATAGTATAGCCTACACTTCGGGTGTATTCGAAGCACTTAGAGCAGATTCAGACTATAGGCTACATGTATATATACATATAATGGATGATCAAATTTTCAGTAAATAAATAAATAAATAACGTTCTACATGTATAATATATGTGCTCCGATCACACCCCGCGCGCGGCGCGCATATTCCACGTAGGCCTATACTGCGAGCGACCAACAATTAAGCATCGGCATTGTTTAGATATCTCATGCTCCGTGCATGCTGAGCGATGGTGAATCAGACGATATTAGAGCAAGATATATAGGTCCAGTCGATCACCTTCGAACCTGTGGATTACAGCAATTTGTCTGCCTCCAAACTGTCGATTATGGCCATTAATTTCGTCTGCAGTCTTCAAATAAGCTGGCGAAGACAAAACGCTTTTGGAGCAGCTTATCTGCAAGGAGGATCAATTCTCCAGAGATGGAAGAAGGACTTATAAGGTGTTTGGCGACATTCCAAGGAATTTACACATCGCTGTAATTGTTATTTATGCGTTGCATGCAAAGTGGCTGGAACGCGCCACTGTATATATGCTATATAATCTCAGCGACATCTCGCTTCGAATCGAATATTCTGGGAATCGATTTGACTGTCTCTGTCTCTGTCTCTGTCTATCTGTCTCTGTCTGTCTGTTTCTATCTCTGTCCAGATATAAGTTGGCTCTTTTGGTGAAGATATATACGCTTCGAATACGAGTCTTACTTCGATTGTAAAAGTCGCTATATATATATATATATACAGGGTGGGCCATAAAAAAGTAACCCCTAAGATGTTTGCCTATACCTTGGCCAGAAGTAAGAATTGCGAATTGAAACTTTACAGTCTTAAAGACAATTCATATTTACATATGGTGGCCAGATTTCATCAACATGTTTAAATTTTCTCCTGGCTACGACTCTGGGGCCTCTTCTTCTATAGACTTCTATCCGACTTCCAGATTCATTGGTGATATCCATTCTTCCTTCTTTCGATCGATTCCCAATTTTCTGTCCGTTCTTCCTTCTTCCTTTTCTCGATTCGGTCGATCGTCGTTCGTCCTAATTCAGTTCGATAAAAGTCGCCAGTCGCAGATGTACTTTAATCTGAGTGAATACGGAATTAATTCCAGTCACGAAGACGACGTCAATTTGTCGTCGATAGAATGAATACACATGCATGAGAGCAGATTATGTATATGCACAAGCTGGGTACCCGGCGTTGCCCGTTTTTTTAAATAAAAGATTCGGGTCGTTCCCCGCCAATCCCCATCCCTCCGTCCGCTCCTTCCGTCCATTCGTCCCACCATCCCTCACTCCGTTTCTCCATTTCTCCGTCCCTACGTCCCTTCGTTTCTCCGTCCGTCCGTCCGTCCCTCCCTCCAACTCTCCCCCCAACCCCGACCACACTCCGACCTCCAACTGTACGCGAAACGTGACAGTTTGTTTTTAGATAAAATTATCTTCCCCACCCCACCCCACTCCACTCCCCCCACCACCCCACGACAACCCACCACACTCCGACTTCCACCGGTACGCCACCAGCATGCGTACGCGTGATATTTTGGTTTTCGAGAAAAATTGTCTTCCCCAGTCCCCACCCCTTCTACCCTCACCCCATACATATATATATATATACATATACATATATATAGTTCATCCGGCCCAGCTGCTGCTTCTCTTCTGTAAGGCATGTGTGTTTTTTGTTGAGTCTTGCAATTAGACACACACACATATTTTGGTTAATTCGTCGCCCGTGCACCATACAAGCAGATGTCCCTACATAAGTGTCTATAAGTGCATCTTGCATCCTGCATACAGCATCTTGTCATCGTGACTATATTTCCTTCATCGTCTGCAGAGTGCCTCTTAAACCTTCAGCCACCATGCACAAAACCATTGACAACAGTAGTTGAACACTAATGCAGCATACTACATGTATATACTAAGACTTCTTAAACTTTCTAACGGGCCTTGACATCATTCTTACTATTGCTGATACTACTGCTACTGCTGATACTACTGCTACTGCTACTGTTGTTGCTGCTGTTGCATGCTACTGCTATTCTGCTGCTACTGCTATCCTACTGCTAGTGCTATACTTCTGCTACTGCTTCTACTGCTGCCACTACTCCTGCTACTATACTGCTACTGCTGTTGCTGCTGATACTGCTGCTACAGCCAAGACATGATTACTCAGTATTGAAACACATGATTACTCACTGGCTGAATCATGATAATCATCAATTGTCTTGCTCGTCGCTTCATCATGTTGTACATTATATGAAACGATGACACAGAGTCCAAGTTGGATTGATTAATGTTCACTGGTCGCAGGATAAAATCGCTGAGATGCAATTAGTTTTGTACATCGATCAATCTTAGATTTCATGCAGCCAACACGTATACTATACATATACAACACACTGCAGATGAGAATACACACACACACACACACACACACACACACACACACACACACACACACACACTCACACACACACACTCACACACTCACACACACACACTCACACACACACACACACACACACACACTCACACACACACACACTCACACATACTACAGTGCAACTGTATTTTGACAATAATTCTTCTCTGTACCCTATAAATCCCAGAAACGAACATTGTCATTGCGACGCTAACCTCACATCGCGGACTCTCCGGGGTGGGGTGTGAAGGGGGAAGTTTTCCCCAGGAATGACTTTCAACACCCCCCCCCAGAAAAATGCCAAAGCTCTTTTTACATCTATAAAAAGGTAATCATATTTCAAAGCTCAAAATTTACTGATATTTTACCTGAATTTGTCTATTTTTGAAGACAATGACTTCAAAAAGGTAATCAGAAAAAACTGACTGGGATGAGAATGTCGACGCTGTCTGCCTCGAGTCAGGGTTGGCGTCCCCATGAACGGCTATTTTTGCGCCCCCCTCGTCCGGAAACCTGAACCCCCCCCTCCGAAAAACCCTCAGGGGACTAGATTTAACACTGGCTATCAGACTTTGAAAAACAAAGCATTGTCGCATTAGTAGGCTAATTAATCTGAATTTCTGATTCAGTAATTAAGTGTCTGGTGGTTACGGTCTTAATTATTTCGGTCTTAACTCATGACCGATATTCTGGATCTTAACGTTATTGCAGTTTCAGTTTTTGGAGCGTTAGCGATCGATACCTTTTATAGTGGATACAAACAAGCCCGACTACATGTACCAACTGCAAAGCTAATAACAATGCCAATGTCCTTCAGCCACTTATTCTTTTATTGCTCTCATCGCTCAACGACGCTCAAAGAAGACACACAGTTATAATGCAGACAAGAACGACGACAATTTAAACTGATTACAAATGGAGCAATACATCAAACGTCATCACTAAGCACCGTCTGTTGCATTCAGCAGCAGCAGCCGCATCTTTCGGCGGATGATGATGATGACGGCGGATGGCGGGAACGACGACGAGGACGATGACGATGACGACGACGTTGCCTTCAATTTCGGTCATTATTTTCTACATGGGTGCGCCTCTCTTATTATTCCGCACCAGCGCATCTTTGCGAGGAAATCGCCGCCGTATTTTACGTCGACGTATACAGAGCTGAATGAGGAGGAAAAAGAGGAGGAAGAGGAGGAAGAAGAGGAGAAAGAAGAGAAAGGGGAAGGAAGAGGGGAAGAAAAGAATGAGGAGGAAGAAGAGGAAGAAGAGGAGGAGGAAGAGGAGGAAGAATAGGAGAAAGAAGAGGAGGAGGAGGAAGAGAAGGAGGGAAGGAAGAGGGAAAGAAAAAGGAAGAGGAAGAGGAAAAAGAGGAGGAAGAAGAGGAGGAAGAAGAGGGGGAAGAAGAGGAGGAAGCGGAGGAGGAAGAAGAGAAGTAAGAAGACGAGGAAGAAGATGTGAAAGAAGAGAAGAAGGGAAGTAGGAGGGAAAGAAAAAAGAAGAGAAAAAAGAAGAGGAACAGGAAGAGGAAGAATAGGAGGAAGAAGAGGAAGAGGAAGAAGAGAAGGAGGAAGAGGTGGAAGAAGCGAAGGAGGGGAAGGAAGAGGTGAAGAAAAAGAAAGAGGAAAAAGAGGAGGAAGAGGAAGAAGAGGAGGAGAATAGGAGAATGAGGAGGAAGAAGAACAGGACGAAGAGTAAGGGGAGGAGGACGACGAGGAGGAAAGGAGGATGAGTAGAAAGAGGATTTGATGGCAATTGAGTATGATGAAGAATCCGTACAAGAAAGAGAAAGATGAACAGGAGGAAGAAGAAGTGGAAGATGAGGAAGAAGAAGAAGAGGAGGAGGAGGAGTAGCCATAGGAGGGGATGTGATGGCGATTGTAATGAGAGCATCGTGATGACAGGCCACGCTGCAGGCAATCTCGTCTTCGTCGTCGTCAGCAGCATCAGCATCAGCAGCAGCATCAGCAGCAGCAGCAGCAACAGCAGGCATCAGCAGCAGCAGCAGCATCAGCATCAGCAGCAGCAGCAGCAGCAGCAGTGGCATAAATGTCTGAGCTTCATCAGAGCGGAGATTTATGTTGCGCTGTATTAGTCGAAGTAGCCGCGCATGCGCCTGTGGCACAGCAGAGACGGCATTGGACGACAGAGAGAGGATTCGATGAACATCACATAGCATACATTTACCTTGTATACGACGATTTACATTAGCAGAGGATTTATCGGTCGCTCTGTACGGACGTCCTCTTTCGTCCTCTTTGTCCTCTTTCGTCCTCTTTCGTCCGTTGTCCTCTCGACACAGATAGAGAGATAAAGAGAGAGGAAGTGGATTTTGAGGTAGGCTAAGAGTATTCTCACAGTAAATAACGATCTCTACATTAAGCAATTTTATATCCATTATCCATATCAATTTCTCGCCGATATATCTTCAGTGACCAAGATGCTACGAGAAAATTAATTAATGTAAATTGTTGTAAACTGACGAGAAAATTAATTAATGTAAATTGTTGTAAACTGACACATGTTCGATGGTTTCCGATTGAGGAATTTTCGCTATGAGAATTCGGACCACGGTTCTAAACGTTGGAAGAATTCGAGGTTTTTATTTTGGGGTCTTTAAAAGGAAAATAGTTTTTAAAACAAACCTATACGCAAAAATATTTCCAAAAAGTGTTTTCGGGGTTTGAACCAACAAACTCTTAAATACGCATGGACAACAGGGGCGCTTGCCCACTTGAAAATTGACATCTATTCTTCAACTTCTAAACTTTTTGGTTTTAACAAATTTATTCGCACTGAAGCACTGATGTGAAACTGAAGAATTTGCATTTAGAATCTTCCCTGAAGACAGTAAAACATAAAAGTGCGCATATGCAATGGAAGATTATTCTAGAAGGATTGTTACATTAGGAGGACATTGTCACATTTGCTGCTCTTTTCTTTGAAACTGATGCAGGTTCTTGTACGCTTCCAGCAAATGCAATGAGAAGGCGCCATGCAATTAAACTCAGCATAAAGCGACCATTAAAAGTAGCCTATATACACTCACAAGACTGTAATTTCCATTCTTCAAAGCAGCTGTGCTAGAAATGGTTGCAGTTGCATTTGACAAATCGACTCCGATCTAAATTAATCCAATTCAATTCGTCTTAATCCAATCTAAACTTCACAAACCACTATGTAGCCTTTCCTAGAATAACCTCTACAGTCTACAATTATACTTCACTGCAGCGTTGTACATGTACGTCGATGAAAAACGGAATAGCCATGAATTGCTGATGATTAATGAACTGTAGACCCATGGCAAAGTCTATAATCTACAGCAGTGCAGAGCAAACTCTCATTCCTCCTCTCCTGCAGTAGTTTTCAGGGCATTACGTTTGAAGCAACGTATGGCCAGCATGAGCTTACATGTATATGCGACTATATGCTTGCATACATGTTGAAAATAGTCCTGTTAAAAAGTCCTATCATCCTATATGCATCAGATAGATCAATGGTCGACGCGCATGCAGGCACGTAAATAATGCACCAGTAATTCTGCATGAGAGAACAAAATTATACGAAAGCTTAGAAAAGATGATCATTACATGAAGTGCCTGCTACTCTGCAGCTCAGTGTAATTGGAATAGTGTATCGAGGCTTGTTCCAAACATCAGTGTGGATATATATCCGCAGACCCCTACTGTACATAGACGTCTAGAATAATAATAATAACACAAAATGTCATGAATAAACGTGAAACGCACAAAAACAACGTCATTTATTGCATTGCGTAGATTCACTTGATGATTGCTACAATAAAAAATATGACGAAATGATTCTTATGACGCAAAACAGACTGTGACGTCATAACGTCCGTTGCCTATAGATACCGCGCTGACCAATTGGAAAAGACAACTCACCCAGAAGGTGATAAAAGAAAACGCCTATGCATGTATAGCAAAGTCAAATTTCACAGTAAAATAGTTCATACTGGAGTTATTATCAGTCCTCTCCCGCGCCGTCTCACCTTCCCATCGACAGTGTACGATAAATCCACTCATTATGGCTGAGTCGACTATTAATTAACAGGGGGTGCAGAGGGAACAGAAATAATCCCAAACAAAATTTCTATCCTGGCGACGACGATTCGAACCCCGATCTATTGATTGATGGTCGGACTCCAACACGCCAACCACTCGATAGAGCGCTAAATAAACTAAACCGTCTAATCAAAAGGAAATTCGCTCTCGAATTGCCAGAAGTCATCGTAGGCCGGTCAAAAGCCAAAGCATAAAAATTACCTCTGATTTTTAGCCATCTGGCAGAAATAGTCGAAGAAGAGCAGTCGCAATTATTAGAAGAAGAAAATCACCTGCTGCCATGACTTATGTAGGCTATATATTAGGGAAGCGACGATGGTAAATTAATTGACTTCCACGGCTCTGTACCCCCCCAGGGCATGTTTAAATTGTCGAGAAAGAGAAGTGCCTGGAAGACCGTCACTTCTTCTCCAGGCTGCGCACTGTATGCAGTCCATATCCATATAGGTGGCAGGACGGCATTAGGATTTGGACTAAAAAAGAGGTCATCTGATTTTTTCGGGCAAAGATCACCGAAAATTTCTCCCCTTCGAAAATTTCTATATCCGCCCCTGCCCTGCACACACACACACACACACACATACATGCCTCGTATGTAGATCCGAGGCCCTGATAGTGCCCATGCAGTCTGAGATCGCGTGGATCCCGTAGGGCTAGAAGGTCGATCTATGTATCAAAATGTTCGTAGTGATGAGTAGCCAATCACAATCGCCGATTTGAAAGCACACACCTCTTGCTTTTCTAATTATAACCAATGACATACGTTGCATCATAAGCGAGAGCGTGAATCCGAGGACGCTCTCGGATTCTGTATTAAGAGGCGGGCGAGGAAATAAGGAGCACGCTTGGTAACGGTGTGTGAGTGTGTGTTTTTAGTTCTCGAAAGAGACGTAAATTGACATAGCAGCAAATTTACCATTGCAATGTAGAGTCTGCGTGTGAATTCTTTGCATGCGGTCTGAGAGCTTGAACTTGTATACACACAGCACCATTCCGAGTGCAAAAATGTGTGTGTTAACCAAGCCCTCAACGAAATATTAATTGAAGATAAATTTAATTCTGAAATTAAATGTAGGAAAATAATATTTAAAAAGCTATGCATTAATATAGTTTGCCTGAATTATGCGAATTTTTTAACAGCTAGCCGAAGCACGATAACATGAAGTAAACGAACGGCATTTATGTAGCGTCGTTTTTCTGGGTTGCATTCTGTTAAGTAAAAAAACAAAATGCAAGCTTCGATGGGTTTGCAAATTGGAAGAATCGTGTCCTAAGTTTAATCCACGTTAAATTGTCAAGAACGAAGTGAAATTGGCAATGATATTTCAAAACTTTAGGCCAATCTTCAATAAGACCCGAGAGCCAGACAGTCTTTGGCTTCAAGCTAAACAATTCGCCGTTTGTGCAGATTTATCGAATAATTTGAGTGTTGCTAGATATTTTTTGCCTTTGATTTGTATCTGTTAAAATTCCTAATTACGGGGGAAAAAGAATTAGCCTGTCTGGGGTCGAAGAATTGTTTCCATTTAGCGACTGTGTGTATGTTTTCTGTGTTCGCACACTATTTGCATGCAGTCTGAGAGCTTGGCCTAAGTACACACTGCATCATTCCGAGTGCAAAATCTATTTTGGCGAGTGTGTGTGAACCAATACTGCAGGTTTTTCCTGTGTGCATTCTTTGCATGCGGTCTGAGAGCTTGGACTTGTACACACACAGCATCATTCCGAGTACAAAATAGTGTGTGTGAACCAATACTGCAGGTTTTTCCTGTGTGCATTCTTTGCATGCGGTCTGAGAGCTTGGACTTGTACACACACAGCATCATTCCGAGTACAAAATAGTGTGTGTGAACCAATACTGCAGGTTTTTCCTGTGTGCATTCTTTGCATGCGGTCTGAGAGCTTGGACTTTTACACACACAGCATCATTCCGAGTACAAAAGAGTGTGTGTGAACCAATTAAAAATAATTTTTGGAATTACATGCATTAAATCAAATGGTCTTGAAATTTTTAAATAAAATTCATATTAGCAATCAAATAAAAATCATTGCACTGGGAGCGCTTCTGAATGGCCACGGCTGTGAGCAGCGCTGTAGAAATTGCTGATTACATTATATTACAGAACAATACATTCTGATTTCTGAGTGATGTTTGTAATTGTAATCTGACACCACTTAAGCGCCACTTTAAGAAAGAACTCTTCAGGGATCTACAGACCAACAAGAAACTAAATTAGCAATCAATAACTCATTTATTATTCCAGTGACATTGAAATTGACATTGCAGAAAAAAATCATAGCACCTAAATGAATGCAAAGGACATCAAAGTGGGACAGGAGAGCCATTTACCTAGGGCAGTCTGAGCTTCTTGGAAGCAATATGCTGGCACTAAAACTAGTCATGCAAAAGATATCCAAGCTTCAATGTAAGTTAAGATACTGTGCAAAAAAATTAGAATTATAATATGCAGACAACATAAAACCAAACATAAGCTGGCACAGAAGCAGAGGCCTAATAGATATCAATTCTAATATGATGCACAGGTCACCACTGTAACATAACTGAAACAAGATATAAGCCAACTGTATCTGCCATTGAATAGTGCTATTTTTGAAACATGTTTAGGTTATAAGCAGATAATCACACTTGCAATATGCTGGCACTAAAACTAGTCATGCAAAAGATATCCAAGCTTCAATGTAAGTTAAGATACTGTGCAAAAAAATTAGAATTATAATATGCAGACAACATAAAACCAAACATAAGCTGGCACAGAAGCAGAGGCCTAATAGATATCAATTCTAATATGATGCACAGGTCACCACTGTAACATAACTGAAACAAGATATAAGCCAACTGTATCTGCCATTGAATAGTGCTATTTTTGAAACATGTTTAGGTTATAAGCAGATAATCACACTTGCAATATGCTGGCACTAAAACTAGTCATGCAAAAGATATCCAAGCTTCAATGTAAGTTAAGATACTGTGCAAAAAAATTAGAATTATAATATGCAGACAACATAAAACCAAACATAAGCTGGCACAGAAGCAGAGGCCTAATAGATATCAATTCTAATATGATGCACAGGTCACCACTGTAACATAACTGAAACAAGATATAAGCCAACTGTATCTGCCATTGAATAGTGCTATTTTTGAAACATGTTTAGGTTATAAGCAGATAATCACACTTGCAATATGCTGGCACTAAAACTAGTCATGCAAAAGATATCCAAGCTTCAATGTAAGTTAAGATACTGTGCAAAAAAATTAGAATTATAATATGCAGACAACATAAAACCAAACATAAGCTGGCACAGAAGCAGAGGCCTAATAGATATCAATTCTAATATGATGCACAGGTCACCACTGTAACATAACTGAAACAAGATATAAGCCAACTGTATCTGCCATTGAATAGTGCTATTTTTGAAACATGTTTAGGTTATAAGCAGATAATCACACTTGCAATATGCTGGCACTAAAACTAGTCATGCAAAAGATATCCAAGCTTCAATGTAAGTTAAGATACTGTGCAAAAAAATTAGAATTATAATATGCAGACAACATAAAACCAAACATAAGCTGGCACAGAAGCAGAGGCCTAATAGATATCAATTCTAATATGATGCACAGGTCACCACTGTAACATAACTGAAACAAGATATAAGCCAACTGTATCTGCCATTGAATAGTGCTATTTTTGAAACATGTTTAGGTTATAAGCAGATAATCACACTTGCAATATGCTGGCACTAAAACTAGTCATGCAAAAGATATCCAAGCTTCAATGTAAGTTAAGATACTGTGCAAAAAAATTAGAATTATAATATGCAGACAACATAAAACCAAACATAAGCTGGCACAGAAGCAGAGGCCTAATAGATATCAATTCTAATACGATGCACAGGTCACCAATGTGACATAACTGAACCAAGATACAAGCCAACTGTATCTGCCATTGAATAGTGCTTTTTTGAAACATGTTCAGGTTATAAGCAGATCACTACTCTTCTCGCAGGCACTAATCTATACAGCTGTTTTATAGTCCTCAATATAAGCACTTAAAATGTATAGTCCATCAATTCACCCAGTTGTATAGTCACTCAAGTTTTAGACAATTAACAAATGTATTGCCCATAAACTCAAACAGTTTAAAAATTTCTGGCCCATAAACTCAACCAGTTTGAAAATGTCAACTGCACCAGCACAACCTACTTATTGCACTGTTTAAAAATCCATCAATTCAACCTGTTTAAACATATCGAAGGATTGTATAGTATCATCAATTATAGTCTTGTGAATTTATAATGATGTACATGGTTCGTCCTTCATTATTATCACTAAGAGAATTAATTATTAAGAGTTAAGGTTGGGCTACGGAATCAATTATTATATTCTATTATATTCTATTTATGTTGCTCGTCTGGACTGTGTTATGACAATACTTGAATAGAAGTTATGCAAACTGTAGACACAAGTTTTGACAGTCAGCAAACAACAATGTTGAAAAATCAATTTTCATCAGGATCTAACTGCAAATGCAACAAGATCCGAAACATTAGAGCAGCAATAAGAAAAGCCAAGCAAAAAGGTTATAGATGATAAAACAACACTATTTTCAGCAACAATTCTATTTTTACAGGGCAGTCATGATGAAAAACTAGAAAATTTCTCTATTTATGACTATTTCTTAGACCCACGGTACATCTTAGACTTATGTTTGTTGATCTGTGTGTTGACGTAAAATTTTACACTTTTCCATGTCCGATCGGCAAGCGCTGGTTCCTTGGCTTTTGCATTTAAGCAATCCAGTTGTCTAGGACACTTCAGTTTCTGTATGAAAGTAGACAACTGTCTGGTAACTGCTTCTGTTTCTTCCTTAGACCATAT
Source organism: Lumbricus rubellus (assembly GCA_945859605.1). Lineage (NCBI taxonomy): Eukaryota > Metazoa > Annelida > Clitellata > Crassiclitellata > Lumbricidae > Lumbricus > Lumbricus rubellus. The sequence goes on along the minus strand of OX243817.1, from coordinate 28,778,778 downwards.
CTTGTATACTCTGCTCCTATTCCTTATTTTCTTGGCATCAAAATTGTAGCCGTCAGCATTTATATCACGATCAGAGACAATGTCGTGATTTTGACCTTTGTCAAGAACTACATCAGCATCAACATCCTTACCATCTGCACTCTCTTCTCTGTCATGATCATCATCATGATCATGACAGAGATCATCAACATGATCATCATCATCATGATGATCATCATCGTCAGAGTGGTTTTCACCCGCAATTTCATAATCTGAATTGATGTCTTCATCAGCATCATCAACATTTATCTCATCCAAGGACTTTCCATAGAAACGCTGCACATCACCTCGTTCCATAAGCAGCAAAACTTTACTGAGTTTAGCCACCATCATAGTGTCTTCCGGCAACCTATAATACTCCCGATGCACGCGAATGTCATGACCCATGAACTTTGCAAGGAGGTCTAATTCATGTCCGTGGAGATTGAGAAGCTGTGAAATGGTTGCAACATGCTTGCGAAGACCTACTGAAGTGATCAATTCAGGTTTCTTGGCACCACAGTCTTTGGCCAACTCCTGCAAGATGTCTCTGGCTCTTAACGTGGTTGCTGAGTCTCCAGAGCGAGCAAAGACGTAATTATTGTTCACTGAAATTCCGCAAACTCCTCGAAGCCTTACTAGAAGTTCTGTAGATTTATGCATGTCTGGGGTGAACAAAACAGGAACTCCTCGATTTCTTTTACCCCGTATGATGACATGGTAAAAACTGTCTAACAAGGTTCTTTCCACAGGTGAAAGTGCTTCATACACTTCACCTTGCACATTGGCGTTTGACTTCACCATGTTCTTATATAGAGATAGAGTCATCCTCTGAACCTCTCCACTTCTGCGTCTGTTGAACAATACAATCCTTGCTAAAGTACATGATGCCAATGTCCTCCATTTCTCAGAACTTGGTGATAATGCCAAACTGTTTTCTGCTTCAGCAACTTTGCTAATTAGATGCATGTTAAGCAGTTTCAGATCACTGGCTAATGGTAACTTTTTAGGACAATTCCACTTTCGTTCTTCGATGGTCTGTCTCGCTTGCGTTGAAACTTGCAATTTCCAATCTTCTTTTGCAATGTCCAAGAAATCATTACACTTTTCTCTTAAAGTGCTGCATCCTTCTCGTACTGCCTTTCCACGAAGATTCTGGGCACACTTCGTCAGTGACTGGCCCAAACGCAACGCTAATGAAGGAATTTCGTATGTCCCTGTTTCACTATTGTATCCAGCGAGAGCTTTCACGGCATCACACACAACATCAAACTTGCCAACTTCGATGCATTCGCTCAAATTCTGAATTGTTGTATCAATTGTTCTGACTTTTATTAAAAAAACGACCCAGCTCTCTCAAACGACATCTTATTTCTTGCTGACCATGATGGGACAGTCCCTTGCGGCCTGTTAGGTACAGACGCTTTCCGAAATCCAAGATTGTGCAATCATTTCTAACGGCCATAGCCACTTGCCCATTTTCTAGGTGAGACAAAATGTTATCAGAGAATGCTTGCGTTATCATTGTATTGGACCGCACAGGCAGAAGACGGGCACCCTCGGCTTGGTGCATCACTTTTCCTGAAGCACTTCTATAATTATCTCTTTCAACACATTTTCTCTTGTGCCTGTAGAGCTGTTTTCTACTGAACAGTCCATGACATTTTGCACATGGCAAAAAATTACCAGGGTCGCAGGGTTTGCCTGAAGGATTCCGTTTTGCAACAACAAGTTGCCCTATTCCTGTTTCATAGACTTGCTGATTATGTGAATAATTCCCTCCGTGAAGCAATTTTTGCCATATTTTCCTGCGTCCTTCAGATCTAACTGGATAGCTCAATGCATGCTGCACTTCAATTTCAGTCTTGTGAGCTTGTTGCAGATGCCGAGAAAGACATTTCGAAGCTTTGCCACAAAACACACAATAATTCACTTTGTCCCAAATTCGTTTCACAATTTCTCCACCAACAATGACATTTCTTGTACATTTCACTGTGATCCCAGAAGTTGGCGAAGATTCAACTTCACCTACCGGAATCCCTGATCGCGGCTTAACAGTCAAGTCACTGGTAGACTTAGTTGGCAGATTTACCTGATCATTAACGTTCAGATCACAAGCCAAATTTCTTGCACTTACTGAAGAATCGACTGCATTCATTTTTAAATATGGCATTGAATAGTGAAGTGGGTAACTTGAGCTTAGTTCAAAGTTGCTCGGTAGAATTTCATTAAGTGAAAGTCTCTCACTAGTGGCCCACACACTCCCAGCTACAAACTCGGTCACTGTCTCATTGTTCGAAGTCTTGTGAGTCACATCTGGAGGGACATGTTCCTTTAGGAAATAGTTTGAAATGTCGTTACTTGTTTTGAGCATCACAGTGCATTGATCAACATCCATCTCACCCAATTGGAAAATAAGGTCGCTAGTCCAAGTTTGCTGTTGGCTGACTGGTATTTGTATTGTGGGTTGATCTGTCAGTGTATGAAAGTTAGTGGGTGTTGCAGAGACACATGACAATGTCACCCCTTCGCCAACGAAGCCACCACTAATAAGGTCGCTAGTCCAAGTTTGCTGTTGGCTGACTGGTATTTGTATTGTGGGTTGATCTGTCAGTGTATGAAAGTTAGTGGGTGTTGCAGAGGCACATGAAAATGTCACCCCTTCGCCAACGAAGCCACCACTAATAAGGTCGCTAGTCCAAGTTTGCTGTTGGCTGACTGGTATTTGTATTGTGGGTTGATCTGTCAGTGTATGAAAGTTAGTGGGTGTTGCAGAGGCACATGAAAATGTCACCCCTTCGCCAACGAAGCCACCACTAATAAGGTCGCTAGTCCAAGTTTGCTGTTGGCTGACTGGTATTTGTATTGTGGGTTGATCTGTCAGTGTATGAAAGTTAGTGGGTGTTGCAGAGGCACATGAAAATGTCACCCCTTCGCCAACGAAGCCACCACTAATAAGGTCGCTAGTCCAAGTTTGCTGTTGGCTGACTGGTATTTGTATTGTGGGTTGATCTGTCAGTGTATGAAAGTTAGTTGCAGAGGCACATGAAAATGTCACCCCTTCGCCAACGAAGCCACCACTGTAACAATAAGCAATTTGAGCAACTTATAATAATATTGCGCCATTTGTATTACCTGCTTTCCAGAGGTTGTTATTGTTTCAAACTGGCTCTTATAATAGATCATAATTTGCAAAATGATTTAATTTAAATGACTGTTTTGTGCTGCTATGACAAGATCAACATGGGAGCCATTCAATTATATTACCTCTCTTTTCTCTTTTCTCTTGACTTGTAAATCATTATCAGTTTATTAATCATTATTATGTTTCTACCACTTACAATAATCAGCCACACAATTACTGACACTTTTTCGTTCTTACAATCAAGACTTGGTCTGTGGAAAAACAGAATTTGTAATAAATCACCTGGAAAGTACAAATTCAAACCTTTCAAACAACAGCATCCGTATAATTCATGAAGTGTGCTGTGTCAACCAAAATAAAGTTTAAACAAGCGAAATTATATTTTAAAAGTTACTCATACCTAGTAAAGCATTCTTCCACTGTATGCGTTGATTCTACGAAAGACATGTCATGTGAAGATTTCTTTCCCAGTTTTGTCTTGGTAAATAAAATTGGCAGTTCTTCAGATGTCTGGTCAGATTCTGAGGTGCAAGGTTGTTGTTTTAACTGTAAGCCCTGCTGCCACTTATTCATCTTCCAAGACAAACCAGCAGTGCTTGAGCTCACAGCATCGTATCCATCGTTGCTCCGTCTCTTTCTAATTGCGGCAACACTTTGGCAAGTTACCAAGTTAGGAGCTGTCAATCCTTGCATTCTGTATGATGCGAGCAACATCTGTTGCCCTCTGGATTGATAGCTGACAGATTCATTCTGCCCTGTAATAAACGTTCACAAAACGATATTATTTATCACATTGGACATTGATTGGTAGGCTAAATACTTATGTTAAATAACTGATAACAATAACAACAATAATATTTACTACTACTGCTGCTGCTGCTGCTGCTGCTGCTGCTGCTACTGCTACTGCTACTGCTACTACTACTACTACTACTACTACTACTACTACTACTACTACTATCTGGTATCTGTTCCATCCAGCTTTAACGCCATAGCCCTCAGCGGGTCATTTGTTCAAACAGAATTTGTCGAATAATAGCAGTACTAATATAATAATGAAGCTTATAATAATATTATTTTTGGCATTTCACGTTGGGGCTAAAGAAGTTAAATGTAGAGAAGACATTAAAATTATGCAAAGAATTTATGGCAGTTTATAAGACAGTTCAAGAGAAAACCACGACCCATGGTAGCACCATCACTGAATAAATATTTAACACTTATTTAAGAATAATTAAAGTTTTGACACCACTGGTACAAGCACATTGCATCGTATGGCATCATGCTGTATTGCATCATATTGTATTTTGTTCGATTGTGAATGCGTACCTTGCGTTGCTGTGACGGGTGCCCTCCACGGATCTGTCTGGACAGTGCTGCGTCTGGGTGCAGAGACCGTGAGACCTTGAGACCTTGCCTGCTGAAAAGAACAATGGAAAACTGTAAACAAAGAATCGAAAGCTTTGGGAAACCTGGTCATCCTCAAAAGACATTGTTATAGGAAATTTATAGACAAAAGGCATTGGTATGGGCAATTTAAAGACAAAAGGCATTATGTATTGTCAATTTATAGACAAAATACAATGAGATGGACAATTTATATAGCACTACTAAAATATGGAGTTTCCTTAAAACTTAACGAGCACTTTGAAGATCATGCAATTGTGGTAGAGTGGTTAACGATTTACATAGTGCTCACTGCTAAAATACGGAGCTTATTTAAATATCACCGTGTACTTGTCAGATTGAATTAATAAACGAATTATAATATTATTATCAACATTATTATTATTATCAACATCATTAATATTATTTAAAAAAATTCCTAAGATTAGCATTATGCAACTACAGAGCCTTATTATAATTATTATCCTTTTACAATTTTCTCCTCCTAACACCACCTTACACCACCGCTGCACTATAGCACTCTTGCATTTTGCAAAGCCAATCCCAAGCTCGGATAAAAAAAGAGGGCAACGCTACTGATCTTCACCATCACACAGCATACCTTAATGCCCGTGTTCTGCGAGTATCTGTCTTGAGCAGCCAGCGTCTTCTCCATCACCGTCTTGACGACATTCTTCTGCGTCCGGTGATTCGGCATAGTACCTGCCGAAGAAACAAAATGATGAATAATAATACATAAATTCTCCACTAAATACAAGGGTTTATCGTTCTGTAAATGCTTGCCGAGAACCATTAGAAATCACAGATACAGTCACCAAATGGAAACATATCACGAAACCAGATAATTACTTGTAGCCTAAACACAATTTATTCATGCATTTACACTCTGTCTACGGTCTGTGAATACATGAGATTTTTTAGGGGGATTCCATTTCATTGTTGATGTTCAATAGAAATGGTCGTAAAATACACAGAAGTAGTTTTACAAATAGGAAACTTAATATGTTTACGCATAAAGCCAGCCCAAACTGATTTAAAATGACAAAACCTAGTCAATCGGCTGCTAAATAACTCATTCAGTGTCATTTTTAAATATGTGACAAATGATAAATTAAAATATCAGGTAGTATTTTATCAACACATTACGATTATTATTATCATAATAAATATTGATATCAAAGCACACCAGGGCTTAAAGTGTGCCTGGACGGTCATGGACGGCGTCCAGGCACTTGTTTTAAAATCTGAACACCCTCCTGCCACTTATTTGGCCTGCACAACAGGGAAATATAAGGAGCGTCCAGGCACTTCTTTTTCTACACTTTAACCACTGAAGCACACCGACAGAGAATGTCAAATTGAAACGCGCTTGAGGAACATAAGGTTTCCACATTAGTTAAGCCTATAATTTCCTGTGATGACACCCTGGCCCACCACTTGCTGGAAGATGTTCACATTAGCCCGCCACTCAAAAAGGTTTGACACCCTTGGTGTAGATGGACAAGAACCGTGGTGAGCAGGGGGTACGCGCTTTCGATTGCGTATTATAGACCAACCTTCGATTATGCCTACTATTAGTGTTTCCTACTATTAACGCTATGATACAAATGCTTGAATAACTTGCCTTAAGCTTCAACCCCGATCTAAGTATCGCAAACTTGAAAAGATTTTAAAATATAAACAAAATAATAGTCTATCTCTTCCCTTTCGCCACGCTTAACACAGTCGATAGTGTATTCGTTCTTCTTAGGCGCAGATCTACGAAACCTAGCCCAATACTAGCCCAGTTGAAGAAACACACTCCAAAATCAGGCAAAAGTACATACGTGTGTGAATCTGGTGGAAACGTGTTTCTTAGCTCTCGGATTGCGAAAAGTTAAGCTCCGCCCACGACAAACCGAGAGCTTGACAAAATCGCGATTTTAAAATACTTCATCGATTCGAATTTCAAAAATATTAATAAATATAGAAGATATTATTGTTAGCTATCTTCCAGTATGTTTATTTTGTTAAAATTGTATGTTATAATTTTGCAAATAATTCATAATGGGCTCGCAATCTGAGAGCGTCCTCGTACGCTCTCACTTTGCGGCTAGTGCCTCGGACCGTTGCTGTGGGTACATAGACGCGCCTTCGGAAGGTATGTAATGCGTACTCACACACACACACACACACACACACACACACACACACATATATATATATATATATATATATATATGTATCTCTTCTTTTATGTGTGCATCCATCCGTTGATTTAGAAAGCAATTTCTCCACAACATTGACGATGTTTTTCATTCACATCCAATGTTCGAGCTTCGTCTTCTTTGCTTCTCCACTTCCTCGCGTATTCCAATCCGAATTTCCGATGTTCAACGCTGACCACCTGCAGTGAGCTGGATATGATCCGTCTGTGTATACACAGCTGCAGTCCCCTTCATTACTATAGGTTTAGATTATCTGTTTTTTGGGCATCGTTTCGCATTGTCCTCTTCTTTTGCCTTGTTGTGCATTGTTTTCAATTGTCTCCTTATTCAATGAAATGCTACACTGGCTCTCTTGTACGTGTAGATACAGCTGTCCATTGCATTACTTGGTTTGCATTATCTGTTTTTGGGCATCGTTTCGCATTGTCCTCTTCTTTTGCCTTGTTGTGCATTGTTTTCAATTGTCTCCTTATTCAATGAAATGCTGCACTGGCTCTCGTGTACGTGTAGATACAGCTGTCCATTGCATTACTTGGTTTGCATTATCTGTCGCTGGTCATTGTTTCGCATTGTCCTCTTGTTTTGCCTTGTTGTACCTTGTTTTCAATTGTCTTCTTATTCAATGAAATTCTATACTCGTAGCCATAGGCTCTCTTGTAGGCCTACATGTAGGAACTATTTTCACATTTTACGTCAGCGTTTGCTAATATGATGTCTTAATGTCTTATATCTTATGTGAGCTATTAGATATAGGCCTACAATGCCTTGTCTGCTATGCCCTTCCTTCCTTACACACTGACTATTGATCTGCCTCACAATAATACCTGTGTTTCACGTGTATTATACGGCAGGTGATGCCATCCGTTCGTTTAGCTCTCACCTGTAGTACATCTCATTAATCTTGCACGAATGCTATTCATCATCATGGGCTGTCGTCGTTTTGTTGCAAATCTTAAGTTCAAGTGTTGGCTGCATGTGATGGAAAGACTCAGACAATAGCAGATCGACAAACAGACATCATCATTCTGCAGACATTATGATGGAGCCATGGCAGGAATGCAGAACATCAAAGACAGACATTTATTATGCAGAATATAAAGACAGACAGATAATATGACTGCAAAAATCGACAACTATTTGTGCAAGTAGACAGGAAAAATAGAAAGAGATACTGACAGACTAAAGTCATATAAAGATACCGACAAAAGTCATATAAAGAATCAAAGATGCACAAAAATCATTTAAAAATACAGACAAAAAGTCGTTTAAAGATACAGACAAAAGTCATATAAAGATATATGGACAAAAGCCATATGAAGATATAGACAAAAGTCATATAAAGATACAGGCAAAAAGTCATATAAAGATACAGACAAAAGTCATATAAAGATACAGGAAAAGTCTTGTAAAGATACAGACAAAATTCATATAGAGATACAGACAAAAGTCATATAAAGATACAGGAAAATGTCGTATAAAGATACAGATAAAAATAATATAAAAATATATACAGACAAAAATCATATAAAGATACAGACAAAAAGTCGTATAAAGGTATGGGCCTGCAGCGAAAGAGTCATAAAGATTAAAAAATGCAGATAGGTATAGAAAAACTATAGATGCAGCCATAGGCGTACGAGGCGGGGTGCAGGGGGGGCAATTGCCCCCCCAAATTTGGGCAAGTTTGGTGGTTTTTTCGGGCAAAACAGACCCAAACGACTAAAAAAAAAAAAAGGTCGTCAAGTTTCGGGCAAGTCTGGTTTTTCGGGCAAAAATAGTCGCGGACGACTAAAAAAAAAAAAAAATGTCGTCAAGTTTTGGGCAAGTCTGGTTTTTCGGGCAAAAATAGTCGCTTTTTGGCCGGAAAATTTTTTCGGGCAGAAGTTCAATCTTTGCCCCCCCCCCCCCACTTCTGAAACCTCCCGTACGCCTATGGATGCAGCCAACGATTATGTCGTGTGCACATTTAGAACTTACACTGATAATACTTAACAACAGATGTGACTCATTATATCGAAACGCGATTTGAAGCTCGTAATAATGTGTACATACATCAAGGCATTTATGAGGCGCATTTTTAAGAATATCTCATTTTCAAGTCACGAACCGAGCGTGTATTGTGCAATGAAAGCCAGATTTATCGGTCATCAAAAACAAGTATAATAACTGTTTTTGTGTGCTATCATAATGGCACTGTACGGTATGCCCAAATACCGGGATGTGTGAGCACTGTATACATGTATATACATGTAAGATACACTTGGCGTGCTAGACTCTAGAGCACATGGGCAGGATGATGATGATGATGACGACGACGACGATGACGATGACGATGACGATGACGATGACGATGACGATGACGATGACGACGACGATGATGATGATGATGATGACGACGATGATGACGATGACGACGACGATTATGACGACGACGACGACGACGACGATGAGGATGACGACGACGACGACGACGACGACGACGACGACGACGACGATGACGATGACGGCGGCGACGACGACGACGACGATGATGATGATGATGATGATGATGATGAAAGAGGAGGTACGGCCGGATTCGCGTCATATGCAGCAGCTGCCTCAACGCTCATCTCTTCTCTTTTTTCAACCACAGGTGCAAACGTTTTACATGTTGCAATTGATGCATGCAATGCCTGCAGCCGCCAAATCCCTTTCCGAGGATTGCATGCAAAAAAGTTATTTACCGGAAATATTTAATATGAGCTCACAAGAGCTTTGACAGCCAGAACATTTTTTTATCATCATCGTCATCATCATCATCATGTATGTATATGATCATTTATATACCGCCTTATTAAGGATCTCACGAAGGCGCTTAACGTAGCTACCCGACAGATCTAAACAGATGCGTCATCATCATCATGGTCATCACTCATCACCATCATCATATATAGTCATAGGCGTACGAGGCGGGGGTGCAGGGGGGGCAATTGCCCCCCCCCCCCCCAAATTCGGGCAAGTTTTGGTGTTTTTTTCGGGCACAAAACCCCGAACGACTAAAAAAAAAGGTCATCAACTTTCGGGCAAGTCAGGTTTTTCGGGCAAACACGGACTCGAACGACTAAAAAAGGTCATCAACTTTCGGGCAAGTCAGGTTTTTTGGGCAAACACAGACCCGAACGACTAAAAAAAGGTCATCAACTTTCGGGCAAGTCAGGTTTTTCGGGCAAACACGGACCCGAACGACTAAAAAAAAGGTCATCAACTTTCGGGCAAGTCAGGTTTTTCGGGCAAACACGGACCCGAACGACTAACTTTTTTACGGATGTATTTTTCGGGCAGAAGTTCAATCTTTGCCCCCCCCCCCACTGCTGAAATCTCCCGTACGCCTATGTATATAGTCTTCTTATTATCATTCATTGTTATTATTTTTTCTCGCCTGATTCCTCTTTGCATTTTTCTTCTTCGCATAATATACATGTATCTTCTAACTCGAATTCTTCTTTTTCGCATACGACGTAATCTCATTCTTCATTTCAGCTTTCTTTCTTCTCTCTTCATTCTCGCTTCTCTCTTTCCATTCTCAATCCTTTCTTTCTTCTCTCATCATTCTCGCTTCTCTCTTTCCATTCTCAATCCTTTCTTTCTTCTCTCTTCATTCTCGCTTCTCTCTCTTTCCATTCTCAATCCTTTCTTTCTTCTCTCTTCATTCTCGCTTCTCTCTTTCCATTCTCAATCCTTTCTTTCTTCTCTCTTCATTCTCGCTTCTCTCTTTCCATTCTCAATCCTTTCTTTCTTCTCTCATCATTCTCGCTTCTCTCTTTCCATTCTTAATCCTTTCTTTCTTCTCTCTTCATTCTCGCTTCTCTCTTTCCATTCTCAATCCTTTCTTTCTTCTCTCATCATTTTCTTCGCTTCTCTCTTTCCATTCTCAATCTTTCTCGCTGCTCCATCCACTGCTTTTACAGTCAATCAATGTCACTGATACAACATGGAACGACCTTCGTCATAAATGACCTTGACTTTGTATCAATCATTTCCATTACTTTCATCAACTTCTTTCGATGCCAGATTCATTCGTCCGATTGAATTATGTGCTGGATACTTATCATCCAGATTTCATCGATACGCTACATCATTGCCGACTAGGATGACGACTGCTCTGTGAGAGTTGCACGTACAGATGCTTAAATATATGTATTCAGACCAGATATTTATGCTCGTGTGAAGGCGTGTTTGACTGTGCATTATTATGCAGGACTATAGAGGCCCCATATATTTATATGCAAGTCGTGTCTGTATAAGGAAAATGTTGACCACTATCGACGCATGTCTCTATATTTGTAAGTTTGTATATAGCCTATATATACATGTATGTAGGCCTATGTATTATGCAAGAATGAATAAAAATTGAATATACCTGAATATACATGTATGCACATTGCATAAGTATATTCGTGATCATAATTATTGCCGAAACATAGAGCAGCGATTCCATGCATACCCAATGCGCTACCGGGCATACGAACTTACATGTACGAAGCCGATGCGATGTCTCCAGCATAATAATAATAATAATATTATTGCAGCTAAAGACGTGACGAAATTTTGGAATTTTTCCAATTTAGACGCGCTCCAGAGAGTATACATGTAGATCTACTCGGTCCAGGCACACTATTTGATTGGATGGGAGGCCAGGGTAAAGTCACGAACTACTAAAGTCAAGACGGGCTGTAATGAAAGAATGAACTAGGGTTGTGACGGTGCTAGACTTTAGTGAACGGACAATAATAGTAACTATTGTGCAAATCTGACGCCGCTGATAGTAACAGTCTCGGGCAAGATGAAAGTAAGAATGCAAGAGAGTGGGAGTTCCTGGCTGAATAAGACAGCAAGGTCACTGACAGTATTTGAGAAGGTCCCATAACATTGCTGTGAAATTCAATCGCAACTGCAGTGAATTTAAGTTTTGCAAGTTGCTTTCGATTGCCCAGCATGCAGATAAATTTAATCTTTGGTTGATTTAGGCGCAGTCGGTTAGATCACTTAGATGTGATAATGCACGTGTTTTATTCATATAGGCTAGGACTTACAGGCATAGTTGTAAAAAACGTTTTTTTCCGTTTTTTATTCTCTCCAAAAAACGTCGTTTTTTTCGTTTTTTATTTTTCCCATCGTTTTTTATCGTTTTTTTTATTTTTTTATTTATCTTTATTTATACATTTACTTTCTATTATTATTTTCCTTAATTTTAATTTTTTCTGATATTTCTTATGTTTTTCGCCAACTCTCAAGGATCCAGCTAACTAAAGTCAATATATTTTCATTGTTTAACATCATCATTTAAGAGATAGCCTACGTGTAGTAGGTTCCTAATCAAGATTTTCATGGTTAAAATGCGGTTTTAGATGTAGCAAAGTCAAATTAGTTTCCGTTTCCGTTTTTTATCGTTTTTTTGTCGTTTTTTATTTTTTGGGAATAAACGTCGTTTTTTACCGTTTTTTATTTTGTTTTCATCGTTTTTTACATCTATGCTTACAGGTATACAATTATTCCATGAAGGATTATTAATTGATTATATGCATTTACATAGCGCCTCTTAAAGGGGGCTTCTCAGAGGCGCTCCCAACTCTGCGAGGCCAAATAAAACTGCAGTCTTAAGATGAGAGAGGAAAGCCCGAGAAAGATTTTTACAAAGAGAGCGGAGGGTAGGCTATGTGTTTGTTATTATTTGTCTGTGTGTGTCCATGTGTGTGTTTGCATATATAGGATTATGGGTAAGTGTTCAAATGGCTGTGTGTGTATGAGTGTATGTGTGTGTCTATATGTGTGTGTTTGCAAATGGGTAAGTGTTCAAATGGTTGTATGAGTGTGTGTGTGTGTGTGTGTGTGTGTGTGTGTGTGTGTGTGTGTGCGTGCGTGTTTGTGTGTGTGACATCGTGTGCGTGTCGCTGATGATGGAACCGAAGAATCGTCATAGGATTCAACGTCAGTTGCTGCAACTGGGATCCGTTATGCATCTTCCGTTGCCATTGACTACTGAGGAGGCTGGTACCAGTGGTACCGTTGCTGCTGCTGCTTCTGCAGTTGATGACACATGGTACCTGCAACACGCAACAGCATTAGTGCACGTGTCACATCTTAAAGGTCGCGGGACTATATAGGAACATGCAGAAATGCACGCAGATACCATGCAGGGACACCAATACAGACATGCGTGTACATGTAAGAAGAGCGATACATGTACAGCGGGCATGAGAAAGTGATGAACAGATGCATGGTAAGCATGCGCCATTAATAATATTTTTATTATTATTTATCTTTTTCCTGAGGTACAAATGATTCCCCGGGTTTGCACAAATTAGAGGGGCGATGTTCTGGAAGTAATTACTTAGGCTATTATGGTCTTCGCAGATTGGAAAAGCGCTGCAGAAGCAGAAATCGAATACGTTGAAGCGCTGAATATACAGGGTGGCGCAGAAAAAACCGGACTATAAGTTTTTGCAATTGCATCGTTTGAATAATCAAAGTAATTATCGCCTTAAAACTATCATTAGACAGAAAAGTGACGTCGTCCTACATCAAGGATTACTGCCAGACATTATAGCTCACTCTGGTGGCAATTTCACTTTCCAGCAGGATGGAGCACCTGCTCATCGTTCACGAAAAACAGTTGCTTTTCTCACTGCTCACGTTCCAGACTTTATTGAACCAGAAAATTGGCCACCGAACAGTCCGGACTTGAATCCCGCAGACTATTCGATATGGGAATGCTTCAGCAGCTTGTCTACAGGCAGAGAATTCGAGATATTGAACATTTGAAAGAAGTTCTGACCGCATGCTGGGACGAAATCAGCGAGGACACTATCAACCGGGCTATTGGACAGTTTCGCAAGCGATTATCATTGCAATAGGTTATCGCAGCAAACGGAGGACATATTGAACATCACTGAAATTTTACAGTTCATTCAATGTTATATTAAATGCCAAACCAATGTCATTTTCTGTGTAATTTCTGTCTAATGATAGTTTTAAGGCGATAATTACTCTGATTATTCAAGCGATGCAATTGCAAAAACTAATAGTCCGGTTTTTTCTGCGCCACCCTGTAGTTTCAAATAAGCGCTGAAACAGAAATGTCGTCCCTCTGTTGTTGTTATTATTGTTATTACTTATTACTACTATTGTTATTATTGTCATTATTATTTTTATTATCATTATTAAATAAATAAGTACGTAAAGCGCACGCACGCTGTCACACCAAAATGTGAATCTGAGACCCCTTGAGTATCCGAACGTTCCATAATTTATTGAAGTCTCTGTCCACTATGTTTCTCGAAACGTTCTCGAGGCTGTATCTCTAATTAGATATTTTTATATGTATCATATATACACAGATATATTATATATACATATACATATATTATATATATATTGTCCAATTCAAAGAGTAAACTAATCAGAAACGTTGTCTCCTTCCTCTGACGTATAGGTCTCATGGGTTGATGACGATGTTGTTTGAAGAGCATGACGACCAAAACCATGCAGCGACGATGTTGGTCAACGTAGATTGCTGCCCAATATTGGCTGAAACCGAAACGTCAAAAGGTTAATACGGGTACAGATAGAAAGCATGCAGGAGGAGGATACGTTATATTATGCTGCAGATAGCTATAGTCGTCCTATCGCATTTCCATCTCGCTGATTACGGACGTCCTTGCTGCATCCCACCATTCATGCCGCCATGACTTCCATTTCCAGCTTAAAAGCATATCGAAATCCGGCGACGGTCGCAGAAATTACGTATCATTCCCCCAACCTCCCATCATCATCATCATCAACATCATCGGTGGTGGTAGCGCCTGGAGGCAGCGGTCCAATCGACATGGGAAAGATGGAAAAGAGATGGAAGAGATATACATCTGCCCATAAGTGTGCATACATATATATATATATATATATATATACAATTATATATATAAATAAGTGTACATACATATATATAAGTGTACATATATAGGTACATATATATAGGTACATATATAATTATATACATAATTTATATAATTATATATGTATATATGTATATATGTATATATATATATATATATATATATATCGACTGCAAACATTTGCCGACGATGATGGATGCGTTTTATGCATACACATTTGAGTCCAATCTGTACGACTCTACTGCAGGCTGCAGCTTTCTGTCCTTCCATGTCCATGTCACTGTCGCTGTCACTTTCCTTCTGTCTATGTGTCTCTTTCTGTCTCTCTCTGTTTGTGTCTATATGTGTCTCTGTGTATCTCTCTCTGTCTCTCTACAACAATGTGTCATTCTGTCTATATCTCTGTCACTGTAACTCTGTCTGTATGTCTGTACGTGTCTGTGTCTGTCTGTCTGTCTGTCTGTCTGTCTGTCTGTCTGTCTGTCTGTCTGTCTGTCTGTCTGTCTGTCTGTCTGTCTGTCTGTCTGTCTGTCTGTCTGTCTGATTTTTTGTCTCTCCTTGGCTCTGTCTTCGATTCCGTTTTTGTTCCCGTCTGTCTAAGTAGTTCTCTTTGTCTCTGTGTCACTGTCTTCGTAATTGGAGCTTATATCGACCGCATTCTGACGTGCATTTCACATAAATGCTCCATGCAGGATGTGCTGCTGCCCCCCCCTCTCATGACGCTATCACTCCACCTTCAGACTGAAGCCGACTGTAACCTGCGAGAGGTCAGAGGTCTATGATGGCCCGTGAATGAGCTGAATGCTTCTTTTATGTGTGACCGTTTCTCATGATTGCAACGAGAAGAATGGGACACCGGAGGAGAATAAGGACACGCATATATACCGTAAGAAAGTAGGTACATTACATGTAGGCATATGCACCGCAAGATTAGATATCTACTTATATTAACACCTCGAGAGAAAAAGGGGACACCGCAGGAGAAGAATAGACACCGTAAGAGAAGAAGGGACACCCCAGGAGAAGAAGGTCATGCATACCACGAGAGAATAGGTAAGCATGTGCTCCGCAAGATTAGATATATAGGCCTTACATCGCGAAAGAAGAATGGGGCACCACAAGAGAAGAATGGGACACCGCAAGAGAAGAATGGGGCACCGTAAGAAAAGAATGGGACACCGCAGGAGAAGAATGGGACACCGCAAGAGAAGAATGGGACACCGCAAGAGAAGAATGGGACACCGCAAGAGAAGAATGGGACACCGCAAGAGAAGAATGGGACACCGCAAGAGAAGAAAGGCTGCAGAGGGTCAATCGATATGTTCTGTGACCGATTTGTCTGCGATTCTCAACGTAGAGACGACTCAGAAGATGAAAGGTAGAAAAGTTTATGGCAGTCTACCTGTAAGTCCGTAAATATGTACAGCATAAAACAGTAACAGCTGCTATTCCACTTGTGTATATAGCAGCACGGGATGAGATGCTTGTAAAAGACTGTAATGCTTCATTATATTTCTTTACAGATACTCCATAATTACAAGAGGCATAAAAACACAAGATGCTAGTAGCCTAATCCACTTTGGTCATACTCATCAGAGGTATGCATGCAGGTAAAACAAAATGGTAGCCCACTTGTTCAACTGACCCATAAATTCTTCAATGTCCTTTCGAAACCTCTGCTCAATGGCATGCAGCAGCTATATGATCATGCATAAACATGATTTATTTTTCGAAATAAACGTCTGTGATGTTAGCTATGCAAACAGATTCGTTTCCGACTCACGCGTGTTCGACAATTTTCCAGTAGATTGAACCACAGATTGAGAATCTTTTCGTTTTTACCATGCATTTCCTTTGGGGCGATGAGAAGAAGGAATTCAGAGGGATACCATGAATAAAATACTATTGGAGTTGGGTTGGAGGGGGGTGGTGGTGGTCGCGCCTGATTGCAAAAGTATAGATTGTGGCATTCAGAAATGCACTTTATGTGTCACTTACGCTCAAGCAAATCGGGTCTTGCATAGGCCTATGTATGTATACATGCACATGCATGTACAGTATGTATGCATTGTATGTATGTAGGCTATGTATGTATGTATGTATGTATGTATGTATGTATGTATGTATGTATGTATGTATGTATGTATGTATGTATGTATGTATGTATGTATGTATGTATGTGTGGCGATTCATGCTTTCATCGTCACTTGATTACTATACATGTTTTTATTACATGTATTTATGTAGCGCTTTTAATGCCCTGTCTAGATTCCCTTGGAGTTAGTCATCCAACCCCCACATCCACGGTCCACCCTCCACGCAGATCCCGGTGGTAGGTCCCGCCCGACAAAGCTTCATTGTTATGTAATTAGTTGCTCTGCCCCAGCCGTCCGCATATCGAAGATAACTGCAGATCCCAGCCTCAAAGAGCCGCTGGGATGGAGACGAATGTATTATTTTGAATAATGAGGCGTTTATGCACGGGTATGGAACCGACCTCATCGGCCCTAAGTTTAATCGTTTCCAGACCCGGCGGTCTGCTGGGTGCATATAAGGAACCCCCTGAGATCCCTCTGGGCTCTCAGTCTAAGATGTTGCCCGAGGAAGTGGCGTTCGTCAGAAGATCCAGGAAGGACTGAACCCGGCAGTCACGACCGACTGGCCGTATAAGAAGGAGGAAGAGCGAGAGGTCGGCGGTTAACCAAGGACGAGAGCTGTCTGCTGCGTCGTCCAGTTTCTGCCACTGTTGCCTCCCGTCTCTGCTCCGTCGTCAGAGGTAACATGCCTGACGACGGCCTCCGCCAGGATTCCCCGTCGTCCAGGAAGGAAGACATCCACCGTCCCGTCTGAAGCAAGAGACAGTCCACTCCCCCCCCGTTCGTCTGAAGGAAGACAACCACCGTCCGTCTGAAGCAAGAGACCGTCCACCCCCCGTACGTCTGAAGCAAGAGACAGCCCCGTTCGCCCCGTCCGTCTGAACTCTGAAGGAGCCACCGATCTTCGTCCAGCTCGGTCCGGATTCCGCCCCTTGTTCGGCCGTTGATTGACGTTGCCCTGAACTTGAAGGTATGTGAGAAGCTAGATTAAGAAGCCCCGAGATTTAGTGTCCCTGGCCTAGTATACCCTGGGGAAATTCCTGTTTCTTTATTCCAAATTATTATTATCATTATTATTATTATTCCTATTATTACGATTATTAACGATTTCGCATTTCTATGTTTAGATCTGTAGTAGTAAAGCTTAGTTGCATTAGAACTGAATATTTTATGTGTTTGAACTATTGATGCTTTATATTAAATAATCGTAAATCTCAAGAGACTGTTTTTGATAGCAAAGTAATGGCGCAGCCGCAAATTAGGATAGGAGAAGATCACATAGATGTAGAACGAATCCTGGCTAGCTTATGCCCGATTCTGGAAGGCATGCTCCGTGACGTCCAGGATTTGAACCGGCGTCTGAGCCGATGCGAAACCACCCCGATAAGCAAGACTGTTGCTGAACGACACGAACCTGTTTGTGGTCAGACTTACTCGGGCCAACCAGGACCTCTGTTTCGCTGTCGTCTAGGACAGCCTGCACGAGGCCATCCTTATTCTAGACCATCTAGCATGCATTCACGGTTATGTAGCGCCTTATCCGATCACCACCAACTTTCCTCAAGACCTGCAGTTCAACAACAGCACGGAACGCCTCTCCTGGCGCCCAGGTCGAATGTATGGCTTGGCGACCAGGGGGGCACCCGTTACAAATGGCGCAGCCGACAGGGTGTTAATCAATTAGGGATTAACGACGCAGGTGATGAAAGATTGATTTTGATTGAAGGAGGAAGATTTGATTTTGCATGTTCGGATGATAGCGAAAGTGAAATTGGAATAGACGTTGAAGGAGGAGTGGAGGAAGATTGGATTGGAGGAAGAGGTTTTGTTAGGCTTAATGCTTCTAATGTGGAAGGCAATCACCCTCAGTCAATTGATTTCATTCATGAACCGCTCAGAGTAGAAATACTTGATAGGTTTAGTAATAGTCAAATGCGAACTCGTGTTGTTGAAGGGCAAAATTGTGGGTCTTTTGTTGACCATCCTCGTCTTACATTGGGTTATGGGTCCAACCCAAAATTTCCCAATCCGCCTGAAGCCGCCGCCAGTCCTGGCCCCCGTCAACCACCCGCTGCTACGCCGCCTGCAGCTGCAGTCACCCATCAGCCAGCCGAGCTCGGGGCTCGAGCCAGATCAACACAACCGTTCTACAGGAAAATTGCACGGGGTGGGAGTTCAACGGTGACTTTCCACACTTTGCAGCCGAGAAACACTGCCATGATTCATCGCCATCCGACGCAAAACTCTCCGATACCGGTTTGCTCAGCGTACGTTGAGAGATACGACAGTCCTTGTCTTCCGATACATGCAGAAGGTCGCAGAACTGTGCATCCAATGCGATCATCTGATATACGGACCCAGCAGGATCACATGCTGGGCCAGGCGCAAAACCCCGCCTCCGCCTTCCATGCGTATGAATCAACCGAGGCTGCAAGAGTCGACCAATTCTTCGTTCCAAGATGGCCAACCACCGCATTTGATCACCCTTCCGAATTCATTCACCCGGGTGAACAAAGATGTGTTGTCCAGCGGGACAGAACAGTCCAACAGAGAGACTTAGACGAGTTCTATGCACTTCCCGCTCCAGCTTTTCAACGCCAGCCTGACTTCAAACCGCGCCTGCCTCGGACGTCACCACCAACACAGCCCTCCTTGGTGCTCCATAGCTGGGGTGAAGAGATCCAGTTTCCGCCTGCAGTCACCATCTCAGCCTCCGCAGCTTTCCCTACGGCTGAGCTTCGAACGCCCCCGCCCACCGCCACTGGAACAACCACGTCGCCTGCAGCGCCTGCAGTCGTCGTCGTCTTCGTTATGACCTGCTTTTCTCAACTGACAAGGCAGGACAGCTACGGTGCTTCGGCTGAAGTCTTTGAAACTCCGCCCACTGCCGCTGAAACCACAACAGCAACAACTTCAGCTTCGTCGGTAGCCGCCGCCTTGGCAGCTATCGTTGCAGCCGAGTCTAATGAACCCCCAGCAATAACCACGTCGTCAACAATCAACCCTGCTGCCGTCCAGTCATCCCCATCATGTTGTCTTGAGCCAGATCCACCGTTCCATCCAGAACAATGTAGCCAGTGCGTGTCTCAACTGAGTTCCTGTACCCATCAACCATTCGCCTCCAAGACAATAAGTGAACAGTGCAGTTTGATTTTCGCGCCAGAGGAAATCAAGCTACCTCAGGACTCTGATGAAACTTTGCCGTTTCGCAGCTGTCCACTCAAGTCGACACCGCCTGTCGCTGAGCAAATATCTACACAAGACACTGACTGTGCTGTGAATACGAAAACGAAAGTGAAGGTGAAACAAGGTTTTTCCCAAACGAGTGAGAGGTACTGTAACAGGCTGAAGTTTACTTTTCTGACAATGATTATTTTGATCTGTTTTACCCTGTTGAAGATAAGAAGTGGAAGGTTGTCCGAGCAAGAAATGCTTGCATTTACCCTGCTGAACTGTTTTGCTATAGTGATGGTTTGTGGACTTCAGATATTAATGGGGTTGCAAGACCAGTTTGTCTTTGTCTTTGTATGGACACTTTTGAAAGTCTGGAATAGAAAGTTGATTGACAGGAGAAGAGGAATTGGTTAATTATTGCCCAAGTTGTTGTAAGACGATTAAGTGACTGTCTTATTTGGAACATGACCTTTGCCTGACTTTGATGATGAACTTTGATATGAGCTTTGTGTCTAGTATTTTTTTATTTTTGCTTCTTGGAAGATGGAGAGATATTCTGTACGTGTGAAATAAGTAAGCAGATAGTAGATTGCTACTTTGTTTTTGAGACTTGCCCTGTGTATTGGATTGATAGCATATATTATTTTGTGTGTGTTTATTGGATGCTGGGCGTTCTTTGATTGAATAGTTTTATATTGGATTTGATTATTAAGAAGAATGAGTATGACTTATGCATTATGCTGAGGAGTGTTTGACCTCTGTCCCTTTTCCCACGTTTAGAACAGATGTGATGGCTGATGAAAGATTTCATTTACAAGATTTGAACTTGTTTGTCCCTTGTTTGTAATGTGTCACTTGATCATTTGTTGCCATTGATGCTTTTGAATGTGATAAGCCGTTGCTAGACACGAAGTGTGCCTTGTGTTGTGCCTGGATGGTACGTGAAGTTAAGATGCTTTCCCCTTTGTGAGTTTTGAGTTTTTAGTCTGGGTAGGATGGTTTGCTGGCTCCTAAGTGAGACTTGTGGCACCATACCAGATAGGCCCATGACGAGTTTATGAGAGATGTTGTTAGGTTTTGGTAGGTTGTGTAGTTTGCAGATGATCCTGAAACCCGACCGAGAATCCAAGAGACCTGATGTGACGATATGTGTTAGGAACTGGCTTAGTAGATTTTTATTGTCCAAAGACTGATGGTTATAAGTGACTAACCCTGTGACTGTGTGATGAATCAGATTTTGCTGGAAGCAGTTGTTTATTGTGATGAACAGCGACCTAGTTTTTTAAATTTGATTTGACTGAAGAATAAAATTGGACCGTTGATGCCTTGGTCAAAAATTGGTCCTATAGAGTGATTTCCCTCGGATGAGCATTAACTAGTGAACATTGTTTTAATTGTATACCAGTTGTTGCTTTGATGAATGGAAGTTGATGTCGTTTTGTACTTGACCGTGTTTTTGAACATTTGAACTTTTTCTTGCGATGCTTTTAATTTGCTAATGAGTATTGTTCGTTTTAAGTGGACACTGATAAGATTTCTGAGTAATTATTTGCATAGGCCTATTGATAACCATTTTTCATTGAAAGTTAAGATAGGAATAACTTTTATGAAAAAGGTTATGTTTTGGAACGGATATTGCTTCTAAACCGTAGCAATATCCTTGTCCGGGGAAGACGAGAGTGTGGCGATTCATGCTTTCATCGTCACTTGATTACTATACATGTTTTTATTACATGTATTTATGTAGCGCTTTTAATGCCCTGTCTAGATTCCCTTGGAGTTAGTCATCCAACCCCCACATCCACGGTCCACCCTCCACGCAGATCCCGGTGGTAGGTCCCGCCCGACAAAGCTTCATTGTTATGTAATTAGTTGCTCTGCCCCAGCCGTCCGCATATCGAAGATAACTGCAGATCCCAGCCTCAAAGAGCCGCTGGGATGGAGACGAATGTATTATTTTGAATAATGAGGCGTTTATGCACGGGTATGGAACCGACCTCATCGGCCCTAAGTTTAATCGTTTCCAGACCCGGCGGTCTGCTGGGTGCATATAAGGAACCCCCTGAGATCCCTCTGGGCTCTCAGTCTAAGATGTTGCCCGAGGAAGTGGCGTTCGTCAGAAGATCCAGGAAGGACTGAACCCGGCAGTCACGACCGACTGGCCGTATAAGAAGGAGGAAGAGCGAGAGGTCGGCGGTTAACCAAGGACGAGAGCTGTCTGCTGCGTCGTCCAGTTTCTGCCACTGTTGCCTCCCGTCTCTGCTCCGTCGTCAGAGATAACATGCCTGACGACGGCCTCCGCCAGGATTCCCCGTCGTCCAGGAAGGAAGACATCCACCGTCCCGTCTGAAGCAAGAGACAGTCCACTCCCCCCCGTTCGTCTGAAGGAAGACAACCACCGTCCGTCTGAAGCAAGAGACCGTCCACCCCCCGTACGTCTGAAGCAAGAGACAGCCCCGTTCGCCCCGTCCGTCTGAACTCTGAAGGAGCCACCGATCTTCGTCCAGCTCGGTCCGGATTCCGCCCCTTGTTCGGCCGTTGATTGACGTTGCCCTGAACTTGAAGGTATGTGAGAAGCTAGATTAAGAAGCCCCGAGATTTAGTGTCCCTGGCCTAGTATACCCTGGGGAAATTCCTGTTTCTTTATTCCAAATTATTATTATCATTATTATTATTATTCCTATTATTACGATTATTAACGATTTCGCATTTCTATGTTTAGATCTGTAGTAGTAAAGCTTAGTTGCATTAGAACTGAATATTTTATGTGTTTGAACTATTGATGCTTTATATTAAATAATCGTAAATCTCAAGAGACTGTTTTTGATAGCAAAGTAATGGCGCAGCCGCAAATTAGGATAGGAGAAGATCACATAGATGTATACGAACGAATCCTGGCTAGCTTATGCCCGATTCTGGAAGGCATGCTCCGTGACGTCCAGGATTTGAACCGGCGTCTGAGCCGATGCGAAACCACCCCGATAAGCAAGACTGTTGCTGAACGACACGAACCTGTTTGTGGTCAGACTTACTCGGGCCAACCAGGACCTCTGTTTCGCTGTCGTCTAGGACAGCCTGCACGAGGCCATCCTTATTCTAGACCATCTAGCATGCATTCACGGTTATGTAGCGCCTTATCCGATCACCACCAACTTTCCTCAAGACCTGCAGTTCAACAACAGCACGGAACGCCTCTCCTGGCGCCCAGGTCGAATGTATGGCTTGGCGACCAGGGGGGCACCCGTTACATATGTATGTATGTATGCATGCATGCATGCATGTAAGTGGCTCTCCGTGTGGATAAGAAATCAAGTGTTAGTTGAATTTCCTGTTGCACTTACGACTGAGACAGGGATCATCTATTATTTACAACCGTCGTCGACGACGAAAGAGTGAATGTCGTCGCTCTCAAGCAGCGAAGGAATGCCATTTAAAAGAGCTCTGCTTTTCCGTTTTTTTCTATTTCCTTGCTTCCCTCTCCCTCTCTCCCTCCTCTTCGTCTACGCCTTCCATCTTCCTCCATCCTCCATTCCCTTTGCATTCTTGTTCCATTTCCACAAAAGGAAGTCTTCCCATGCAAGTCGCTCCCAAAGTCATGAATGATTAGTTCGTCGGAAATTGGTCTTTGACAGCAAAGACGATTCTGACGTAATTCGCACATCAACCGAAGCGAGGAATGTTCCAACACCACCAGCACCACCACCACCACCACCACCACCACCACCACCACCACCACCACCACCACCACCACCACCACCGACACCGTGCACCACCACCACCACCACCACCACCACCACCACCACCAGCAGTAGCCATAGTATCTTCAGTTAACCTTCGACTAATCTAACATGACATAATTATGGAAGTGGCAACGAACCAACGCTTGATTAACCTGCTGCAGGGTTGCAGATGAAACTGCAGACAGAGAATTTTAAAAAATGGCTGACTGTGTCATCTGTTATCCTATTGGCTATACCTGCATGGCTATAGTTTTCGCTTGCTGACTTCTATAGTATGCACTTTGCACAATGACTGAATGGCCTAAACATGAGCGTATTTAGCGGATGTAGCATAATACACAAAAGTAATACCCGCAAGTGATTCCGAATTTTAGAGAGAAAAACACTAATTCGGGTTATATTCTGTGTATTTTCAAGCATTAGGCTACTATCGGAAATTCCCGACATGAAACCTCCCGAAATTTTATCCTGACTGCGCTCTTTCACTTAAGCCTTTTGATCATGAGGAAAGTGTCGCCACCGGATTCTCGTAAAATAACGATGCATATTGTAACTATACGGATAATGCGGCTATACCTTGCTTTTTGTCATCGCGTTATGCGTAGGCCTATAATTATAGCCTACGGTCTGAGAATGTTACACGGAAAAGAATACAGAACATGGTTTCTACGTGGAATGACAAAAGAGACGAACTAATGTTGTCACCAACTATAGCTATAGCCTATAATAGGTGTGTGGGTTTCAGGGAAAATAAACACGTTGCACTTCGGACACTTTTGTTTCTAAGCCTGCATGCCCACTGCATGCGAGTTGCCACGCTTCCTGGATTGCCATTCAAGCACATATTTTAAGACAGATTAACCTACTGTAGAGCAGATTATATCTGACCATTATATTTTCTTTGCATCTTCATTCGATTTCTTTACATTTTCAGTTTCACTCTAGGTTTTTAAGTGATCAACCTACGGCCTCTGCTTTCCCATGTCTGATCTCTCCACACTCCCTGTAATTTTGAACAGCGCTGACGCGTATTAGCCTGCAGGTAATAAAAGGTCCCTTGGTTAGCTTTGGCTGCATGCTCAGTTGCTGATATAATTATATAGCCTACACGCGATTCGGCGATGATCTGAACACATAGAGGAATGATTGCATGCTGAATATATAAGGAAATCCTAATTATCCTATTCATGAACAAGTTAATAAATAAACGCTGAAAAGATATTATTATTATTTAATATGATCGTCCAATATTTAATTAATAAGGCAATTTCCAGAGTTCTTTGTAGTAAACAAAGAATGATTTTATGCCTGTTGTATTACAAACCTTGCCTGATTGAAAAGAATTGAGCAAAATGCCTGGCCTGTTACTTTGCTGTGGCACATTGAATGCAACCCTGACAACCCTGACATGCAATATGCCATGCCTGCACTATATAATTATACATATATATATATATGGTCTCTGGAGATAGGTCTGAATTTTCCAATCAACCACCGTGTTGTTGGTGCTGACTTTCTCTGGAAGAAATCGTGTAGTCTGCCGTCTCAATAATACGAAAACATCATTCTGTCCATTTCTCACTTCTGTTCATTAATCCTTAATTAGCCTAATTTAATTCTACCCACGGATTTTCATGTAGAGCATGATTCCCCGTTTTGCCAGGCCATTCGCCATACATTACAAGCGTTTAATATTCTTTTTTAAAATTTAATCTATATAATACATCCCATGCAACCGCTGACCGGTCATTATATTATACCGAATCAACGCATACCCGGTTACGCTTGTATGAACATTGAACAGCCATGACATTGTATTGAAAGTTGTTGCCGTCGAATATACGCCATATAGGCTAGCGTTCGATATCAAATCAGTATCGGTTCCAATACTAGACTGCAGGGTGAAATTATGATGTAGCAATCAAATCTCGTAATAATCTTCAACGTCGGACTTCGTGGACCAACTTAATCAATATCATCTGCAGTCGCGGTACAACCACGGAGACATCGTCGTTGTTATTACAGTACCTGGCATATAGTAAATTCACCCACCCACCTCAATAACCTGTTCCACTCAGCCATCATGAGGAGATGCTATAATGTAGAGTTGCATAGATCCATTAATTCCGGTTTAGTGTGCTGGACGGTTGGCTATATTTCCGGGTTGCTAGTGATAATCACTGTAGTTAATGCTGCAATCCATTCTCTGCTGATCGTATTAAACATGAGACGATGTTGACGACATTGATACACATGAAAGTCACCCAATATAGTTGCTGCAGTTGCATGCGTCATGACTGATGCTTTAGTATAGGCGGATCTGAAGGGATCTGGTCCATTCCGCAGACCGAAATATGGGCCAGGATTGGTATCTAATCACTCATCAGACATCACAAGTTGAACTTGAAGTTTCAGGTTTGGCAGAGTTTGTTATAGGCCTATAGGTGGCGGAAGTTTCTGTCAGTTTTAAGGTCGGTAACTGGGCTCCTATAATAGTCTATTATCCTCGCTGATTCCTCAGGACTGGCAGGTTAGCGCGTCTGAAATTTCACGTTCACCGTAGGGCGTAGGCTATAATTATGCAATGCATGTATAGGCCTACATGAAAAATGATCAGGCAATCACTCCAGTAATTAGCTTACCTATAATACTCAGGCATCATGTTTGGCTATGGTTATCATCTTCAATAATGAGATGAATAATAAGAAAACGACGTGGGATAATTTTGGTTGGGCCACATAATGAAGGAAGACTCCCTCCTATAGTAATCATAATAGCGGGACAAATGTATGCTAAGAAGACAATAGAATGGCTGAGAATGATGTTATTGAATTGGACAATGAAGGAAAGTTATATACAGCACGTTGAGGGAGAAAGCCGGACAGCGTGATGAATGGCGTCAATGGACGTATATCAACCTTCCTTAGAAAGGAGTACCAAAATAAAGACCAGCGTACATGTCCCACCCGTCTGCAACTGCGTGTATAGGCCTACGTGTGTTATCATTTGCAGTTAGTCGACAATAGACTGCATGTACTAGAAGCAAATATTTTGGGCAGAAGGGAGATACTTAAGCGTACATAGTAATTTATTGTGAACTGATTCCGTCTCCGATATACGGCGGTAACACAGCAGCGACAGAACTGATGAAAAGGTTCAGAGGGTCGATCCTTCGTCGTGGTATGACTGGGAGCGCATCTGAGTGGGCTTTATGAAGCGGCGCCATATAAATTCCTAAAAAGGATGAACGAATGAATGGAAGTATCCAGCGCTGCCGATCCGGAAAACACGAAACCATTGTTGTGCGTGTATATGCGATTATATGAGACAATGCACACTGTCTTTCATCAGCGGTCTTGACTGTGCATGGACCATAGCGATTGCGCCCGGTTGCTAAGCAACATAAGATGCCTCTGATTTCTAGAGCCATTCGTCCATGTTTTGACCGCATGCATGCAGTGCTATGGAAGACTTAGTGAATAACAAAGGACCGCTTCACTCTATACCCAGCACGGAGACGACGACAAGAACAGAGTGCTTCTGGCTGCTTTGTGATCGTGGCATTGTGTCGCAATTGCATATAATCTTTGTCTCATTTAAACGGCATTATTTCTGCTTGCGTCATGTATCAAAAGGCACAGGTTCTAGGCACCAGTATAGTAAGCTACACAGTTATGACTTATTAACCGAGAAATTCCACAGTTCAATGCGGCATTGTTAAAACAGGAGGATGCAAATGTTTGTGAAGAAGAAGAAGATATCAATAGCACATAAGCAAAATATCATGGAAAAGTCTAAATGCCAAGAAAAGTTGACAGTATTTAAATTTTAAATGCAGCATTCTAAAATGTCGCATACTTCGAATACTTCGACGTGCAAGCCTGCGTCATACTCACTGGACTTGCAGGCGGTTCGTTAAAGTATATACTTACTTAGGCCTACTTACTTATACATTTAATCGCTTGTTTTATTGTAGCGCCCGACAACTGTGAAAAGGGCGAGACCGCATTGTCTCAGAGGTTCCAAAATATATTGAAGACAATTGATTGGATAGCAGGTGGAACTTCGTTGCAATTCTCCTCTCCATCCTTTGTCTTTAATGAGCAGAACAATGTCGAAGCCAGTGGCTGAGACGGTGGTTGCTACGGCGACTGCTGGGTCCGTGGCTGACCTCCAGGAGACCCCACTGCAGTGCATCCTCTACTACTCGAACCCGAACTTCATCAACGACCAGGACAGCGCCACGATCCAGTTCGGCAACGACGAAGACGAAGAAGAAGACGAAGAGGATGACGACGACGATGAGGAGGAGGACGAAGAAGAGGATGAGGACTTCGACGACAGCAACATTAAGACGCAGGGTTTCGACCAGCATCCCCAAGCACACCATCATCATCCGCATCGTCAACAGCATCACCAGCATCATCAGCAGCAGCAGACATCCGGGCTGCAGGGCATCGACGACCACGCCAGCCTAGAAGACCAGGAACTGGACGCCGACTTCTTCTACGAACAAGACACAACAACATCCGAGTCACGAACGACTTCGATGGTCGAGAGTTCGATCCGCAGTCGCCAGAGACAGTTCAGCCAGCAGCGGCTCGTTGGTGGACCAGGAGGAGGCGGGGGCCTTAGGGGACCCGGTCCGTCCCTGGCCTGCATCTGTCGAGCCACCATCGCCTGTCTCCGGACGAAGCCTTGCCTCTTCTTCATCTACGTTCTTGTCGTTCTTGTTCTTCTGTCCAGTTTCGTGTCCGTTGTTCTTGTCGCTGTTCTCGTCGTAGAACCGTTCGCAAGAGTGTCCGGGTTCTTGAACGGAACATGTCGGACGCTGGAGGTGAGCGTGGGACGCGAGGAGCAGTCGTGCTCGTGTGGGAAGGGCTGCAATTCAAAGTACTTCTGTCTGAAGATACAGGTGGAATACTTCGACGTGCAAGCGTACGCCATACTCACTGGAACGCTGTACGAGGACGAAACGTCGCTTAACAGACAGGTATATATTATGACAAGCCATTCACTTATATACCGTTTCACGTTCATTTTTATTTTACCATTTTATATTCATTTCTCTTTTACCATTTCACAACCATTTTATTTTACCATTTTTATTGATTTTTATTTGACCATTTTATATTCATTTTTACTTTATCATTTCACATTCATTTCTCTTTTACCATTTCACATTCACTTCCTTCGACCATTTCACAACCATTTTTGTTTTACCATTTCACATTCATTTCTCTTTTACAATTTCACATTTATTTTTGTTTTACCATTTCACATTCACTTCTCTTCCACCATTTCACATTTATTTTTATTTTACCATTTCACATTCACTTCTCTTCTACCATTTCACATAATTCACAACCATTTTTTCAGGGCTTAAAGTGTGGCCTGCCTTCAGACACCGATGTCTTCGAAGATGATGATTTTTGAATCTTATGCATAACATAAAATAATATCAGGTGAATCCTTCCCTTCATCAAGCTCACGAGTGGCGCGCGGTACAAATCATCACTCTGGAGTATTCAGGCTGTAGGCCTATACAGTAGCCGCCTATAATACACGGGTAAAGCACGTTTTTATCCAACGCCGTTTTTCGTCGTTACTTGAACTAAAAAAAAAACATGGCGAAGTCTCCCTTCGACGATCGTAGGCTTAAGTAAGATTATTGAAAGCCGGTAATGTCCACGCTGTACGTCGCCGTTTCTCGATGGGATTAACAGGAATGGACCCGGAGCAATATATCTCTTAAGGGACGTGACCTTGGCCGAACAAAAGCCTCCACTCACATCCCGTCAAAATACACAATTCTTCAACACTAAAATTGCCTGCAACCGGATAAACCTCCAGTGGTATATCCTGATCTCTGCATCACCTTGTCTGCAGAATGTGTCAGTGTGGCAGATACCTGTGAAAATTGGTTTCCACGTAGCCGAAAATAGGAAGGCTTTGTAAACGAAATTGCTATCATGACTATACAGCGATTACAGAACTTATATACATGTGCCTACACATAACTAGCAAATGACTAACACATGACTAACACATGACTAACACGTGACTAGCACATGACTAACACATGACTAGCACATGACTAACACGGGACTAACACATGACTACCACATGACTAACACAATGACTGCAGCGTTCTGCATGTTTTTGGAATTTAAAGAATGTAGGCCTATATAGATCTATAGGTGGTTTACGGGCTCAAATGAATAATTTCCGATTTTTTACAACAAATTCTGTCAATTTCTGTGTGCTGTGCGACCATGCTCATTGGGAACAACACCCGAAATGAAAATTCCGAAATTGTAGGCTACTATCTTATTCCACTGGCAATTCACAATACCTGAAGCTCAGTATAGCCTGAATTTACTTTAAAAGCATTATTTAAGAGTGATATTGCTGTTAAGCATCACTTTTGACCGCAGATCTGAATGCTGGAGACTTCGCAAAAAATAGACATGGTTTGTGGACACTATATAATCATGCGGACAATATTTTGTGAGGTTAGGCCTTTCAGAAGGCCTACATTTTACGTTATGGTGACGACAGAAACTTTGTGTTATTGAGTTATGATTTTTAATAACGCCCATCCAATATTCACCAATAAATTTATTCACAGATAAACTCGAGTCAATTTTGCCTTAGTTTCTGTCTGATCTCTATCTGCTTGATGACTTTTCGTTCTCTGTCCGTTTCAGAAAGTTATTAAAAGTATTCCAGACAATATATATTGTTGAATTAAATCTTGCCAAAATGTCAAGTTAACCTAGTGGCAGTGGCCAAGATCAAAAAATAAGCCTGTCTGCAGACATATTGTCTTGAGTTCAATTTTTAAGCATAAATGAGGCGTCAGTGCAATTTCCGCCCACGGTCACATGACCCTGAATTACCACTGAAAGACAATTAATTCCTAGAGCTCTCTGTAATTCCCTTCTCAAGAAGCGCTCGTGCAACATGTAGAACTAATCCAGACTTTCCTGAAACTGAGTTGCGGTTTCGTCAACATGTTTTTCTCATTAAACGAATATAGGCTAACATAATAGATTCTTGTTAATGGCTATACATATAGACATTTCCTTTTCACGGTGAAGGACATGCCACAGCGACGCCACCTTCTCTGTGTGAAAAAGAATAATGAGTTTGTAATCCTAAAAGTTAAAACCATGTTTCTGTCTCCTAAACATGAATTCTGAAATGCAGTTCGGTTTCGGGAGATGTCCAAGAACTTCCAGACTGTCCCAGTATACTTCGCTTCAGTCCAGAACTTACATGTGCCTACACATGACTAGCGCATGACTAGGCTAATACATGACTAGCACATGACTAACACATGACTAACACATGACTAACACATGACTACCACATGACTGCCACATGACTACCAAATGCCAGTTATTCCATGTATGTGCTAATTTAATTTAATTTAATTTAATTTAGATAACACCAACTTTATTTTATTTAAATCCCACCGGAAAATAAAGCCAAGTGACAATCTCTGTTTGCTTATTGATGATATTTCCATCAATCAAGTTGAATCTACAAAATTCTTAGGTGTGCATAATTTATAGATCAACATTTGACCTGGAAAGTTCATATTAATCAAATTGCAACTAAAATTGCTAAAAATATTGGTATTATTTCCCGCGTGGCTTATAATCTTGCCAAAGACAATTAGAATGAATTTATATTATACCCTTGTCTACCCCTACCTCACGTATTGCAACCTTGTTTGGGCATCGACATACGAATCCAGGCTTCATAAACTTGTAATTTTACAGAAGAGGGCTGTTCGTATAATTGCGGGTATTCGTAAACGGGAACACACTGGCCCTTCCTTTAATGAACTTCATCTCCTGAAAATTGACCAGATAAAGGATCTCCAAATTTGCGAGTTCTTTTTTCGACTCGAACACGGTCTCCTTCCTTCGGTATTCCAAGGTTACCTCTCTCACGCCTCTGACATCCATCCGCATTTCACTAGGAATTCATCTGCTTTTCGCCCTGTCAAAGCTCAATCTAATACTAGGCGTTTTACTATTAAATCTTATGGCACTAAAGTATGGAACACAATACCAATTGACATTCGTCAATCGAGTAGTCTGCAGGTATTTAAAAAGAAACTTCGTGTTCTTCTACTCTCCTCCACTAAAGCTACTTGAAGTGCACATGACCATGTGTAGTTAAGATTTTAGTTAAGTACTTACATGTAGTTAAGTTTGTTTCTCTACATGCTCTTGACAATATAAGCTTTTCTGCAATCTGTCATCACCTAATTTGATTTAGTCTCTTTCTTTTCAGCTATCTTGATTAATTTTTCTTGGGAATTTTTACTCGGGTGACCCTTCCCAGCGGGATGTCCATTCCTTTTGGGCCCCCTTTGTAGCCAATGCATGCATGTTCTGTACTTTTATTGTTTTCTTGTTTTCTGGTTGCAATGAAGTGAATTGTATTGTATTGTATTGTATTGTATTGTATTGTATTGATTGCAGTTACTGAGGAATTTATATGTGATGTAATATAAATCTTCGAGAATTTCTCAGCGCCCACAAAAACCCCGTCAGTATCTCTCAAAACATTGTGCATGTTAGTTGCTGACAAACTGCTGTGGTAGTCTGTTATTTCATAACATGTCGATATTCGATAAACATGCACTTGATCGCTAGAATGTAAACTAGAGCTGGAATGTAAACTAGAGAGCAGTCCGTGCATGATGTCAAATGATGCATAATGACCACATTTTGGGATGGAGCGCAGCATCAGCGTCAGCTGTTGTAGCCACATCCGTAACCGCATCCTATAAACCCATGCTGTACGTGATGCAGTTATGTAATGTGTGCTTGCCGTCGGCGAACTAGGAAATGGAAATCTTTTTAAATGCAATCAATAAGTCCAACAGAAACTGGAGAAGCACGAGGAGAAGGAAGGAGGAGGAAGAAGGAGAAGGAAGGAAGGAGAAGGAAGGAAGGAGGAGAAGAAAGGAGAAGGAAGGAGGAGGAGAAGGAAGGAGAAGAAGGAAGGAGGAGAAAAAAGGAAGGAGGAGAAGAAAGGAGGAGGAAGAGGAGGAGGAGAAGGAAGGAGAAGGAAGGAGGAGGAGAAGGAAGGAGAAGGAAGGAGGAGGAGAAGGAAGGAAGGAGAAGGAAGGAAGAAGAGGAAGGAAGGAAGGAGGTGAAAGGGAAGGATGAGTAAGCGGAGGAAGGATGCGTGGATAGAATGGTATATATAGGCAGTGGCAGGAGGTTGCAGATGTGACCTTGCATCGTTCATCGTTGTTGTCAGAGGATGTGGATAGTGGCAGAGATGCAAATCTCATTGCAGCGATGGCATCGTCGTCTCATCAGCTCATCTGCCTGCCTGCCTGTCGGTTGGTCGCTACCCCCCCCCCCCACACACCCTCACCCACCCACACCCCCACCCACCCCACCCCACCCGTTAATACGCCCCATCACTCTCCTCTATTTCATTGTCTTACTGATTATATCACCTAATTACACAAGCCCCTCTCGTACCCTCTTCCATCTTTCCTCCCTCCATCCTCTATCTTTCCTTCAATCGTTTTCCTCTCTTCCATCCTTCCTTACTTCTTTTAATACGCTCCATCTCCTCTATACATGTATATCCTATTATCTTACTGATTATAAAACCTAATTACACAAGCCCCCGTCCTTTCCCTCTTCCATCCGGCTTCAATTCTTTTTTCCTAACTTCCATATCCTCTCTCATTTCGTTTAATTATCTATTCTATTATCTTACTCCTTCAATCACTCACTCCTTCAATAATTCAATCACTCAATTACTCAATCATTCAATCGCTCAATTATTCTCTCCCTTCTTCTCTACATCTTGTCCCCCTCCATCTCTTTAGTGGGTCCTTCCTTCCTCACTTTCTTCCTATTTTCTATATACATGTACATACATGTATATATGTATAGCCTACTCGCTTTCCCGTATCATCATCATCATCATAAACCGTGGGCTCATCGCCCGTAGGTGTCCGACGCCCTTTTCACCGTATTCCTCCACAGTTCTCTTTCCCGTATGCTTCCTTCCTTTCTCTCCTTCCTTTCCTCCTCAATTCATTCCTTCCTCACTTTCTTCTGTGTAGGCTTTATCTAAATTATTGATCAAATGCAATGCATTGCTTTGTATGTATGTGGGTGTGTGTGTTTGTCTGTGTGTACGTCGCAGTGTTCCTTCTACCCTCCCTGTCGCAGTTCTCGACAGGAGAACGAGGAAGCTGTTCACATCTACGAACGACTCTACGGTCGACCGGGTCTCGAGTTCAGTTGCTGGTACAATCCGGACAATAACAACAGTTCGTCCTACCACGCTCGGCGGACGTCCTCTGCGTTTTCCAGGACGTCCGGAGGTGGTGGAGGAGAGGTCATCCAGAGCAAGCGATTCCAGGCGCATCACGTGGCACACGGACTCGTCTGGTCGACTCTTCTGTTCTTTGGTTCTTTTAGTTTCCTGTTCTACATGTTCCGGAGGAAAGGATGCTTTCACTAGAGCTGAAAATCGTGTCCTGACGATTCTTATAAAATTAATGTGGTCGGATTAATAATTTAAAAATTACGTGATTTGATGGTTTGGCTATAGTATGCTATGCACAATATATTTTAGGTATTATATATTATGGAAACCTACATGTACATATACGTTTGAGCTCCTCTAAAGAGTTACGGTACTCTTTAAAAGCGGTGCTATACAAATTCGTGGTTACCAAAAAATTGTAGATCTAAATGAACATAATTATTGGGACCGCACGAGAGTGTAAATATTATGTCATAATAGCTTACATTATTTTGATGAGGAAAGATTCTGGATTCAAGTTGACATAATATAGGACATAATGTTCCGGAATGTGTCTGTCCATTTAAGATGCTCTAGATACTAGAAGGCATATTGTTTTAAAGACTATAGATAACCGACTGCAAGGTCATGTGCAGGCCCGCCGACAGAAATTCCGGGCCCCTGGGCAGAGCTGTCACGGGCCCTAAACTATATTTAGGTTTTATGAGCAACTTTAAATAAAAACATAGAGGCCTATAAATAACAAAAGGTGCGAGTCGAATGTACATATATATATATATACATATATATATATATTACGAATTAAAATTTCTAATTATTTTATGGTAATCAAAGAGCATTTTTTCTAGATTTAACTGCAGCAAAATTGTTTAAGATAGCCAGCCTATCCACGTTGGTCGATTATTTTGGAAGATCATATTCTATTGCAAGCAGTGGCAGCGCCAGGATTTCAGTTTTGGGGGGGCGGAATTCTCGCGGAGGAAATTTCTAATTTTTGTATTTCTTCCGCCAAAATTTCTGACGACTTTTGTTTAGTAATGTGGTCGAAATCTCATGGAAATCTTGCATTTTTAGGGGGTCTAAACGTGAAATTGTGTAATTTTTACATGTAAAAACCGGATAGCCTTGGGGGGGCCCAGGGGCTTAGCCCCCTAACCCCTCTGGCGCCGCTACTGATTGCAAGAGTTGCAAGACCATTCAGTCTGTTTTGCTTCGTGAATAGTCTACTTTTAATTTGCTTGAACTCGCTGAAAGATCTTTCAACTTCCTCATTACACTCACAAGCTCTGAATGTGGCAGAGTGCTAATATCAAAACCAAGCCTTTCTACAATTTCGATAATAATTTCAATTTTGGGCCCGCCGCCGCCAGCAATCAACTTATGACCCGAGAGAATAATTATTGAATTATTTTGACGTCCGGACTTTATGCGCAAATCATCTTCTTTATCACTTTTCGAGAAAAACCTGAAAACTTGTTTGTTTAAGATTTATTTTCCTGTTGTTTGTTTAAGATTTATTTTGAGCAGACTTTCCTGTAATGCGTTTTATAGTGCAAGATTCCGCTTTGCTTAGCTCGTTGTAACCTTAATGACAGCTTCTTAATAATAATAATTGGCCTAAAAATAAAATTAAAATATAATAATAATGATAATAATAATATATAATAATAAATAAATAATAATAATAATTTTTATTTTATTTTCAGTGTAGCCCGGGCCCTCTAAAAGTCGCCGGGCCCCTGGGCATTTGCCCCCCCTGCCCCCCTCTCGGCGGGCCTGGTCATGTGAGCTACATGTACATGACCGTCGCAGTGCTAAGACTTTTCAAAGGACATGTCTTTATACTGGACGTCATCATTAAATGAAGGTTAAGTATTTTTAACGTCGATTCGTATTTTTCAAAAAAAATTATTTGAGTAGGCCTATAGGCTATAATATAATAAGCAACTGAACAGATATTGAACGTGTAGACTAAGTAATTGGCCTACTTTACCAGAATAATTCTTCTTAGACGGTGACATCCCTAAGCTGAGAGCTTTGCTTAAAGCGGATTTTCCATGTAGAACGATAAATTTTAAACATCAGCAATATTTATAGAAATTGCCTTCTTAGCTTTGTGGTTCTAAATAGTTTGAACATGTACATGTACACACTTTCTTGATTGATTCTGTGCTTACACTAAAGATATTTTGATGCGCTTTCTCTCATTTTAAATCCCCCTTTCGAAAAGTCAGTTGTCTTGGCCGGTGCCCAGCAACTTGTAACACAAAATTCGACCCTATAATATTAATTGAAGCTGGCACCGCCGCCATACACTGCTATAGAAATTATAGCCCTATTATATACGCCATAACTTGGAACGATGATTATTGTCCACGGAAGAGGCAGTTGGATTATTAGTTGCGATATTGGTCCATTTCATAAATATTTCATAACCATAAATATTTAATCTAATATCAGAAGCAATCATGTCACTCAGCGTGTTGTCACTTATACATCAAACATCACCGAAGCAGGAATGAAATTAATACAAATATAGAGAGAGCTGGATAAAGCAAATTAAATAGAGTGCTGCTGGTGTAGATGCATATAAAAATCTATGATTTGCTGACTTGATGATTGTCGTTCTTATAATACTGTTAACAGAATCAGACACGGTGCACTACATGCTCAGAGAACTCGACGAAAGAGAAACTATTGCGCTCGATTGCCCTAAATGACATTATTTACATCACTTGCAATAAGTCTCAGAGAAGAAACCAATGTTCTGTCAAATTACCGAAGACAATTATAGACACCGTTTAATCTCACATCGCAGTCAAATGTTGTAGTTGGGAATTGGTGATGATAATGACGATGACGATGATGATGACGATGATGATGACGATGACGACGCTGAATTACTGATAAAGTAAGCCTAAGCGACAGTGTAGGTCTTCATCGCTTCATTTCTGTATATAAAACTGGTTGTGCCATTTAGTCATTTAAGCTTATTCATTTAATTGGGCTGTATATTTTGTTTTCTTAAGTCATGCGTTTGTCGGTTCGTAGGCCTATATCAAGTTCTAAGTCAAATCAGGTACAATGCATGTATGTAAGAATTGTTGGTCCTATTCTCTATTAGATTACCAGCAAGCAGCTTATTACCAGCAAGCAGCTTATTACCAGCAAGCAGCTTATTACCAGCAAGCAGCTTACTACCAGCAAGCAGCTTATTACCAGCAGGCAGCTTATTACCAGCAAGCAGCTTACTACCAGCAAGCAGCTTATTACCAACAAGCAGCTTATTACCAGCAAGCAGCTTATTACCAGCAAGCAGCTTATTACCAGCAAGCAGCTTGCAGAGGAAATAAATAGGCCTGATTAATAGAAGCAATGTCATTATTTAATAAGTCATGAAACAGTATCATAATAGAATTCGTCGGATGCGGCTTCTGATGTACAAGGCAAACCTATGGGCACAAAGTAATGGATGCCCTGGTGACTATAATTATAATATATATATATATATATATATATATATATATAGTATATCAAACGCTTGCTTCTTAATCTGCTAAAACTGAAATCATATGCATGGTTGGGCACTAAGCGGTCTGTACCTAGTCGACAGAATTTGCAGACTGGTCCGCCCTCCCCATAATAGTTCACCATGAAGGGTAAGACCTTCATTGATTCTATTCGAAAAGAAAGTATACCCATGCATGCATTCGATTCCATACCTTGTTCAATTTTATTGAATTCCTCAATAATTTGATGCTCTGATATCGGTCGCGTTTTCTTCCTATGCCTGTATAACTTGAATGAAACCCTCTTTGATAATTTTTAAGAGCAGATTCCAACGTGACTAATATTTGTCTTTTATGTTTAGAGAACCGATTAAGATGCTCGATATCCATGACGGCCCAATCGTAATCTTAATCATAATCATAATCGTAATCGTAATAGTAACCGTAAGATCTAAACTTCAGGACCGATATGCACAAGAGGGTATAACTCATACGCTTTAGCTTAAACGTGGCCTATGCGGGAGCAGTGGGTAATTTCCGTATGCATGGCTTTTGATTAGCGAATTACGATAGGTATAATGTTATTCGAACTCGGAGGCAGGTATAAGCCTGCTACTCCGAAGGTGAACAATAGACAGCCGACTTTAGCTGGACGCGTGAACAATAGGCAGCCGTCGATATTTCCCTGTGGACCATCTATAGGTCTTGATCTGTTCACCGCACGCTGGCAACTACCGCATATAAATATCTTTTACGCATGCGCGCTTAGCTCTAACCTATTGAAATTGGGAGAGAGCAAGCGTCATGCATCGTCGGGTGCAAGGAATGTGTAGATTAGTTGTTCAATTCCAATTCTATCTTAATGCATACCACTACATTCCAATGGCTACCTCTGAGGTAGCAATGTCTGGAGGAAGGTCTACCTATAGCCTACGCTATTCCTACTTATGTGCATTTCGGCCCTGTCTGTTCTGTAAGAGTTATAACTCAAAAGTCAATCTCAGGACGCCACCCTATTGTCACAATAATGCTGACAAACATTGCAGGACGTGTCTGCCTACAGTTTAAGCCAGACCGATAAAATATAATTATCTCCGTTGCTTCTTTTATTTTCGAAAATTCAAGAATTTTAGCTTAAATCACTGGGGGTTGCAGGTCTCGCTGTTTGTATGCGCACTTGTTATAGCGCCCCTTCAAGCTCACTACTCAGAGGCGCTCCCGACTACAGAGTGGACACTGCATCGGAGTTTCACGTCGAAGCGCTGAGCAATTGCTAGTGAAGGACTTTCCCATAAATGCCCAAGGTCCCTACGCGGCGACTTGAGGTGAATTCGAACCTGCAACCCTCCGGCTGCAAGGCAACGAACATACCCACTACACCACCGCGCCCCACGCTATGGCCTACACTTTGTGAGTTCATAACTTCTGAAATCAAAAGACGAACAAAAATCGCATCCTGAGATCTGGTTACCAAGGAAACGTATTGTGTTCAATGCTGCGCTATGGATGGTTCCAGGCCGGTTACCATAGTAGCGTATTGTGCTCAACGCTGCGTTATGATTGGCTACTGGCGGTTCGTTTTCGGCCTGAAAGTCATAAAAATGGAGCAATCCCTTGGGGGTACTCAGTCCCTCCTACGCTGGAAGAAGATCGGAAGAACAACAAGAGGATGGAAGACTACGAAGATCTCGAACTGGTAAGTTTGACTTATATAACTTATGCTGGCCGAAGGGAGGCGGTCCTCGGACCACGTGCACGTACCTCTCT
Organism: Lumbricus rubellus; assembly: GCA_945859605.1. Classification (NCBI taxonomy): domain Eukaryota; kingdom Metazoa; phylum Annelida; class Clitellata; order Crassiclitellata; family Lumbricidae; genus Lumbricus; species Lumbricus rubellus. The sequence continues at coordinate 28,739,461 of OX243817.1, read as the reverse complement.
TTGGCCGGTGTAAGAGTCAAACTTACAAGAGAACCGGGCCATCGTAGGCCTTAGATAGGAGTAATGATAGGCCTAGTTGATCTTATGCTGGCCGAAGGGAGGCGGTCCTCGCGGACCACGTGCACGTACCTCTCTTTGGCCAGTATAAGAGTCAAACTTACAAGAGAACCGGGCCATCGTAGGCCTTAGATAGGAGTAATGATAGGCCTAGTTGATCTTATGCTGGCCGAAGGGAGGCGGTCCTCGCGGACCACGTGCACGTACCTCTCTTTGGCCAGTATAAGAGTCAAACTTACAAGAGAACCGGGCCATCGTAGGCCTTAGATAGGAGTAATGATAGGCCTAGTTGATCTTATGCTGGCCGAAGGGAGGCGGTCCTCGCGGACCACGTGCACGTACCTCTCTTTGGCCAGTATAAGAGTCAAACTTACAAGAGAACCGGGCCATCGTAGGCCTTAGATAGGAGTAATGATAGGCCTAGTTGATCTTATGCTGGCCGAAGGGAGGCGGTCCTCGGACCACGTGCACGTACCTCTCTTTGGCCAGTATAAGAGTCAAACTTACAAGAGAACCGGGCCATCGTAGGCCTTAGATAGGAGTAATGATAGTTAAGTGTATAAGGTTAATTAGATTGAATTTTGGTATTTATCTATATTTAGATTTGTCTATATTAATAGATTTATCTATAATTTAGATTTATCTAGCCCTATAGTTTAGATTTCTTATTACTATAGTCCTGTATATGGACCGATGTCTAAGCGTTCAAGCTTAGACACTGGCCTGCAGACTTAGTATAGAGCTTAGACTTAGGCGATTGTTGCCCTATAAGGCGTTCTCTTAGGGCAGGGTGTGTGTTGTTCTTGATTGCGCAGGAAGAAGACCTGGGAGAGGACGTCGAAGCGAGACGGAGGGCGAGGTCTCGCAGCGCTCGGCGGGGAGCGTCGGCAGCAGCAGCGGCCAAGGACGACGATGACGAGGGAGCGACTCCTTCGCGACGGAGACGGAGACGCCGCAGACGGGGAGGCCGCCGTCGCCGACGACGAAGCCACGGACGCCGCCGACGACGTCGCCGACGCCGCTACTAGACGACGCTGCTACGATCGGGAGGGCGTCCTCCTCCTTCTACGCTGAAGACGGGAAAGACCCGAGCGACAGCAACTGAGCAACAGACGAACTGTCGTCTGCGAACTAATTTAAAATACCAGATCGATGAAGTCTATTAATGTTCGGTTAATAAAAGTTGAAAATAAATAACTTGTCTTATTCCTCTAGGTAGGGTTAGGCCTAGAGGCCTAGTGTAGGATTTCAATTGGAATCATTGTAGGCTGCCCTGTCGGTTAGGTCATCCTGTAGATTGGAGGCTTCAGCTTCGAGCTTTATACCCGTGGCCACCTCCCTCGAGGGAGGCGGCCACGGGTATAAAGTGTTAGCGACTTCATTTTCCCAGCCTCGGCATATAACAGTGGCGTGTGATGGCCTGTCCTCTCCCTCGCCGTTTCATCTTCCCACCGAGAAAGTGTGCGGTCAGTGTACTCATTGAAGCTGAGTAGTATACCGGTAGGTAGGGGGTGCAAGCCGAGCAGATATCTTAATTTGCCTCTATATAAGCATGCAGTCACTTGGTGAAAACTTCATGAGGATGGTCTGTTTTGAGAACAGGGTTCATTCCTTTACCACAGTCGTTTCCTTTTCATGTGCAATCTTTCTCTTCATCGCTATTCTATGTCTTTCGCAGAAAAAGCCATGCACTAACAGTCTAACATTAGGCTACTGATACATCAAATGCAAGTTTGAGTTCGGTGACGCACGCACAATCTGTTGACCAACCCAAACCACTGCCGTGTCTTTCAGGAAAAGGACATTTCCTCCGGACATGTATACATTATTCCTAGGATAATTACTTCCCCTAGGACGTTCCCCCGATTTTGATTATGGCATTAAATTTCAGGTTACCCCCACAATAAACCTAATTCCGCTGCTCTGTAGCATATATATAGGCCTATACGTGTCGCACGTTATGTTTAAAGCCGGAGGCTTTGAAGTAGCCTAAATGAACAAAACTGAATAGACAAAATTAATTATTAAAAATATTATAATCATTAATAGCCTACCTGAAATCCATATGAATCGATGAATGCATAAAATAAACAATGACGTATGAATCGATAAAAGTATAAAATAAATAATGACGTATGCGACGTTCGGAACCGATGCTTTGGATCAAATAAGGGCGAAACTGCACAATAGCCTATAGGCCTACGGCTATGGTCATACCACAGTAGGCCTATAAAATTAATAATTATTGTCATCTATGTTGCTATATTTATACTGTGGCTTTACTTACTTACTTAGGCCTACTCACTTACTCATACTCTCTCACTCACTTATACTCACTCACTCACTCACTCACTCACTCACTCACTCACTCACTCACAGGTTGCACTCTGCCTGTGCCAAACCCAAGCCTGAATAAAGGAGGAGGGCGACACCATGAAGTCACACCAATCGATCATCCTGATGTGAATTTTGGGCGCTGAGAAATTCTCCAAGATTTACACTACATCTTTTAAATGCAGGGACGTAACTAGGATTTTTCGTTTGGGGGGGGGGGGCTTAAGCCTTAACCCTCGGGCTACCAGGGGGGTGGTATCCACCCCCCTAGGTTTTTTCCAAATCAATTTTTTTTTCGTTAGGAATAAAATTTTGACGTTTTAGGTAGCTGTAGAGGATTCATTTGCACACATTCTGAGCTAAAATGTGTGATGATATACCATACCATTCAAAAGTTATACCCGATATACCCGAGGCACCAGAGGGGGGGTGGATACCACCCCCTCCTTAGATTATCGGCTGTATCTTATCCGTCCTTTGAGATGAAGAGACACCAATTACACCATTCTGTAGAGGGAATGTGGGGCTACATTTTGGTGGTCACGGAGTTGTCTTGTGACACCCGGAAGTGCTCAAAATAAATTAAAATATAAATAAAGGTGTTTTATTTTTATAAAATTTTCATGTTTTTCCTATTAAAAATTATTATTAATTTATTTTTTAAGAGAAAAAAATTATGTCATTCTATAGAGTGCAGTTAGGGCTATTTTTTGATACCAATTAATTTGACATTTGATGACCGGAAGGGCTCAAAATAAATTTAAATGTGTGAAAATGTTAGGTTTTTTTTTACAACGCAAACCGATAAGTCTGCGTAAACGTTTTTCAGCATGTTTTACATGTTTTTTCTCTTTTTATTGTAACTAAAACTAACTTATTACTAGTTTTTATAGTTGAATATTGGACTTTATTATATGTAAACTATTTTTAATTAAATAAATTATGTTAAAACACACAGAATCTAATATTTTGCTTATGCGAAAGTATAGGGGAGAATGTCCAGTTTTGGGACAGGTCCTGAATTGGGACAGCGTGATATCATAACCTTCAGCGTATTTATAAAATCGTGTGGCGCCACCAAACGAACGTTTTTGACGTTGCGAGTGATCACGCGTCTTATGCCACGAAGAAGAACGTGTTTGACAAAAATATTGCAAATTTTCATTTTCAGGTAAAGAAAGTAAATTTTCACTCACGCATTCTCAACCAGTGCATTAAATGTTTAGTGCAGATTTAGCCTGAAATTTCAGTTAACTATTTAGGTAAGTATACTGCAAAGCATTCGGTGAAATGTTGACGTCATTTACAGCGTACATTTTTTAATAGTTGAAAAGTAAAGAAATAGCCATAGATGGCCTGCATTGGGACATGTGCTGATGGCCTGCATTGGGACAATCTCAATGCATGAAATTCATCAAAAGAAATTAAACTCAAACGGTTTTACTGTATATTGTGTAAAACAGAATGCTATCAGGATGGGTAAAGATATGATACATTGCACTTACTTGAAATTGACCAGTAAGTCCAATTTTTATTATGATTGACAGGGTCAACGGAAGCTTGCTCGTATTGATTAAATTTTTGATAATATTATTGTTTAATCTACTCTAGTCACCCGTTTAGATATTGTCAACTGGAATATGATATATTGTACTCTATTAGATATGATTAGAACCAGATTTATTGTGTGTCCCAATGCTCCACATGCGTTGTCCCAATGCAGGACGCTATGGCCTGAATTGGGACACATTTTTTCACAACGGAAAATTCTAATTTTGGGAGGTTTATTTTTGTGATAAAAATGCAATAAAATCACTTTAGGTTCATGAAACATTGCTGTTTTGGACTATATAAACAATATACATGGACTACAAATAACACAGATTGTATGCCATAAAATGAAAAATTTGTCCCAATGCTGGACATTCTCCCCTACATTTTGTGGAATCGACGGGTGCCTACGGTAAAAAATTCATAACTTCGGGGTGCTTTCATATATTTTAAACCTAAATATACCATTTTGTGCAGAAATGATTGCTGAATCCATAGGTGTAGGCCTATTACAAGTTATGATATCTCAAACCAAACCCAAAATCCAGGGGGGGTGGTAACCACCCCCCCCCCTTGGTAGTCAGTGTTACAAAAATAGCGTGGTAGCCTGAGGGTTAAGTATGACCAATGCTTAAAGTGTAAAGAAGAAGTTCCAGGACGCTGTATTGTAATTGGTCGTGAAGTTGCGAGTGCCGAAGGCACGAAGCCCGTCCCGACTAGGGGGTCTGAGGGGAGCGTCGTAAGCTCCCCCAGCGGGGTCTGGGGTGGAGCCCCAGCGACCAGCGCATTTTGGCTGTGTCGACCTCAAATGGAGCCATTTTAAGGCTCTTGTTTGCCAGCTATTTGTGAACGAAAAAGTTTCGAAAATTGTAAGAATAGGCCTAAGTCGTTTTTCAGTGTCGCAAGGCTCAAGCTACCAGGATAACAATAAAGTTTTCTCTTTACCGTAAGCTCCCCAGCGGGGTCTGGGGCGGAGCCCCAGCGACCAGCGCATTTTTGGCTGTACGTGTCGACTTCAAATGGAGCCATTTTTAGGCAGTCATGGCCGGTCGTCCGTAACTGCATGTACGCCGTCCATGCGGTAGTCTATTTAAATTAGCCGTAAGCATACAACGGCTTGATTTCATTTGGGAGGGCTTCAGCTTCGTTTGGGGGGCTTAAGCCCCCCCCCCAAGCCCAACGCTAGTTACGTCACTGTTTAAATGGCAGTGTTGTTAAACAGAAACAAGAATAGGCAAACAAAAAATAGTAGGTCTTGGTCCAGATCTTCTTGCGAGGAAATAATAGACTTGATGTTGCTTTTGATGTAGGCCTACGATGATTTTCAACTCATTAGGCCTAGTTTATTTATCTTCGGGTTTCGGTATTTTATCGCTTTTTAAAAGCTAACTCGGCTCGTGGTTTCTTTTTAATATCACGATATTTGTTCGATTTTGGTTACGACTTACATCTAGGGATTCTAGAGCTCCTGCCTATTATTTATGTTTGAAAATTTCAACCAAATCAAACCATTTATGACTGAAAACACCGATTTTCTTTTATTTTGTCTGAAGAAAACTCTACAAAATTACTTTGCGCCAGTCTTAAAAGGCTATTGCCAACAATCTTTGATGCAATGTTCAAAATACCGGAGCTTCCAGACGTTGTTTAATATTATGGAATTAATAAAATTTATATAGAAATAGGTTTGGATGAAAGGGCTACATGAATGAACTGAACAACGTAGGTTTAGTACCATCATGGAAAGTTTCGACCGTGTCACGTGACGCAAAGTCCTGTTATGTGTTCTTTAAAATATCAGAGACCGTCGCCATTTTGCTTGTGGGATCGAACGCATTTGAGAGAGGTTGATAGCAGCTGTAAGCGCGTGCGTACGAACACCTGATTCACGTTAATCGGTAGGCCCGAACCTGAAGTCTTAGCACTGTAACTCGTTAAAATGAGAGATGAAACCCTAATTTTGAGTTCTTATGGCCATCTGTTGAAATCCAACGAACACTGCTGTCAACTTCATAAACGAGTTCAGTATGGTCCAATCAGTCAGTGTGGTGTGGTGAATCAACGTGTGGGTCGAGTCAGTTTTCCCACCCCGTCGAAATTCTATATTGAATTAGCGAACTAAAATATGGAACAGTAAGAATGGAAGTAAGAGTTCACAAAGAAATCTAAACGAAAAATTGTGATTTTAAGTCGTGTATTAGTGCTTGAAATTATGGTATTCCATGATAGATAGATAGAAACGGTGGCCTCAGTTTCGTACTTGTAGAGTTGTAGTAAACAACATGCTGACCCTGTTTTCGTAAGAAAATAGCTGCATCGCGGGCGGAAAAATTGGAATAAATAACGAAGAATTAGTGGGTGAAACTTTTCAGGGTGTATTTTATTATTCACACACAAATTCAAATCCATTTTGGTGTATTTTATTTGACCATGTTGTGATCATGGACAACGACAGAATGGGCAGTCTATTTGGAAGACAGAACTGCAACAAGTTGATTTTTGCAGAAAATTCCTGGGACTATAATTGACAAAATATTGCGCAACATGCACATATCTTTAAATAGCTTTATTGCAACTTAGTTCATTCATTCATTCAGAGCATTTATATAGTGTCCCTTCAAGGAACTACTCCGAGGCGTTCCCAGCCCAACCACGACCAAAGAAAAAAAGACTTGTAGAACCCAGCCGGATGGAACACAGTGATGACAAACTCGCAACAAACCACGTAGAAAATAATCCTTCGAAGAAGTCGAAAGTAATCAAAAAATGAGAGATAAACTCCAAAGACGAAACGAGCTACTAGTCAACTTTTAATCGAATAATATGACCAGAGACTAGGAAAATTATTTATAACAGCCGTGGTTGACCAGTGTTCACACGCCGATGCGCCGCACCTGAACAGTTGTTGTCTCTTCAACAGTCATATGTATAGTTTATCCCGATTTCCATTTTGTCATTGGATTTATTGAAAAATTAAGCGAATGGTGCTTGCCACTGCTACGCAAATCAGTAGCAACTCTTAATAAATGTACTTTGAAGTGATTGCAAGTAAATTCACCTTAACAATGAGCCAGCTTAGGATGTGGTGCATAGGGGTTATGAGTAAGTACGGATACACTATATGTTGTACAGATGCTAGATTGACTTCATGAGGCTGTCAATTATGAAATTGGTATAAAAACTGGTTATTCAGATCGATTGGTGAAGAATGAGAGCAATTTATTACGCTAGCCCCAAGTGTTAGCCACTGATGAAAGTGTTTACATCTTGATTGTCGTAGCTCTGTGCCATAGTTTGGGTGAATATTTACATTTCTTAGTCATTTGCATAATAATAATGATAATCGATGCACTAGACTTCTAATTTGGTCACGGTCACATTTGTTGAAGGACATGGTAAAAAACAAACTATGTTTGACTAATGTATGGTGTCAAGCATAGAGGCTTTGATTTTATTACACGCTCAGTCATTCGTCGTTAATTAATGTTAAGCGCTGGGCTTGCCTAAGAATTGTGGACCTTCTTGCCACTAATTATAAAGAAGTGCTTAAGAAATCATGAGTTGCGTTCGGTGATTCAGTTGAAATTAATGTTTTTACTGAATTCGTTTACCCTTCCTGAAAATTAAGCATCTTTAAAACTTGAATGTCAGTTATTTTATTGAATTAAATTGTCTTTCTTTTTTACACAGTTTTGTTGAAATCTGCAGTGAAGATCAGAGAAATGGCGACACTTACTTTTGGTCCTGAATGGTGAGTGCTGGACGATGAATCGAAAGAAGAGCTATAAAAACATAAATTGTTTTGTAGCTAGAAATACATTTATTAATGTTAAGCCATAGCGGAAGCTACCTGTAAGATCTGGCAAACTTTTCCTAATGTTAGCACAGCAAGGCAGATTGACTTATTGATTTATCCTACTATGTGTTAGCTATGTTCTCTTCGGTCTTTGATTTTTTTGCAATCCAGCAAACCTACAACAATCAGACACATTCTCATTGTTAGGCATTGTTGAGGCTACATCCTTAGCTGAGACAGTGGCTGAAGCATCGAAGTCTCTTTTTAATCATTTACTGCCTCCGATTTTATCCCTAGAAGTGTTTGACTGATCGGACTTGATTATTGTCAGCTGAGCACTACAAAAGGTTGGCTTGCATGCAGCAAAATGCACAGATGTGCGTCCAAATACCTTTGCTCATCTCTGTATCGATGTGTGGTGTTGTGTGGTGTGGTGCGACACCGGACCAGTGATTCACTTCTTAGCGTATGAAGATGGTATGTAGACTGTAGAGCATGCTTCTACCATTGAGCACTGCCAAATCTGCACAATGTGCCGCTAGCTCTCTATCAAAGCTGCTTCTACCCAATGCTTGCACTCATTGATCTAGAATGGATTATTAATAAAGCCATATATGTGAGTCTGTCTCTGATACGCGATCTGTTTAGAAGTGGAGCTCTGCTGATTGGCTTTAGCTTCATATATGATGACAATCTTTTGTGTTTCAAGAAAATATGACAAGTCTAATCCACATGTCACACATGTCATAGTTGAACTTCCATTGATGATGCTCATGATTGCTTGCGCCATTTCTGTTGCCCTTAAATAGAATGATTTGCTGTTTCACTCTGTCCCATAATGCACTTCTTCTATCATACAGGGCATTTATTAATGCATTGATTGCTGCATGCATGCGTTACTGGAAAATTAATTATTGCTTGACTTGTACATTGTGCAATAGAAATATTTTGTTGTTGTTGGTGACGTGAAAACATCTGGTAGCCAGAATAGAGTAACTATCTTGTGTAAGAAATGTTAAGAGACGATTTTAAGATGCGTAGATTTTGTATATGTTATGTTTGGTGTGACTTTGTAGGCTACGCAACTTGACCAGCAGTGGTTCCTCCGCAGCTGCTGGGGCTTCATCATCATCTGGCCCTGGGGTATCACCACCTGTTGTTGCACCACCTTCCGCTTCTGCAGGATCCGGTGGCGCGGGTGCGCTGGCGTTTTCCAGCAATCCAGCAACAAGATACAAACAGGCGGAAAGGCGGTATGGGCGAGAAGAAATGCTGGCCCATTACCAGCCTACTACCGATATTCCTGTGGAGTTGCAGGAATTGCCGTTCATTATGTGCGTAAAATCGCAACCACCGTTGGCTCTGGAACCGATGTCTAAGGATGAGCAGGTTAATTGATATGCCGTTATTTTTGATGCCTATCTTATGAATTAATTCATTATATATATATAAACGGTTTGGTTTGTTGATGTGGAAGTGGCCAATGAAGTCAAAGTATTAAATCAAATCAAGTCCACGCTCCTACGAAGTGTTTATGAAGCTTGTAGAAAGTGTTTGTTGTTAACCACTTATTTAAAAAATTGATTGGGTTGACCACGTTGGGAGGTGACACTAAATTACGTTTAAGTTCATCAGTTGCATGTGTCACAGTTCTGTTCCAAGTAGAACAATCATGGGAACATCTGTTCTAACTCCTAGTTTTGCAGATATTTTAATGTGTGAGTATGAAATTTTTTTTTAATAAAGTTAATTTTGGTCAACTCTATCATCTTGCAGTTTAGTTGTGCAATATCCTGAATTTCGTATTTGTTTTTTCATGCAGCAGTTGGATCTTTCTGTTGTTCTAATCTGTATTTGTTGTGTTTTTGTGGCAGAATTTGCTGCTGCAGTGTGTGAACAGCTTGCCTATGATGCGTGCATCAGGAAGGGGTACAAACTCCGGTCGTGGGGGTCGAGGGGAGTACGATCGAGGCAGAGGAAGAGGTATACGCATGTTTGTGCAGTTACAGGAACTGTAGCAGATTTATTTTATCTTGGAATTATAATGTTTGTAATTGATGGATTTTTTCCCTCAGAAGTCCTGCTATTGTTGCTAGACTTCGTGTAAAATTAAGTGAATTATGAAACAAGTTAGGAAGTTATCGGGGAATGTAAGCTACTTTTGATATGAGCAATTATGGACACTGTTTGCGATGGTGTGAATTAGGATCCGCGTCAGAAAAGATTGTATCTTATGAGACTGCATTATGCTGTATTGCTGCCCAAAAGTTGAATTAAATTTTTGACCCATGTACATGCTATTCTGTGATGTGTGTGTGTGTTGTCTGTGTCTTAGGTCGAGGTAGAGAGGAAGATGGTCTGGGTAAAATGAGAAACAGGGACAGTTGGGATGACAGGTAATTCTCAGAGTTACTTAATGGCTTCTTTTGGTGCCACTCACTTGCTGAATGTTACATTATTGAAAACTGGCTGACTTTTATTATAGAGGATTATGCCAGAATAGCATTTATAGTTAAACCATGCAAAAGATAAGATACTTAGATGTGCTAGCACAGGTTTATTATTGTCTGTAATCTGATTAACACCCGTGTAATAATTGCAAAATTCAACCGTCTTGGTTATCATCTTCTGCGAAAATTCCATCATCTTCTACACTAGAATGTGCATTATGTGTCAGCATTAGAGAATTATGTTTTAAAACGTTTAAGTAAAATGAGTCTGTGTAATACAGTTGCAATTTTAATAGAGATTTTACTTTTACTTGCTAGGACCGTATGGATGGTAGAATACTAATCTATCTGCATCCAAGATTCAATGTGAATGGTTCAAAGATTGTCTGGTTCAAGGAATTGTTGTCTGTCATGTCCATGATTCAGTCAACGTATCTGTCACCCTTAACACCTCGCAGCGTAAAGTCCTTCACTCACAATTGCTCAGCGCTTCGGCGTGAAACTCCGATGCAGTGTTCGCTCTGCATTCGGGAGCGCCTCTGAGTAGAGAGATTGAAGGGGCGCTATGACAAGTGCACATACAAACAAAACAGTACTGTGCCTCTTAAGACCCTCTGCTCTGCAGTGAACGAGGAATTACCGTGCTTTACGTTTGGTTGCTGTAGGGGTGGCAAAGGTTACGATGGCAAAGGTTACGATCGAGGTTTTTCAATGTATGGGGGGGTGGCGGACGACGGTCCGTTGGGAGCTTCACCGAGGGAAGTGTCTCGATCGATTTCAATCGAGAGTTGGAGGGAAAACAGGCAGCACATGAACGAAGAAGAGGTTGTCGACACGAGAAAACCTGACCGCGACCGATGGTATGACGGTCCAAAAGACAGATATGGTAAGACGAGACAGATTGTTGTTGAAAACTACCTAGTTAACTTGTTTTAGAAATTTATATTGTCTTGTATTTAATCTAAATAGTTTCTATAATATTTCATTATATTGACTACATTATGTGACCTATCTGTACAAACTGGTCTTAAGTGGAATTTTTGGAGCTGAATATACGACTTTAAAGATTTTATAAAGTTTTTCTCAGTTTCTTTAAATTGAATAAATATTGGTGAATCAGTAATTTGGTGAATCAATAAATAGGCGAATCAGTAATTGGGTGAATTCATCACTTAGTTATTTATCTGCTGATGTCCCAATTAATGTCCTTAGGTCCTAAGAACTGGCGTGAGCCGCGTGGAGACCAGGGAGACCGGCACGACTTTGACGACTTCAGACGGGGTCGTCCTCCCACTGAAGCAATACGCAAGATCGAATACAAGCGATCACGAAGCTCTGGGTCCACTTCGTTCGATGATGAGGCCTTCCAAAGTGAGTCGCATAGTGTGGATAGGGATAACATAGTTTTTTTCTGTAATTATATGTGTATTAGTCAGGTATAATTCGTGAATATGGTAGATCATCATTCAGTGTCACAGACCTGTCAATAGAATTGCCAGTTTGCATTATGATGCTTATGGTTTGAAGCGTGAATGTATTAGGGTTAGGGTTATCATTTAGTGGAAGACTTAACCCTATAATGCTGAGATGGTAGTAAATGGTATGGAAAATCCTATACCCTCCGGCATTAAAGGGTTAAAGCTTTGACAATCTATCTTAGACTGCAGGCATCTGGCATATCTTGTAAATAACTTGAAGAATGTTTTATTAGTTGCAAGTCTTTAGACCTTTAGAAGTAAATGCTGATTGTGCTGTCTTGAAAGCAGAACTTGTGAATTTTTTCCTTTAACCCTTTAATGCCGAGATGGTAGTAAATGGTATGGAAATCCTATACCCTAGGGCATTAAAGGGTTAATATAATCTTGATTTGATTTTAGATGCATTGCCTGAGTGGAGTACAACGAATCCTCAGGAAGTTGAGAACGTCGGAACATTCGACTCGAGCGGCGCTTTCATGCCTGTTAAGGTGACTCACGCTTTTACGGTTTCCTGCTTTACACTTTTGCTATTTTGTCTACAGTTGTAGTTTCTGCTTCAATAGTTCTGTTGAATAGTTATTCTGTGAAGATGCTTTCTAATTCAGTACTGGAGATGTTGGTCAGACTTTGAATAGTTGTCTGCATTACTAGATGGGAATAGAGTTCAGTTGCTCTGCAACAAATAGTAAGACAGATAGATAGATAGATAGATAGATAGATCTATAGTCAGAATTGTCTGGTCATTTTATATTTTACTGGTTATTTATTGAATAGCCAATTTTAAGACAGATATGTCATGGCATAATCATCCTGCTTGATAATAAATGGATGTAGAATGAGTATTTAATTTGCATTCAATTTCACGTAACATGAACAAAGAGTTTGAACAGGTTTTTATTTCGACTGTAATGCAAGTCAGAACTTGACAACTGTTCAAAGTCTTTTGATTCGAAGTTATCATCATGTTGATGTTTCTTAACATCTAATTCACCATTCTTAAAATAACGGTGGTTATTTCAGCAGGAACGTCGGAATGCAGAAAGAAAATAGCATACATGTGTAAGAATTATTTATTGTCGACTTGAGACTAGGTTACGATTACAGAACTCGATGATTACGACGTTTGGTGTTTTGCTGCGCAGGAGAATTCTGTCGCAAAGTCCGCAGCTCCGCCCGGGTCCGCAAAGGATGCAAACGGAAAATCATCGTCGTCGACATCATCACCTGACCTGCCACCGGCCGCAGGTTCAAATCCCGCAAGTTTATCGTTGTCGGACGTAAAGAGGTTGCCGCCGTCGTCATCGATGAAAGACGCGGTCGGTCCTCCCCCGAACATCAGCCTGGACGTATTCAACGGTCTCGTCCCGAGTTCATCGTCATCCGCCAATCTCTCTCCAGTTCAGCCCCCGATGCGTCTGGATGCGTCGTCGTCCTGCGGCCTGTCCTCCTATCAGCAGATGCCCATCGTTAGTGTAAATAATAACCGGACAGTAGATGGCGCCATGTCTGAGAGGACGGCTGCTGCATTGCAGAAGCAGCACGGTGGTTCTGCCGCTGGTGGTGGTTTGACTTTCAACAGCGGTTTTCATCAGACGGCCGACATGACGGTGGGAGGAGCAGTCGGTGGGGGAGGCGGTCTGAAGATGGATTCTTTGTCGATGCCGAATGCAACGGAGGCTGCTACCAACGTCGTCGATTTTGTGTCCAAGTGGACGGCGGAAAACGAGGCGAATCTTTTGGGGAAAGCGTCGTCGCAGGTTGACAATCATCTTGGCAGCGACCAGTGGTACTACAGAGACCCGCAGGGCGACATACAAGGTACAGCAGTATGCGATTATTTAACCCTTTAATGCCGAGATGGTAGTAAATGGTATGGGAAATCCTATACCCTCTGGCATTAAAGGGTTAATTAAAGCAGATCTGTTTTCGTTCAATTATTTAAAATAATGCAGTTTTGAAGATTTTTATCGAAGTGTTGGCCTTAAGTTTAAAGATTATTTGTAAAATTTGAACAGGACTTGTTCAGCGTTTTTAAGAAAATGTTTGGAAGAAATTGATCTGTAAAATGAACTTGTGGCTAGGTAATGAGGTTGCATTGCCAGGTGACGTGAGCAATAAGCTATAGATTATTGCTGTGGCAGATAATGAAATTTCAGCGTTTGATAGTTGCTACGCTAGGAACATCCTCGTCACATTATTAATTGTATTATTATTATACAGTCTGGTTAGGAACATGAGCCTTGGATTTAAGATGGTCGTATGATGCGGCGTGATTGTAGTACAGTTCTTGATGCACATAGAAGGAGTTGTAACTCTATTAATCCAATCCCACCGTATCAGGTATACAGTCAGTGCAGTAGATTTTAGAATATGCATTGTATAATGACATCATAACTAGAAATGGCATCAGGGATATCTGTGGAATATTTTTTTTTACATTTTATGTCAATTTATTGTTGGATTTAGATATTTACTGTGAGAAAAAGACTATCTGTTGGAAATGCATGCAAGCATGAGCACTGAGCAGATCTTTGTGAGATATATTATGCACAGTGCAGATGATGGGTTTTTTGTCTTTTATTGAGAAAAATTATTGACTAATTGAAGGTCGAAAATGAACAGATAATGAAAGCCTTGTGGTCGATAAAAAACTACCAATTTCGACGTAACCCACAGACTGGTATAAAAACACAGTTCCGTGAAATGCACTTGTGTATCGGTGAATGTTTTGCGCTTTCTCGTTAGGCTGCTGTATAAGACAATTTCTCTTCACAATCAGATACACACATTTCAAAGCCGGATGTCTGCAGATTCTGAATTCCTCTTTTCTACCACATGAGTTGTCAAATTGTTCAGCTTTGGCGAAAATTTTGTGTATAGTTGGTTAACGTTGTAATTACGTTCTTCCTTGTTACTTCTCATGCAGTCACAATATGGGTAATTGTGAAATCCATGATGTATTATTGGCCCTATTGTTGCTTCAGTATGACAATGCACAAGCACAATTCAAACTTTTACATAGTGGCTCTGTGTATAATTGGGTCATTCCACGTCAGATCAACCAGACCCTCCCACCTTCAACTTTAGATTTTGCTGAAAATTTTATCATTTGTTTGCCCACCAATTCTGAGCTCAAATCCAAAATTTTATTAAGATATTTAGAAATTTGACCGAGATATGTCGTTTTAAAGTGAGGTGGGGTAGGCGAAAATTTGCGCTCGATTTCGCGAAACGTTCTCTGCGGCTATATTCAACATGAAATATCTAGAGAAGTAGTGCAGGTAGAGGCATAAGGTTTTCAATGCTGTATTCAGCAAGTTGGTGGTGACACAATGAGCTTATTACACTGACTGTGTCTTGTGTAGGGACTATACAGGACAGCTGCCAATATGCCATCTCAGAACTCGCAAACTGCATTTTCTTGATTTTGCCTGACCGATATCAGAAAATGTATGTGCAAGAAATGTGCAATCTGTTAATATTCTGATTTAACTAGTAATTGGCTCCTACTGGATGTACTTTGTTGGGTACTTTGATTGAAAAATTTTTCATACCGACATGCTAATCTTGGTCGAACTGACGAACGGGGGTCAACTTCACCAGGTGATATTGAAAATCTGAAAACTGGAATTTACCTTAACTTAATATTTATGAAAAGTGCATGCCATAAGCTTTCAGGTGATATAAAAATTGTCTTGGCACTAGGAAGCATTCAGGAGTTGAATATTTTTGAATATTACGAAAATTTGCATCCGATTTCGCGAAATCTTCTCTGACGCTATATTGAACGTGAAATATCTCGAGAACCAATGCAGGTAGAGACATGAGGTTTTCACTGCTGTATTCAGCAAGTTGGTGGTGACAAAATGAGCCTATTATACTGACTGTGTTTCGAGTAGAGATTCTTCAGAACAGATGCCAATATGCTATCTCAGAACTTCCAAGCGGTATTTTCTTAAACTTGCCTGACCGATAAGAGAAAATGTAAGTGCAAGAAATTTACAATCTTTTCGTTTCTGAATTAGCAAGTAATTAGCTTCTACTGGATGTACTTTGTTGTGGTCTTTGATTGCAAATTTTTTCATACTAACATGCTAATCTTTGTCAAAACTGGCGAACGGGGGTCAACTTCACCAGGCGATATTGTAAAAATGGACAACTGGAATTTATCATAACTTCATATTTATGAAAAGTGCATGTAATAAGCTTTCTGGTAATATAAAAATTGTCTTGGCACTCCAAAGCAATCAGGAGTATTGCTTTGTTGAATATTTGTTATATTTTCCAGTTCGCGACTAACCAGAATGCATTCAAATTATTGTCTGTTATTATATCACTGATCATTTTTCATTGTTTGGTGTACTTTTTTCAAACTTGCTATTTCTATGAGAACTTTATAAGTACTGAAATCTTCAGTTAATAAGATTGTATACGTTGTTGAAATAATGAGATATATGTTATAATTAGCAAATGATCTATTGCAATACTTTTACATTTAATTTTTATATAAATAAAAATTTATATATTTCTTTTTGTATATATTTATTTCAATATATTATAATATGTTTACTTTAATTATATTCTCAATTTTTAACTCATTATTTTTAAACACATTTTTTTATTCATAGAAATATATTATATATAAATATATATAACATTTGGATTTAGAGATATTAGTCTCGATTCATGCAGTGTTTTATGCGAGCGGTGTATGAGCTGAAACCTGCTTTTGAACGATAGTAAGCGTGACATTTGCATCGTTTGCAAAAGACTAATTTTTGACAGGGTGTATAGGTTGTTCTGTTCTGAACACACACCGTCATTGTTGGAACTTTTAGTAGCCATGGAGAGTTGCCACATTGGAATATACACTGTAGCCAAACACACGAATGTCATAAAACTAATTATGCTAAAACAATTGGGCTTAAAAAGCTATGCTGATGATGAGAGTAAACTATTAATAAATATCAATATTGATCAGACAAACATCAAAGGAATTTTGTTCTTGTGTATTTCTTTTGTACATACATGTATGTGTGAAAATCTCATGCAAATAAATATTTTATTGCACTGATATGGTTAGTCGCGAATTGGAAAATATAGCTAATATTCAACAAAGCAATACTCCTGATTGCTTCGGAGTGCCAAGACAATTTTTATATCACCAGAAAGCTTATTACATGCACTTTTCATAAATATGAAGTTATGATAAATTCCAGTTGTCCATTTTTACAATATCTCCTGGTGAAGTTGACCCTCGTTCGCCAGTTTTGACAAAGATTAGCATGTTAGTATGAAAAAATTTGCAATCAAAGACCACAACAAAGTACATCCAGTAGAAGCTAATTACTTGCTAATTCAGAAACGAAAAGATTGTAAATTTCTTGCACTTACATTTTCTCTTATCGGTCAGGCAAGTTTAAGAAAATACCGCTTGGAAGTTCTGAGATAGCATATTGGCATCTGTTCTGAAGAATCTCTACTCGAGATACAGTCAGTATAATAGGCTCATTATGTCACCACCAACTTGCTGAATACAGCAGTGAAAACCTCATGTCTCTACCTGCATTGGTTCTCGAGATATTTCACGTTCAATATAGCGTCAGAGAAGATTTCGCGAAATCGGATGCAAATTTTCGTAATATTCAAAAATATTCAACTCCTGAATGCTTCCTAGTGCCAAGACAATTTTTATATCACCTGAAAGCTTATGGCATGCACTTTTCATAAATATTAAGTTAAGGTAAATTCCAGTTTTCAGATTTTCAATATCACCTGGTGAAGTTGACCCCCGTTCGTCAGTTCGACCAAGATTAGCATGTCGGTATGAAAAAAATTTCAATCAAAGTACCCAACAAAGTACATCCAGTAGGAGCCAATAACTAGTTAAATCAGAATATTAACAGATTGCACATTTCTTGCACATACATTTTCTGATATCGGTCAGGCAAAATCAAGAAAATGCAGTTTGCGAGTTCTGAGATGGCATATTGGCAGCTGTCCTGTATAGTCCCTACACAAGACACAGTCAGTGTAATAAGCTCATTGTGTCACCACCAACTTGCTGAATACAGCATTGAAAACCTTATGCCTCTACCTGCACTACTTCTCTAGATATTTCATGTTGAATATAGCCGCAGAGAACGTTTCGCGAAATCGAGCGCAAATTTTCGCCTACCCCACCTCACTTTAAAACGACATATCTCAGTCAAATTTCTAAATATCTTAATAAAATTTTGGATTTGAGCTCAGAATTGGTGGGCAAACAAATGATAAAATTTTCAACAAAATCTAAAGTTGAAGGTGGGAAAATGTTAAAAAATTGGTTGATTTGACACGGAATGACCCAATTGCATGTTTAAAATTTGGTTTATGCACAATGCAAGATATGACTATACAAGTCAACAATGTCTCCATTGTTGCCTATTAACGATAGACTGGTATGACCAGTGGTTGAGTTCTTGCCTTTTTCACGAAGTTTGCAAGTTTTAGAATACAAGGTTTTATTCTTCATTGGGTTTTGCTGATTTTGCAGTTGGACACATGGAGTTATTTGACTATGTATCCATATTGTGTGGTTCAATTTAACAAGCTATGTATGTAAAAGAAACTGACTACTGGTAACAAATGAGCAAAATCATAATTGTCGTTTTTTTATATTTATTTTAGGACCATTCACAAATGCTGAGATGAATGATTGGCTTCGGACAGGATATTTTACGATGAGTCTTCTAGTCAGACGTGGCTACGAAGGCGACTTCTGTCGACTTGGTATGTCACATGTACATTCAAAAGCTATGTCACATGTACATTCAAAAGCTATGTCACATGTACATTTAAAAGCTATGTCACATGTACATTTAAAAGAGCTCTATGTCACATGTACATTTAAAAGCTATGTCACATGCACATTTAAAAGAGCTCTATGTCACATGTACATTTAAAAGCTATGTCACATGCACATTTAAAAGAGCTCTATGTCACATGTACATTTAAAAGCTATGTCACATGTACATTTAAAAGCTATGTCACATGTACATTTAAAAGCTATGTCACATGAACATTTAAAAGAGCTCTATGTCACATGTACATTTAAAAGCTATGTCACATGCACATTTAAAAGCTATGTCACATGTACATTTAAAAGCTATGTCACATGTACACTTAAAAGCTATGTCACATGTACATTTAAAAGCTATGCCACATGTACATTTAAAAGCTATGCCACATGGACATTTAAAAGCTATGTCACATGTACATTAAAAAGCTATGTCACATGTACATTTAAAAGCTATGTCACATGCACATTTAAAAACTATGTCACATGTACATTTAAAAGCTGATATCGGCTCAGTAGTTAGATTGCACAGCATTGAGACCAGCTGAAACCTAATAGTAAATTAGCAATTTGTTAAATCTTATTGACTGTCAATGTTCTGTGCATGGTAAATGAACCTTGGTGCAGTGGTAAATTAACTAGGCGTTAAAACTGCATTCAAATGCAAAACTTAATTTTAATCTGGTATGAAATTGATTTAAGTTTGAGTAGAGTGAAGTGTCCTGGACTCTCTGAGAGTGGTGCTTCACTCAGAGCTCATATCGCCTAATTTAATGTGCATAAATTGCAAACCCATGGGCTTGCATGTAAGTTCTTGCATTTCTTGGCAGGTAAGATTTTTGCGTCAGTGTTGCAATTCTCATTCTACATCTGACCTTTGCTTCTGATAAATTTTTCTGTTCCTAATTCTGTACATTCTGTTTTAAATTACTCTTTTGCAGTTGACACAAGTTGCGAAATTGTTTTTGCGTGTAATTACCTCACGAAACTAGAACTTTCTTCTTGACACCGTTCCTACAACTCTTCTCACAGGTTGCTTCATACATTACAAGCATGCATAATAATATTTATCTTGCTTGGGAAATGAAAAATATTTGCTTAAATACTGAAAATTTCATGGTTTGTATATGTAGAAACTTGTACATGGTAAAATGTAGACCACATCTTATGTTCCAATGTTTTTGTGCTACTTGTTTTTAGGGGAAATGATTAAAACATTAGGGTATGTGCCTTTTGATCCAAGGCCAGCAGCGGTGTCGACTGTGTATAATGTAAGTCGTGCGATGTTTGTCTTGCGTGAATTTTTTTGCGTCTCAGTTCTGCGTGAATTTTTTTATGTCTTAGTCCAGCATTTGTACTTTGAAGCAATCGATCGATTATTTAGTTCTTTATCAGCGTTGTGGAGCTTTATGGATTAGATTTCATGTGACTAATTTGTTCAACAGTTTATGGAATTTTGTAGATGAGATCTATGTAATTAAATTGCTTTGTCATGATTTATTCATGAGGGCATATTGCAATTATTGCATGGATGTTTGTATCTGAATACTTGTACCTTTAAGAACCTTGCAAAGCACTGTGATTTACACCAACATGCAATGAAGATTGAGAGTCCATTATTGATGTGTGTTTTTGCATGTATTTATATATTTATATTTAAACTGTATATGTATGTATATTTAATTTTATATAAATACTTTTGATGCCTTAGTATATCTTTCTGTAACCCTTCATTTGCTAAGGGTGATGCCTATATTTACTCTAGTTTATTTGTAGGCAAATGAATGCAGTATATTTGCAACCGAGCTGAGTTTCTGCTTGTTTTTGCAGAATCCCATTCTACCTTTGGCACCTGTTGCTTCAGGACTTAGCCAACAACAACAGCAGCAACTGCAGCAGCAACAACAACAGCAGCAACAACAGCAGCAACAACAGCAGCAGCTACAGCAACAACTGCAGCTACAGCAACAGCTGCAGCAGAAGCAACAGCAGGAGCAGCTAAGAAAGATTCAACAGCAACAACTGCTTGCAATGCAACAGCAGCATCAGGGACTTCTCCAACAAGACTACGTACGGTAAGAATGGCCACTGGCAATTCAGCATAGCCAATTTAGCCTATCCCGAGTAAGGAGCGTGATTAACTCTGCCGAATTCATGCAATACTAGTCCAGATCCCGAGTGTCACTCGGGTAGCTTCAAGCAATGTTTCCAATTTATCTGTTGTCATTGGGCTATAGCTCTGTGTGAAAACACTTGTGTATGGCAGTGCCAACTGTGGGTAGAATTCTGAAGTTATGCTATGATTAAGTCTATGAACTTGTGCATGCATGTATGTTTGTATTGATGCATATGATTTAGAAAGTGCCTTGTGAGAATGTGTCTTTATGTAGATTACAGTTAAGTATGACACCCAGATTTTTATCTGTGATTGGCATTTTATGAGAGATGTTGTTGATTAACTCTTTCCCGCCGGATGGGGTCACCCGTGACCCCATTAACAGCATAGGTATCAAAACAATTCCGGCTGGAATGAGTTAATAGACTTCGCAACTGAATTTGCAGGAACTATTGACTCTGACCAAAGTGACCATTTGAGTTGTGAGCAAAAGCTTCTTTTTAACATAATGTATTGACCATGCCCTAATTCTGGTTTGACATACCAAATTGATATTAAGTCTTCAAGGATCTGGATATAAATCTTTTTGAAATGTTTTGAAAGCAGCATTGGTGTTTTGACAGTTTCAAATAATATGTATTCATTCAACGTGTATAATGCCCATTTAATTAACCTACCCAGGAGTGCTCTCAGCCTGTGCTAAAGAAATAAGACTTGAGTGATACATAAAAAATGCTTGATTGGTCAGAAGTAATACGTGCGTTACGCAGCTCCGAAGAGAGGTCTACTGGAATGTAACAATCTTTGTAGACAGTAAGAATATTGTGTTCCACCTCTTTAGAGTTCTGTCTGTGTAGGACTTTCTTACACAGTGCCTCTGTGGGTGTAAATCTTTGAAACCATTGAACTGCTCTGTATAATTATATGGTTTATGCTGATTCCCACTGCCAAGATTCACGGTACAAAACATGCACATTAGTTTTCAAGAAGGTTATAATTAAATTTCAACTGTTTTGTGAATAAGTAGACTTTGTCTTCATTTAGCCACATACAGATGCTACATCAGCAGCAGTTGCAGCAGCTACAGCTCCAGCAGCAGCTACAACTTCAACAGCCTCAGCAACCACAGCCAAGGCTGCCACAGCTTCATGTCCAGGATGGTTTTGGCGGCTTGATGTAAGCTCCAGTTTAAATTTCTTTCATTTCTGGCATGTTTTCTTGGCATGTGTAGCCATTCCTGGAGACTACACGGTTGGAAAATAAAAGTTAAATGGTGTTCCTGACTGATACTGGAAGTCAAAGTGTTATACGACTGTGTTATAAAATCTGCCTTTGAAGATTTAGTTTCTAAGCAAGATTTTTCTGGTTGACAGGTTTATTGAGCTGTCTCCCAGAACTCTACCCCCATTTTTACTTGAGTGCCTTCAGCACGCTAACCCACCACTTGCTGGAAATATTTTCCTTGACTCACCATTGAGAATGGTTTGACACCTCTACATGTAATAGAATAACTGTTAATTAGAATCAATTAACAAATATAAATGACGATGAAGAAGGAATAGAGGACAGAAGACCTGAAGACAGATCTTTTAACCCTTTGAACCCGACAACCGGTCTGTTATCCATAGAGTTATGGGAGCTCCGGGTTCAAAGGGTTAAACTTGACTTGTTCTGTTTTTTCTTGTAACATTCACTTTGAATGTCCAGAAATGTTCTATATGTTTACTGATGAACATGTGTTTTTGGTGCAGGATGCCTACTCATGATCCATTAATGGCGGCAGTAACCTCCACTCTTCCTATTGCTGGAATCCATCCAGCCGCTCTGACAAGCTCGAGTGAACTGTATGCACACCTGCTGCAACCACCGATGACTAATCCAGCAGGAGGCGGCATTCCCTCAACAGGTACTGACACTCTGCTCTGTGTTTGCTATGTTAAGCATTCTAGGTGCATGATATATTACCCATCAACCAACAGATATTAGATATTATTGGGCTTTGGAATGAGTCTATAGTGAATTTGCTGTTTCATTATCTACTAAAGAAATGTGAAGCTTGTGTTTGTCAACAGATCTTGGATTGTGCTCATGTTTTAACTATAGTGTTGCTGCTTGTTAAGGATGGATTACATTTAAGATTTCTATCTTAGGATGAGCCTTCACACCTAGTTTTACCCCAGAATGCAGCACATAGCTATGTTACTTAACTTACTTTCTGGAGCCAGCTAGCTAGATCAATGGTCATAATTTTATGCAACATTTGCGGCATGTTGATTCCATGATCATGGAATATTATTACAACTGCTCAAGTGCATTGTTTCCTTCTTCCAATGAAACTGCATACTGTGTAATCTGTGATAGTTCCAAAATGTTTAAAGTTTTGTCTTAAATCTCTCAAGTTTATACGTCTGTTGTAATTGTGAATTGGACAAATGGCTATGTTTTGATACCTTAGATACAATTTTTGAGTGCATAGAAATTGATATATATGAATTTGAATGATAATGCTGAAAGTACTTAAACAAACAATGGCTGCAGTCATTCTTATTCTGCAGTCTTGTCTTATGCTTTGTGTAGAAGATGAAATAGATTCACGAGTGGATTCTTTGTTTTAGTGCCAGCGACAGCAAGTATTCCATCACGGCCTGAGGTGACTTCGTCTTCACAAGGAGAACCAGATGCTCCAACGATGGTGGAACAGATTGAAAAACTGCAGTTCCTTGAATTGGAGAAAGCAAGTTCTGAATTTCGAGTTTTATTGATTTCAATGTCTAAAACATTTCAGTATTGTGCTCCATTCGGTATATCTTCTTCAAGATGCACAAGATGACCAATCTCCAGTAAAAGAAGGGTTTTCTAACGTTAATAAAAAACTGAATAAGTGAAACCTGAAGAATAATGGAGAAAGAATATTGCAGGTTCAACCACGAAGGAGGCATGACTGCTGCTTTTCTTTTTGTTAACAGCATGTGTAAACGACAGAATAAATATTTAGTATTCAATTTAACATCTGTACTCTGTTCTCCATTTCTTGGTAAATTTGTGCGAAATGAATGTATGTGTTGATGATACACATTCCTAGAAGTTTATGTTGAAAACCAATTTATATTCTGGAAAACACGGTACTTGAAAGCAAGTTACTTGGTAGTGGTAATGAATCTGACATATCTAAACCTGTTTTGTTTTAATGTTGAACAGCTGTGATTGATTTTACAGGAACGTGAAGACAGGCGAATGGAAGAAATGCAACGGCTGGATAGAGGTCACCTTGACGAAGAACGGCGAATACAGGAGCGGAAGGTTGACGAGATCAGGCAGCAGAGGATGGACGAGATGCGGAGAGTGGAGTACGAGCGACAGCAGCTCGAGGAGGAGCGCCGCAAATTGGGAGAGCTGCAGAAACTCGTGGAACAGGATCGCCTTCTGATGTCGCAGAAGAACCAGGCGGAAAAACAGGAAAAGGAACGGAAGCAGAGGGAGAAGCTGGAACAGGAACGTCGAGAACAGCTGGAGATGGAACAGTTGGAAGCAGCGGAACGCTTACAGTTCGCAAGAATGGAGGAGGAGCATGTTAGGTCGGAGCAGAGGAAGCTGGAAGAACAGAGACGAAGGGAAGTTGAGGCTAAGAAGAGACAGGACGAACTGGAAGCAAGGCAGAGGGCAGAAGCGGAAGCAAAAAGGATGGCTGAGGAGGGAGAGGCGAGGCAAAGAGCGGAGGCTGAGGCAAGGCAGAGGGCAGAAGCAGAGGCCAGGAAGAGAGCAGAGGCTGAAGCCGAGGCCAAGCAGAGGGAGGAAGTGGAGAGAAAAAAACAGGTGATTCTTTTTTTTCGTAGTCCTTTTTCTTTGCATTTTTGTGCGTCATTTTGTCAGAGCCTGCAAATTAGTGACATAGATGTAGATTGTGGAACAAATTTACAAGTTATCTTACAGAGAGCATATTACTGTGCATTTAAATCTAAACTTTCAGTTATGTCACAATAACGTTTTTATCGCTGTTCAATTCAATGCTTGTTCTTGGGTGACCCTTGTTGACAGGGTTCTGTTATCACTCTCCCTTTTAGTCAACAAATTGTATTTATAGCCATTTACATCCTGTTAGACTGTTTTGCTTTTTTAGTTTCAATAAAAAAAGTGTGGTTGTGGTTATTTGAAGGTCATGTTTATCTAGAGATGTAATAGTGTGTAGTCCTTTTTTGATCAACTAGAAAGAAGCATATACTACTGCTCTAATTTTTGTGCTGACTTAATTCAACGGCCGTTGCATTAAAACTTGCTTTATAGCTTGAGTATTTTATGCATTTTAAATTGATTAATTTCTCCTAAACATTTATCTGGCATGGTTGGTTATTTTATATGTGGTAAGTAATTGATTCCAGATGGTGTGGTGGATAGAGAAAGGAGTCGAATGTCTTTAGTGGCAAGCGATTGTCTATAATTGACTTGCCTTTTGATTTTAATTGACTTGCCTTTTGTGTTTAATTGACTTGCCTTTTGTTTTTAATCGACTTGCCTTTTGTTTTTAATCGACTTGCCTTTTGTGTTTAATTGACTTGCCTTTTGTTTTTAATCGACTTGTCTTTTGTTTTTAATCGACTTGCCTTTTGTTTCAGTTACAAGCGCAGCCACCTGCGAAGTCACCGTGGTCCGGTAACAATGGCAAGGCAATTAAAGGAAGCAGTTCAATGATGAATAGCATGACTCTGGCCGAGATTCAAGAAGCCGAGAGGATTCAGCAGGCTGAGGAGCAACAGCTGAGACAACTTGAGCAACAGAGAGCAATGGCAGCGGCCGTGGCGGTCGAACAGTCCAGGCAAACGGCTCTGACTTGGACAGCAAAGAAGTTAGTCTTCTTTCTAGCGCTTACACCTTTACATAGAGTTGCTATTTTATGATGCTTGGATCGAGGTATGACTCTTACTGTGTGCTTTGCACCAAAACTGTGGTTTTTTCTCGGGCATCCATTGAGTCTGGGTCAAGCACGGGATTTCAGACTTTGTGCTGTCTAATGTCATTCAAAACCATGGGTGTCTGCAGGAATTTTTCTTGGGGGGCGCAAACTTGTAAGTAATTGTCACATGGTCTAAATTTAATGGGTGACAGTTTGAATTTCCATAGGCCTATTACCACGAGAGAATTTTATAGCTTATCTATAGGTTATGAGCCCAAAGTAAGATATATAGGTTCAACTTGTAGAACGAATCGATAATCACATTGAAAATCGCGTTATAACAATCACAACCAAATAGATTTAATTTATGTGCAAACTATACGAAAAATCTAGAGGGGCGCACTTGCGCCCCGCTGCGGACGCCCATGTTCAAAACTGTGCTTATAAATTCAAATGCACTTGGCCGTCGATAAAAGGTGCATTTTGAGGCACTAACCTGTAGAGATGCATGTGCAAAATAGACTAGTGATCCGTGTTTCTCTGCTAGAGCTTATGATTTTGTGAAGCTTTTCAAAAATTGTTCATAGGCTGTTATTGAGTAACTGTGTTGTTTCCTGCACTAATAGGGCTCAACCAGCTGCAAGGGGAATACCATCTCTGCTTGAGATACAGCAGGAGCAAGCGAAACAGCTGCAGGAAGGAGGACACATTGAGAAGTCTCAGTTGCTCTCAGCAAAGGTATGGATACTTGTATACTATTACTCACTGTTGTGATGCAGAAAAGGATGTGCAAAATTGTGCATGTTTATTGCTTTTCCTTCATGTTGTTGCAATGCGTTACAAGGCAGGATATTCAATTCATATAGGTCTTTTTGTGTTTCAAGAGGTCTAACTAATTAAAGGCCTGTAGAAAATTGATTAGTCTACGCTTGAAGGCAGATGACACCATTGGCGCATAGCGGACTCGGAAGAGGTGAATTCCATCCAGTGTGTTATGTTAATTTCTTTCACTACTTGTTTTGTAGCTTGTCGCTAATGACAGCTGAGTCTGTGAGGTTTAATTTGCAAATTTCAAACCAATTCTGTAAAGTTGATTTTTGTTTGCAATCCTTTTTTTACTAGTTTTGTGAATCTGCTGCTTGAGGATTTTAGGACTGTATCCCTCTGGTGGCAGACTTAGCTGTTTACAATGTATTGTCTCTGTTTCTTGTGTGTTGTCTCTGTTGTGAACCACGTCTCACAAGTTGAGTGCTGGCAGCACAGTTGATAGCGCTGTAGTTTAACATTCAGATCTGTTGCATATAACGCAGATCACTTTAGAAATGTGATCATTCTAAATGTTTGCTGTAGGTCATAGGGTCTTGCTGCTAACAAGAGTTGCTGTTCATTAAAATTCTGTTGTTTTTTTAAACAAAAGGTGGCTGAAAGTGTGCCAGTTTTATCGTCTGCTGGTTGGAAGGCTAGTACTCCACCAGTTCAGTGGAATATGGGAGGAGGTGGCGGTGGTATCTGGCAAACTCAAGAACCCGTTGGCAAGAAGAGGATGCCTGCTGCACCTGCTGCTGACAAGTAATTAATTAATTAATCAATTACCCACGTCCACTGTCTAGGTTTTTATTGTTGAAATGATTTCGAATTATTCGTTCGCAGAAACTTTTAAGAGTAATTGTCAGACTTTCTCAAGACCAATTAGTCTTGGTTCTAAAGCATTCATTGCAGTGGCACAATTTGCTCATACCTCCATCGTGCAAAGTTATGCTTTTTCTCTGTTGGTATGGCGGTAGGAGCTGCACCTGTGTTCCCTAGATCACTTGGAGTCTGGAGCACCTCTGAGTAGTTTCCTTGAAGAGGTGCTGTATAAATACTTGAATGATTAGATTAAAGGGTTTCAGAACCAATGAGAGCAGAGAGTCTTTGCTCTTTTGTTTTCTAGAACTTTGACTATTGTAATTGTAATTGAACACTTACTGAACACTATTGATCGTTTGTATTGTAATACTGTGTTACAGTGAGTACTGATGTAGTACGATTACAAGTATGATAATTTAGGAAGTCTAGATTTGATTCGATTGGTGATTTGTTCTGTGATAAATAATGAAACATAATTTGCAAATGAATTTTGTACATGAAAGACTTAAATTTAAAGAACAAAGCAAGCAGTCACTATAACTTGTTTAAAAATTTTGCTAGATGGTAGCACTAAGCGTTTTCAATATTTACATGAACATTATGTTCGTTGAATTGCTTCTCACAGTTGATTACTGTTGAAATTTTACAGTAGTTCTCAGTTTCCTGCGCTTGGTCCTTCCTCTTCGGCTCGTCCGATCAAAAAATCCTCTGCAAAGGCTGAAAAGGTCGTCACGAAAACAAAGAAGGAGGAGGTCAGTTTTTATTTATGAATTGCTGAATGAAGTTTTTATATATATATATATATATATATATATTTATTATGTATATATATATATATATATGAATTGCTCTTAGCGGGGAGGGGTTAAGGTAATGGTAAGCACTCTGGCACGAAGAGAGCACGGTAGCAGGATTGCTTCCCACTACTCTTCAAAAGATCTGCTCAACCTTCCATTCGGCAGATGGTGTTGTTGGTAAGCTGAGCAGTGGGACATGATGGCCTCCTTGCATGGCTGCTGACAGTTAAATTCGACTCTCTTGTAATAACTTATCATCATCCATTCATATTACGAATTGTAATCACACTGGGCTGTTTCAGTTTTAAATTAGACGAAGATTATTACTATTGTTCGTTTCCAGTCGGCGTGGAATGCTGCTAAAAATGATTTATAGATAAGCGTGTATTTCGGAAAGGAAATTTTGTATGCACAGCTAGAGCCACAAAAGTTTAGTCTTTGAGCTCGTTATTATTGTTTGGGCTCTGCCACCACGTCTTCGTACTTTTCGTCTTCTGCCAGGAAGTGTGTACAATCACTGTAGTGTTTTAATTTCTTTACTAATTGCAAATGCGCGTCCTCCTCTCTTCACCTTGCTTAACCCTTTAATGCCGGATGGTATAGGATTTCCCGTGCCATTTACTACCATTACTCGGCATTAAAGGGTTAACTGTAGCCGTAGAAATGTATGGCCAAAAACGTGTTTTGCTTTCAGGCGGTTGTGCAGAAGTTATTTGAAGTGACTAAAGTTCGAGATGAGTTGACGGAGTGGTGTGAAGATGTTCTCAGTGGACTACGAACGTCTGTCGACAGTTAGTCTTCTTCAAGTTATTTTTTTGTTCAACTTACTGTGAACAGTAACGTGGTTTGAAATTAGCAAATTGAAAATGCATGCCTTCTGCATGTTTTCTTTGTAGTGATTGCCATTGCAAACCAGTTGTTGTTTATCAAAGTTGTTGCTGCTTCAGTATTAAAAAATGTTGCTAATGGGAATGAAAAGACAATATTCCTTATTAAACCAATTGCCTATTCACTCTCTGTTATACTACATCTTAATAGCAGTCAGTGGTCAACACGAGTATAGCAGTCTAACTATAAACATTGTCACTCTCAGAGTGTTTGTTTGTCAGAGTGTTTGTTTGGTACTAGACAATGGCACTGTGAAAAGTGACATAATTGGCAGTATAAACTTATGCTCTAGAGAGTTTTATGACATCATAACACTTTATACAGACCAGAAGTGTTGATGAAAATCCCCAATGTTGAATATTGCTTTGATCAGTTGAGCTCTGAATGTGATGCTAGTTTGCCAATGTGTCAACCGTCTGTTACAAGGAAAATTCTGATTTGTTTTATTTGCAGTTCCCACTCTGGTTGATCTCCTAAAAGATATCGACTCACCGCAAGAAGTTAGTAAAAATTAATATATCATGTTCTGAAATAACTAAATTGATAGTTTCACTTCAGAAGAACTTTAATGCTAGAATGCCACATTTGCCCAGTCTCAGACTGTTTGCTTAGAAATTGATGTAGTAGACAGGGAACTCCAAGGTCAGGGTATCAATTCTCTGCCAAGCTGAATATAAATGAAGTTTTTTTACCTTTAGTACACCAGAGAACTTGGATACAAAATGAACTGTGAGTTCTGTATGATGTGAGTTCAGGTGACGACTTAGAAAGAATTGTCTGTATGCCTCATGTGCTAAAACCAAATCAATAGTCGTGTCATGCATCATTCCATTGGCGCATGTCATTGGTCTACGGCTTTCATATATTTTGCGTTTCCAAAGGACATGAATCTTGTGATTTGAAATCAATTTTACTCTGTGTGTTCAGAAATTTGGGGATTGCAAAGCAAACGAAACCAAAGTTTGGTGGCTTTTATTTCCATTCATTAATGATTACCATAGATACTCGAGTATAACGCCACCCGCATATAACGCGAGGTTTGGAATTTTGGCAGATATATTGGTAAAAAGTGCAAGACCCGCATATAACGCGAGGGCTAACATTTTCGAAATTATCAGGAAATTAGAAGGCCAAACTTTAGTAGTTGCTATTACCCGTAAATCTTATGCAAAATACGACCCAAACCGTGTCCAAATGCTTCGAAATTCGATCTTCCTAACTAAATACTACAAAATAGATCTACGCACATCTGACATTTTGTTTGTATTTATTAAAAATTAATAAAATGCAACCAAATTGCGAGTTTGTTCTTATTTTAATAAATTAAACTTTCTTTCAACATGTGAGCGAAAATTAATGTAGTTCCAATGCAAATGCAAGTACCAAAGACTAAAAGTTTCGAAGATCAAGTCTCTTACAAATTAATGTCTGCTGGCACAGCCGATGGAGTCAGCCTACCGTCCATGCGTTTAAGCTGTACAGCAACACATGCGTCAGCGGCGCTCAGCCCATTTAAAATTGTTGCATTCATTGGTCATGTCACTACAAGGACTGTGGGGAACCAGCATATCGGAGCTACTGGGATGCAAATTACCGCGTGTACAAACTAATATAAGGTGGTATGCGATAGCGATCATCCAATATCAGTTTAAAAGCATCAAATGACTTCAACAAGTAAAATATCTTGTGTAATAAAAGTTAAGTTTCAACTAGTCTCGCATATATCGCGACTACCCCACTTTCTGCTCAGAAATTTGACCTAAAAAACTCGCAGTATACGCGAGTATCTACGGTAATGCAAAATAGTGACTTAAATATGCGCTGGTTTTTGTTGAGTACAGGTGTCCGAGTATGCTCGCATGTACTTGGGAGAGTCAAAGCAGGTGAAGGACTTCACTCAGCAGTTCCTTGAACGGCGAAGTAAGCTGAGAAACTCCGTACAGAAACCGAAGCTAGAGGTAAGGCGTTCGGATACCAGTCTAGAAATTAATATTAATTTAGAAGTTTTCTTCCATGAAGTTTGTGCTTTGGGTAGTTTTACAGAGCTCACTAAAGGCTTCTTCTGTTAACTTGCCATTGCAGTTGTAGAAAAATTGTTATTAAACTACAACTGCTATTTTGCAGGTGTACTTAGAATTCTGGCCCAGAGGGCAGGCACAGCAAAGAGTAACTGTTCAATGTTTCTTGTTAATATGTTCATGTTTAACCTCGGGTCATGGGCGTAGTCTGGAAGCAATTTGGGGGTTCCACTTTTGGGGGTCTGATGGACATAGTTGCAAGGTGCTCAAAAATAGTTCTAAACATTTCGGAATTGTTTATTTTGTGGTCTTAACCCATAAACCCTCCTCAAATACACCAAATCGTCCAATGATATAAAACTCAAGAAAACAGGAGTGATTATATTGAAACAGGTTAAACTCGTAGGGTTTTTGACAGAAATGGTTAAGAAATGCAGGTTACTGTTCTCTTGCACTTTAACGGTGCACCAGTTCATCTCTAGATTTGTATGCAGCAAATTTGGAAGATGAATTGCAGGATGTCTAGTTCGTTAAGTCCTTTTGTACTAAAACTGATTGTTTTTAGTTTTGTCTGATTTATAGCAACTTATTGCAAGCATATGATTAATCGCATATATAAAGTATGGTTTGCAGATTGTTAACGTCATGCAGGCAGATGTTTACATCAGAGACTGAGATCACCCCATTGTGGTTACTATCATTGTAATACTATCATTGTAATACTATCATTGTAATACTATCATTGTAATACTTTCATTATAATATTATCATTGTAATACTATCATTATAATACTATCATTGTAATGATATCATTGTAATACTATCATTGTAATACTTAAATTCAAAAATAGATATCGACATGAACACTGTTGTTATATTCTGTAGCAAAACATGTGGATGCCATCTCCTCCATCAGTCCGCTCACAGCCATCTGCTGGTGCTGGAGTAAATCATCAGCCACAGCAGTCAAAACCAGTTGTAGCTGCTGCCGCTGCTGCCGTTCAGAAACCGGTTGTACAGGACAATGGTGATAAATCGAAAGGCAAGAAGAAGAAGAAGATGCAGAAGCTGGACAGCAGCATCCTCGGTTTCAACGTCTGCGCTGATTCGGATCGTAAAAACGTAGGAGAGATTGACAAAGTATAGCCAGTCACCAGCCGGGGAGGGGGCATGCAGCCTCGATACTTGTTTGCTATTTATGCCTGATGTTGTCCAGCAGATAATAAATTTCTGGGAAGGAGGAGGAGGGATTGGTTGGAACTTGTTGTAAAAAGCTTCAGATTGTGGTTTTTTAGTCATTTAAAGATTGTTATCGTGCACACGTTAAAATTTGGACGCTTCGGAAATTTTATGTCCTTTTCTGTCAGTGTAGGTGGCTGGACGTACGAAATTGCCGTACTTCGTTTCACCCCTCTGCCAACTTGAATTTAAGCATGAAGTTTGTTTTTGTTCATGTAGTTCTAAGTCTGTGGTGAATTGTTTTGTCTTACTTACTTAAGGGACTTAACTGATTTCGACATTGTTACTACAGCTAGCGGCAATTTTTTTCTCATGGAATTTTATTTGGTTGACAGTGAACTTAGCTGCACTGATGAACCTACGCTGTGTTAAGTAAGCGAGAGAAAATCTGTTTGGTAGAAACTTTGAATTCTCACAAGATGGGATGAACATGCCTTTAATTATGAATCCAATCAGCATCTGTGTGTAGTAACAATCGCTTGTTGGCTAAGGATGATGTAGCGTGAGTTTGATCAGTGTGAAGTGTTTTCAGTTGAAATACAACTGTTTTTATAGAAATTGGGCATGACGTTTTCTTTTAATGAAATTATGACAGGCCTTTGCTGCTTTTATGTATGAAGTCTGCAGTTTTTGCTGCTATCAGTTGTGTCAGGTAGAGTTTTCATGGTCTACGCAAGTACGCATGCGTACTGTGGTGCCATGGCCTGGGTGAGTTTCCCAATGTAAGTCTGCTTGTATTTACCTACTTATGTTTATTATTTACTTATATTTAACTCCTTAGCTCGGGTAGTACTGCGCGTCCAGCTACAAACAAGTTCCACAGTCTGCATTGGCTCTCTGTTCAGTACAGATAAAATTCAAATTGACATACATCTTTGACCTACAAACAAGTTCCACCTACACACTTTCCTATCTTCAGTCACTACTAACTTCTTACGTTCCTCCTCGTTGCCTGCGGTTATCGGGTACAAATCTTTTAGATGAACCCCGATGCAGAACAGTTATGGGCTCGCATGCATTCCATGCCTCTGCACACAGAGAATGGAATCGGCTTCTGCTCTGTCTTTGCATCTCTCTAATTCACTTACTTCCTTCAAAAAGTGGCTCAAAACTCGCTATTTCTCCTTGGCTGTCAAGCACATGGATCTCTAACTGCGTCTTCCTGACTTCCACTGACAGCGCACTATCCATGCCTCAGAATCACATTTCGGAGCGACCTTGTGCACGTTATAAATTAATTATTTAATAATAAGAATAATTCTGGGCAAATTATTAATAATAAGAATAATACTGGGCGTGGGTGCAGTTCTTGCAGGATAGTCCATGGCATTAAGGCTTTATATATTGTTTTCACTTAACCCTTTAATGCCGAGATGGTAGTAAATGGTATGGGAAATCCTATACCCTCCGGCATTGAAGGGTTAATTGCAATAAGCTTTGGTGTTGATAACCTGCATGGGATGCAGTACCAGCATTTTAAACTCGGCCAAACTATACCAGATTTAAAGAAATTGTTTAATATCTTTCCAGTGATGCGCTAACAAAATGTTAAGGTTGATCGTCGATATTTATTTTTAATTTTAGTTTTACAGTGATAGCAACCATAATGGGGTGATCTCAGTCTCTAATGTAAACATCTGCCTGCATGATGTCAACTATCTGTAGGCCATATAATGTTATGACCTGTATCTATGCTGCTACCATTGTAAATTGCATGCTGGTGATCATAAGATATGCAACGTCATAGAAAAAAAGGAACGTGTGTGAAGGGACTCGGTGAAAGAAGAATTGTTTCTGTATTTTTTGGCATTTGGAACAATGACCTAAGGGATCTCATGTTATGGGCATTCACACAAAACTGGCCTTTCACACAAAACTGGCCTTTCACACAAAACTGGCCTTTAGAGCCTATTGTTCTGCATTGAGTTGACTTCAAAAAAGATGACCTTTAGTTTAAAAAAAGAAGACCTTTAGTAAAAAAAGAAGACCTTTAGTATCCGCATAGCACCACAGAATAGATAAAGCGTAGGCTACGCTTTATCTATTCTGTGGTCATAGGCAGCATAAAGAAATAGCATCATTAAGACTTATACTATGGGAGCAATGGACTTTAAAATGCAGGAGAACCGTGCAGAGTAAGAAATGTAGTGTAGGGACTGAGGGAGGTTTAACTCCTAGTCTTCATAACAGCCTACAGTGTAATCTTATTTTCAAACCCCCACACCAAATAAATCAGCTTCTGACCCCTCAGTTATATTTTTCTGAAATTCTAATACGAGCAATGCATGGATTGTAGTACAAAGCATACTGGATTCAGCAGCTTATAAAACGTACAGAAACAAACTGTAGTCCTGACTCACTATAAGTTCATGACAGACTAATATAATATATGAACATGAACCTATGGTGATATCTATATTATACCTATATTATAGGCTAGGTGAGAGCACTTGAGAGTGTACTCCGTGTAGTCGTGTATAGTAGCATATCACTGTCAGTATCATGTTGATTCATTGACAATGGTATCGATACAGAAATTTCTTAGTGGGAAACTGGTTATCTGATTGTAAGAAAGGTTCAACACATAGGCCTACTTTCAATGACTGGCTTAATTATTGCCAATTGATAAAAAAAACTAAACAATTAAGTCGCCGCAATGGTTATTCTGAAGCAAAGTTTTAAGTTGTTCAAGTTCTGATTCATAGGCTGCTGCTGACCGAATGCAGTTTTCCTAGCAAGCTAATCATATTCAGTCTAATCATATTCAGTCTACCTTTCTGTCTATAATTGCACTAATCATCTGAACTCCTCTTCCCACCATGTTGCAACTCGTAGACCTACATTTTGTGGAACATAATGATTAGAGATTTATTTTGCGCACGCACATCTTGTCGAGAGACTCGAGAGACCCATTCCCCGTACACAAATCGCCTAAATTGTGACCCCTTAACATCACTGCGTAGCCTACGTAACGGAATGGCCTCCCACTAACCTTGCGACTTATGCCTAGGCTAAATTCACCTGCTTTTTATAAGTCGCTCAAATCCTATTTTTAGCTGTGGTTAGACTGGGAGCGCCTCTAGGTAGATCTCTCGAAGAGGCGCTATATAAATTCTCGAAAGGAATGAATGAATAACAACCCCAAAGGCTTCGTTGTTCATCGCGTCCATGCGGCCACTCCTGTTGGCCATTCTTCTTGGAAGCGCCTTCAACAGAAATTGCGACTTGAGGTCGTCATGACTCATGAGTGTATAGACGGTCCATGGTCTTGCTCTAACTCAGGTTAGGAAGCATCTTTAATCCATGTTTAGTTGCTAGTGATAACAGCACTGACTTGAATCGTTCACGGGCGCAATTATATAATGCGTAACAAATTACAATAGCAACAACAGCAATGCCAACAGCAGCACTAACATTGTATTGCATATGACCATTTATAAAGCGCTTCTAGAAGCAGAAGTCTTTCAGAAGCGCTCCCAGTGACTCCTGAGAGAAAGGCAGGATTTGAGGGATTGAGGCAAGAGAAACTTTCTCAGAGAGAAAGGCGAAGCTGAGAAGCTCAGTTTTAATCTTAGAGCCTGGATTATCCTTTCTACCTCAAGCGACAAAAATCATAATAGGTTATTGATAGTAACAACAATAAATAATAATAATTACTATTAATCTGCCACTCGAGAACATTACCACCGCAATAATAATTATTATGAGCCTCTAACTAATTGCGCTACAGAAAACGATAAACATTAGTCCAGCTACACATAACAATAAAGATAATGACGTCAGCGGAGGCTGATATCAATATTCGAAAAGTCGACGAAGTCATATTCGTTTAAACTTAATAAATGTTGCGCAAATTTCGTTGTTTCCGTGATCGTCAGCATTCGATTTCTACATCTTTTTCGAAGTCAACAGTTTGTGACTTCGAAGATCGCATCCGTTGAAGATGACCCATTCAGCAAACATTCCAAACAAGGTAAGTATAAAATCTTGTCGTTTTCTTAAGTAGCGATTGTAACAAATTCGCCGATGGCCGTTTTGGCCACGTGACGGTCGCCAATGGCAACGTATTTTTTAATTGTAAATCTGAAGATGTAAAATTAATTATCGAAGTGACTTAATTATAGTGACGCTACTTCTAAGCTCAGCCTATGCGAATTACAGCAGCTTTAAAAGATTTTTTACAGTCGTATACACTAGGCTACAGGCGTCATGAGTAATCAAAGCCAGAGTTATTCCAAACTGGCATCTTGAGAAGCCAGTTATCTTCCAAATTGCACTATGTATCATGGTGTTCATTTTTCGTTTTACTTCTTTGTTAAGTTATTTCCAGGGGCGCCGTTAGGCGTACGCACTTACGCAAGTGCGTACAGCGCGGAAAGACCAAAAAAAATTTTTTTCACAAATTGTTAATTTATTATAAGCGATGAAATTCTATTGAAATTTTATAATCTATAGAATATACTTACTTCCTTACTTACTTACACTCTAATAGAGAGCCATCTTGGCATTGAGCGTCTTATAGCCGCCTAGGCCCTAGAGGTCTATGGATCCTGGGATTCCTGGATGTAAAACCGTTAAAACTTTTTTTTTAAATTAAATTTTTGTTTGTATGTGTTTTTATGTGCACTTTTTATAGCCAGGGGCGGATCCAGGGGGGCAAGCCGACCATGGCCCCCATTTAAAACTGCCATGGGACGTGGCCCCCATTTGGTATGAAATTAGCAATATGCATATGGGTGTAATGGCATATTGCCCCCCTATTCGGAAAATGGCATGGGACGTGGCCCCCCCAGTCGGTTTTCAAGTGGAGGAGTTAAAAAAAAGGTCATCAACTTTTGGCGGATGAAATGGTATGATTTTCTCAAAAACAATTTGGCAGATGACTAAAAAAACCTCATCAATTTTTTGGGGCAGACGAAAAGTACTTCAGCCAAAGACTGATCCCAATTTATTTTCGACCAACAACCAAATTTCGAAATTTGTTTCACCTGTCCCATCCCAGGTTCTAAGATTTTTGCCCCCCCCTTGGAAGAGTTCTGGATCCGCCACTGGTTATAGCGCCCCTTCAAGCTCTCTACTCCGGCCGAAGCGCTGAGCAATTGTGAGTGAAGGACTTGCCAAAATCAAATCAAATCAGATTACCCCCGGACACTAGATTTGCATAGATTTATCCGTCATCCCACTGTGGTTTGTTATCAATATTTTACTCGGAAAAATAATAGCCTCGAAGCCATTTCTCCATGTAACTTCAGCGGCGATTTAGTATTTTAGTTACAGATGAAAATATTTATAACAAACCAAACCACGAAGTGGGATAACGGATGAAAATCTTCAGACCTAAACAAAAAGCGGGATTATTTTTCTGATATTTTTAGTCCAATAAATGCGACGATTGATGCAAATTACAGTTTGTAGGGGGGGGGGGGGTAATGTTTAGGAGGAGGTAATAATTTGAAGCCTTTAGCATGGGCGTCCGCAGGAATTTTTCTAGGGGCACAAACTTATATAATTGTCACATGGTCTAAATTTATTGGGTGACAGTTTGAATTTCCATATTAACACGAGAGAATCCTATATCCTACCTATACGTTATGCGCCCAAAGAAAGATATATTATAATTATAGGTTCAACATGACTGCCTAAAAATGGCTCCATTTGAGGTCGACACAGCCAAAAATGCGCTGGTCGCTGGGTCTCCGCCCCCAGACCCCGCTGGGGGAGCTTACTGTAAAGACAAAACCTTTCTCTTTTACAATAACATTTTGATTTTTATTGTTATCCTGGATCCTGGTAGCTTGCGACACTGAAAAACGACTTATTCTTAAAAATTTCGCGACTTTGTCGTTCACAAATAGCTGGCAAACAGGAGCCTAAAAATGGCTCCATTTAAGGTCGAAACAGCCAAAAATGCGCTGGTCGCTGGGGCTCCGCCCCAGACCCCGCTCGGGGAGCTTACGACGCTTCCCCAGACCCCCCTAGTCGGGATGGGCTTCGTGCATTCGGCACTCGCAACCTCCCGCCTTCGGCGCCGCCACTGACGACCAATTAGGCCTACAATACAACGTCCTGGCACTTTTGTACACTTTAAGCACTGTATATATATATATATATATATATATATATATATATGGGATTGGATTGGTAGGCCCTAGTATTTACGCCCCCCTAACCAGAAATCCTGGATCCGCCCCTGAATATAAGCTCGTATCGATCGCTGTTCGCTTCAATTATTTTGTGCAAGTTGTGCGTACAGAAATAAAATCCTGGCTAGGGTGCATCAAACGCCCCAAAGTTATCAATATGCATTGTCCCTAGGCTTAAAATGTTCCTTTTATCCCCAATATATCCCTGACCAAAAAGCATACAAATGAAAAATTGTTTAGGTATCCCACCTCCATTTTTTAAAATGTACATAATTATCATTCGACATACATTAATTATTGAATTTGTCGGATTGTATGGCGTTTTAACAGGACTTGTTTTAGGCTGGAAAGAAATATATCATAGTTACTAAATGTTTTCTGTTTTAAGTGTTCTGTGTTTTCTCTGCCTCTTGTTTCTTCATGGAGAATTATAAGGAGATAAAGCCGCATTCAAGTGACCTGGAGTACTCCACAAGGCCAGATGGATGGCCAAATTGATCTAATTCAATCAAGATAATTATGTCTTTTTGAGCAACAGATTGCAAAGCTTCCACGCAACACAATAACAACTGAGCGTCAGGTCACAAAAGTGAGAGACTTCATGAATTTTGTGACCCTGGTTTACAGCCCTTGGTGGATGACTTGTAGTTCGGTGACTGATGCGCCATGGAATGACTTGAAGCTATACAAATCATTCTTGCAATATGACTTGCTGAATGCACAGATCTCCGCGAGTGCTGTTCGTGCATTCAAACGAAATTTGTGGTATTTAACGGCAGAAATGGTGCCACTTGCACTGTTTAGTAGTAATGTTCCAGAAACTGAACGACGTTTCCTTGCTAATCGCCTGCTTTCAGTTAAGCCAAAAGAACGCTTGCAATTGCCGCAGAACAGATTTGGATCGGGCTTTGGGAAACCTAAATTTCCAGATGTAATCACAGCTACAACAACTCTTGCCGATCTTGCAGGGACTGACTCGTGGTATATGTTTGAAACACTACATGTTGACACTCAGTTCCTCAACGAAGAGCTGTCCGACTGGTGGAGCCGCAATGATTAACAAACTGATATAATTTATATAACAAACATTGAAGCACTCAACGTAATCAATGACTGTGCTGAGAGAGGAGTGAAGTGAAGCTCGGATTTTCTGTCAGCATCAAAGACTGAACAGCATCACATCACTATGTACCAGACTGCGGTGTGTCAACCTGCACTTTTTCATGAATTAAACGAATATAATTATATATAGCATTATCAAGATGTGCTTCAAGTTGTGGAACAAGACCGGCAGAGACAATCCAATCCGCGGAAACGCAAGCCAACTTCCGAATGACAATATCCGCTTGACATGTGTCATGTAATAGCATCGCAGCATAAATGTTTTTACATTAGTAATAATAAATATGTTCACTTCTAAGAATCTTTGCAATACTTTGCAATACTTCTGAAGATGGATCTTGACTAATACAGCACAGATAATGTTAAGAACTATTGGACCTATCTTTAAAGTCTTGTTGCAGCATAGGCCCTAATAATGCATAGTCTGTTCAGTGTGTTCGCCATGTAAAACTTCAGTTGCTGGGTGGGATACCTAGAATATGTCAGAAAATTCTCAAATTTTGGAAAACACGCTTTTTTAGTAATAGGAAAAGAAGTGAATTAGGGACAGAAACTTTTGAAAGTTTTTTAACAATTATGGGGCGTTTGATGCACCCTAATCCTGGCGGCGCCGCTGGTTATTTCCTAATCGTTTTAGTTCTTAGTTTCTTATCTTATCTTATCTGACCATTTATAAAGCGCTTCTTGCAGCAAGAGCCTTTCAGAAGTGCTCACAGTGCGTTCATTCTTTGTCGTTTTCATTTTTAGTTACCCGGTATGTTCTTTCTTTGTCGTTTTCCTTCGCTATTTTGCTTTTCGGTTTTGTTCTTAGGTCTGTTGTTCTTCGGTTTTTTTCCAATAGTCGTTTTCGTTTTTAGTTATGTTATTTCTTTTTGTTTCTTTCTTAGTTACGTTCTTTCTTTTTATTTTCATTGTTAGCTATGTTCTTTCTTTTCGTAGTCATCCTTTGTTATAATTATTCTTTCTTTATCGTTTTCATTCTTAGTCGTTTTCGTTCTTAGTTACGTTCTTTCTTTATCTTTCTTTAATCTCTTTCTTTGTCATTTTCGTTCTTAGTTATTGCTATATTTTTGTTTTCACTCTTTTTATGTTCTTTTTCGTTTTCATTCTTTGTTATGTTCTTTCTCATTCGTTTTATTCTTTGTTTTAATGTTTTTTCGTCTTCGTTCATTGCACTGTTTTTAATTCTTAGTCGTTTCCGTTTTAGTTTTGTTCTTTCTTTGCGCTTTTGTTCTTAGTTTTGTTCTTTCTTTTCGGTTTTGTACTCAGTTATGTCCTCTTTTTAGGTTTTGTTTTAGATCTGTTTTTTGGTCGTTGTTGTTTTTTTACTTTTGTTTTCTGGTCGTTTTCGTTCTTAGTTTTGTGCTTTCTTTTTGTTTTCTTTCTTAGTAATGTTCTCGTTCCCGTTGTTAGTTAGCCTAAGTTTCTTCATTTCTTTTTGTTCTTTATTATGTTCCTTCGTAGTTTTTTCGTTTTAGTTGTTAGTTTATTGTTTCGTTATTAGTTACGTTCCTTATTTTGATTTTTGTTCGTAGTTATGTTGTTCCTCTTTCGTGTTTTGTCGTTCATGGTGTTCTTTCTTAGTATTTCTTAATAGTTTTCGATATTATTTGTTTTTTATTTTCGTTTTCGTTGTTAGTTATGTTCTTTTCGTTTTTGTTGTTAGTTATGTTCTTTTCGTTTTCGTTTTTAGTTATGTTCTTTTTGTTTTCATTGCTAGTTATTTAGTTATTTTCTTTTCGTTTTCGTTGTTAGTTATTTTCTTTTCGTTTTCGTTGTTAGTTATGTTCTTTTCGTTTTTGTTGTTAGTTATGTTGTTTTCGTTGTTAGTTATGTTCTTTT
This sequence comes from Lumbricus rubellus, assembly GCA_945859605.1. Lineage (NCBI taxonomy): Eukaryota > Metazoa > Annelida > Clitellata > Crassiclitellata > Lumbricidae > Lumbricus > Lumbricus rubellus. The sequence continues at coordinate 28,698,275 of OX243817.1, read as the reverse complement.
CGTTTTCGTTGTTAGTTATGTTCTTTTCGTTTTCGTTGTTAGTTCTTTTCGTTTTCGTTGTTAGTTCTTTTGTTTTCGTTGTTAGTTATGTTCTTTTCGTTTTTATTGCTAGTTATTTTTTTTTCGTTTTCGTTGTTAGTTATTTTCTTTTCGTTTTCGTTGTTAGTTATGTTCTTTTCGTATTTGTTGTTAGTTATGTTCTTTTCGTTTTCGTTGTGTTAGTTATATTCTTTTCGTTTTCGTTGTTAATTATGTTCTTTTCATGTTTTTTCTTTTCGTTTTCGAGTTAGTTATGTTTTCAGTTCTTTTCTTTTCGTTTTCGTTGATTTTGTATGTTTTTTTAATTGTTAGTTATGTTGTTTTCGTTTTTAGTTGTTTTCGTTTTTAGTTATGTTCTTTTCGTTTTCGTTGTTAGTTATGTTGTTTTCGTTTTTAGTTCTTTTCGTTTTCGTTTTTAGTTCTTTTCTTTTCGTCGTTAGTTATGTTGTTTTCGTTTTTAGTTCTTTTCTTTTCGTTTTTTTGTTAGTTATATTCTTTTCTTTTCGTTGTTGGTCATGTTGTTTTCTTTTTTTTCTTTTTGTTTTCGTTGTTAGTTATATTTTTTTCGTTTTTAGTTCTTTTCTTTTCGTTTTCGTTGTTTTTTATGTTCTTTTCTTTTCGTTGTTAGTTATGTTCTTTTCGTTTTCGATGTTAGTTGTATTCTTTTTGTTGTTAGTTATGTTTTTTTCTTTTCTTTTTGTTGTTAGTTATGTTGTTTTCGTTTTTAGTTCTTTTCTTTTCATTTTTGTTGTTAGTTATGTTCTTTTCTTTTCGTTGTTAGTCATGTTGTTTTTTTTTCTTTTTGTTTTCGTTGTTAGTTATATTTTTTTTCGTTTTTAGTTCTTTTCTTTTCGTTTTCGTTGTTTTTTATGTTCTTTTCTTTTCGTTGTTAGTTATGTTCTTTTCGTTTTCGATGTTAGTTGTGTTCTTTTTGTTGTTAGTTATGTTTTTTTTCTTTTCTTTTTGTTGTTAGTTATGTTGTTTTCGTTTTTAGTTCTTTTCTTTTCGTTTTTGTTGTTAGTTATGTTCTTTTCTTTTCGTTGTTAGTCATGTTGTTTTCGTTCTTTTTCTTTTTGTTTTCGTTGTTAGTTATGTTTTTTTTGGTTTTTAGTTCTTTTCGTTTTCCTTGTTTTTTTTGTTCTTTTCTTTTCGTTGTTAGTTTTGTTCTTTTCGTTTTCGTTGTTAGTTGTGTTCTTTTCGTTGTTAGTTATGTTTTTTTTTTTTTCTTCTTTTCGTTTTTGTTGTTAGTTATGTTGTTTTCCTTTTTAGTTCTTTTCTTTTCGTTTTCGTTGTTTTTAATGTTCTTTTTATTTCGTTGTTAGTTATGTTGTTTTCTTTTTTAGTTCTTTTCTTTTCGTTTTCGTTGTTAGTTATGTTCTTTTAGTTCTAGTTGTTAGTTAGTTCTTTTCTTTTCGTTTTCATTCAAAAGTTGAGGGCACGCGTCTTACAGTCCCGTAGGGTGGTGAGAAATGTGGAAAAACCTGGGGCTGGAATGTGGGGTGTGAAAAGCATAGGCTACTTTACAATGGGGCCTAAGAAGACTGGGAGTCGAAACCCCCAATCCCCCGGCTATTCTCACCCTGGACTTGCTCCTATGCCCCAATCAGATGACAATGAACATTGCCATTAGCTATTTTTAACTGCACAAAATAATTCATTTAGAATAGCCCGACGTTTTGTGTAGAACTGCGCATTTAAAATCTCACGCAAAAACGGACAGCTGTGCAGAAACTGAGGACAGAGACAGTTGAGACAGCGCTGCAGAGCACATAGGCCTAGGCCTACATGTACATGCAGCAGGCACTGACCAGTTTTTTTTATCTTCTAGAGTCTAGACAGCTTTTTTCTCTTGGGTTTTGCGATTATAATTCTTAACGCTTTTGTTTAACGCGCTCTGTTCGTTATGAAAGCGACTGATGCAGACGATACGCGGCGGTCCAAGCAAATACTTCGGCCGATGGCAATGCCTTCGCCGACGATGATGACCTATGACGACAGCCACCCAAAGCGACACAAGTCCCCTCCTGCCAGCCTGCCAGCCAGCCAACCAATGCCACTGACATCGCCGCCGCTGCCACGTCCGATAAAACTGGCGACGGCGTCGGCTGGCGGTCAGTTAAGTCTGTGCTGTCGTTTGCGACGCCAGGAAAGGAGAGAGAAAGAGGGAGAGGCAGAGAGAGAGAGAGATAGGACCATCTTCATAAGCTGTCCATTGGTCGCTATATTGCGAGCATACAAGTAATCGACTCGTCTGACGCTGAATTTGCGGAGGAAATCTCTGCACAGATTTCCACGACGTTGTTGATAGTTTGACTTTTTCGGTTGAAGATTATTTCCAGGACCTGTTGTTGTGCAGCCGTCATGAAACCGTACCTTAGTTTTACAGTTTGCCTGGGTCTTCTTGCTCTGTTGAGTGGGCTTGTCAGAGCGCAGGGCTGGTACAAGTACAACTCCATCGCCAAGTACTACAACCTGGACAAGCCGCACAGGGCCTGCCACGAAATGCCGCTCGAGGCGAGGGAGAAGAATGCCGACGTCATCTTCACGGGAACGATCCGAGACATGGAGCCGGACTGGGAGCACCCGGACACGCAGAGGGCAAAGGTTGAGATAAAGAGAGTGATGAAGGGAGGGTACGTGCTCAGTAGACTACCCCGTCTGCCGGTGGGTGGATTGACTGCAGACCATCGCAGGGTGGTGATAGTTGAGGGCATCGGAGACCCTGCGATCTGCCACAGCGATGCCAGAAAGTACGACACCAGAATCTTTCTCGTGAATAAGGCAAGCAACGGGGAACTGCGGCTGAATTCATCGCTGGTGCGAATAACGCTGGACAACATTCAGAAGGCAGAGGCTGCAGTCAACGGTAAGTCAACACTTATCGGGTTAGTTCAGTCTAATTGCATTTTGTAAGTATATATGATATACGACTGTGTGTCTTTTCATTAGCTTATTGGCTTAGGCAGGCTAGCTTGATTGAATTGTGGGCTAAGTTACAAGATGCAGATCATACTCAGAGGTGCTGGCTGGTAATTAGGGCTGTACCGTACCTAACATTTGCTTCATATTCGCTTCGGGGCCAAATAGTTGGTGAAACAGCTATTCGGTATTTGGCCTAATAGTAGCGGTCGGACCGAATACGAATAAGGGGTTGGTGTTCTTGAAAGCTAATGCAACATTCATGTATTAACTGAGCTGAAAGTGACAATAATTATTTCTAAGTTTGGTTAGGCTAATTTAGTTCCATTCCTAGTTTAAACAGACTGGTACATGTACGGTAGTTAACTGTTTATGTTTTAAATTTGCTGGCCTGAAACTTTACTTACATTTGAAATTTTGATTGAACATTGTCGGTTTACCTATTTTATACACTATTCGTATTCGGCCAAATAGTTGATCCAATTGCAGGAAACAATTTCGTGGAGTTTTATTTTTCAGCTCTTTCCATGGACATTGTCATATTTTTGTGCATTTCTAGTTTTTGAAAACATTAATGCATTTTGGGCAGTGGTTGAACTCATAAGACCAGCTGCTGAATTCCCCATGATCATACTCATGGATTACCATCATGACAGATTTGTCAAAAATAGATAATCGGCTACTCTTTTAAAATCAAAGATATAATGTGAAGTTAGATTTGGCGCACTATGCTTTCAAAACTAAAACTACTTATGGTCTGATTCTTGACACAATGAAATGTCATAAATTAGTGGACTTGCTACATTTCATTGCAGTAGAACTCTATTAAAAGTGCAGTGCTTGCCATTCCAAGGTGAAAATGAATGCAGGTGGTTTGCTGTGCAATCATGAGGTAAAACTAAGGTAAGGGAATGGGTTGATGTTCAGAAATATCCGTGACTATGATGGACGAATTAATTTTAAAATACATGGCAAACAATTTGCATAGATATTGTCTGTAAGCATGGATGTGGTGCCGGTTATTCTTATGGGTCGTAGATCGAATAGATCTATGGGAAAATGGTAAGAAAAAATAGTATATGGAAAGTTTTTAGTTAAAATATGGACTCAATGTTTTAAGAAATATACATTCAAATCTCACAGAACATAATTATGATCTCTCTGTTTTCGTGAAGTTAGTTCATCTAGAAGTTCACCAAAGTTGTCGTTAAATGTTTTGCAAAGATTCTCCTGGTAAATAAATAAGCAGATGTTTTAATGTCGGTCTATACACAGAAATCGAGACATTTATATAAGACCGGGTAAAATGGTTCCCAAATGAGAGCCACTGTGACAGTGCTAATGTAAACGACTGTCAAGGGCAGTTCAAAAGTAAAAAATAAATTGCCATAGTTCCAGGGATGGACCTATGTTGCTCACCCTGCTATAAATAAATTGTCTGAGTTGCCTGTGATAATAATTGCATTGTGATTTCATCAAGTCTACAAAAACTTTACATGTATAAATTGCTATAGCAAACTCTTATAGGAATTTCATTGTGATTTCGTGGAAGCTATAAATTGCCATATAGTAACCTTTTAGAATAATTTGATTTTAATTTCATAGACTCCATAGAGGCTCTAAATTACCACAGCGATGTTACCTCATATAATAATAATTTATTTTTTACTTCAAAGATGCTATAAAATTTTTGTCATCACTCTTTAAATGATTGAATTGTGATTCCAGAGAGGTTCTTAATTACCATAGTAAACTCTGATGATAATTGCATTGTGATTTATTTCACAGAGGCTATAAATTGTTATAGTTACCTTTTATGATAAATCCATTGTGACTTCCTACAGGCTATAAATTGCCATAGTAACTTCCTATATAATTGCATTGGAATTTTGTCAAGGCTTTAAATTACAGTAAAACCTTTTTACGAATAACTAGACACCCATTACAATTTCCGAACGAAAGTAGCTAAAGTTCCATTACAATTTCAAACCGAAAAGCTAGACTTCCACGACAATTCCTAGAGGAAAAAGGTAGATTCCAATTACAACTCCTGGGCGTCAAAAGCTTGACTCCCGGTTTCTACTTGGCCCACAAACCTACTCACTTTGCAAGTTTGGTCTGTTGCCTAAAGAGTTTCCCAATCCTGTTCTACAAATTACAAACAAGGCACTAATTTGCTACCATCTTCAAAACGCCACATGTGTAATAATTTTTCCTGTAAGTAAGCTAAGATCCTGAGAGAAGAAGAAGAGGACCTGTCACATGAATCTCTCCTTAATTGCCGGCATGGAGATAACTTCGGAGAAACAGTTTAATCAAAGTGACGGTAATCTATGTTTGATATCAATTTACAAGATACGGGTTGACTGATATATTAAATGCAGTTTCCATTCTTTCAGATCATTGCTCAGCAAATATTGATTGATTTTTTATGCAACTTTGATTTATTGCTCTGGAAAGAGAAGTTTTTATCTGACTGCATCTAAATGAGTTCGTCTGGTTACCTCTGATCTGGTTCCATTCAGTATGAGAATTGTGGAAAAATAACTGGGGGGGTTGGCCTATGATAAACTTGAAATTGTGGTATGAAAAACATACTTTAACATGGGGCTCTAAAAATGACTGGGGGGGTTGAACCCCCCAACCCCCCCGGCAATTCTCACCCTGGTTCCATTGTTTGTCTGCTTTCTTTGATTGATAAAAAATTTCCTACATGCTGTTGTATATGATAGTTCACTGTTAGAACCGTCTGATTCTGAGTCATTTTTTATGTATTGTTTTACATATCTATAACTTTATACAACCACAGAATATTTTGCTGGAGGACGCAAAGCACAATGGTTGCAGTAAAATTTTTGCAAAAGCTTGCAGATTGCAAGGTAGGAAATTAAGAACGTGGGTATTTTTTATGGAGGACGTTTTAAATGTCAAATTCTCAGTTTCACTTTGCATATCATTGGTATCATTAGTGCTTTGGTGCAAAGAAATTTGCTAAAAACACAGAAGCAGTAGGTAAAGAATAGATGTCAATTTCCATGGGTGCATGCATGCTCTACCTCTTTTTTTTAAATTAAACTATTTTCATACTTTTTTAACTATTTTATATCTTGGCCAGTTTTGAAATAGTATGATGTGTTAATACTGCTATGGTTGCTGCTCTGTCCATATTGCTTCTATTTTATATCATCAGGCCACTAGCATTAAGTGCTGGTCAACCAAGGGCCAACTATTGGTCCAATAAAAGTGCTTGTCAGGCTATCTCTAGGTGAGCTTAGGCATATCTGCCGAGGTGGATTCAGTGGGTGCATTTATTTTTAGGAACCGCCGTGGAACCAGAAATTCTTCGGTGACAGGTCTAAAGCCTTGCCCTAAGCCAGTCATACCATTATAATCGGACAGGGGATCTGGAACTGCATTAGCTTGCTGCATTTGACCACCGAACACAGAAGCTGCCTGTCAGAAATGGAATTAATTGGCGTCGCCAAGCAGCTTACAGACCCATATCTGCCATCTTCCACTGCAGCAGGTGCTGAGCTGGGAAGAGATCTTGATGCAGTTATTTTTTTATGGGTGCATTATAATGCAATTTTGCATTGCACTACAGTCAAATCTGTGTCCCTAGCAAGAACCCTGACTTTAGCTCAATTTATATGCTGCATTTGGTGCTGGTCTGCCTGCAGGAAATTCACCTAAGAGGATAATGATGATAATAATCGTGTTACTGACTACTTTACACAGTATTGAAATGTTTCTTCAGTGCCAGAGTTGTAGACCTGCTGAACAGTTTAGATGAAAGTGCTGTTGTCTCAGTGGACACAGTCACAGAGTTTAAGAAGAAGCTAGGAAAATTGGGCTATAAGGTGTTTGAGGCTAATTTGAACTGGTTCTAACACAGATCCAGCGTCTTCTGGACCACTTAAAACCCTTGCTATATTTAAGTTATTAATATTTGTCAATGGAACATACACAAGCTGTCTTCTTATTGAAACTGAACTTTTGCATGACTCTATGCTGCATGTAGGTAGGTATGTAGGTATCACGACATTCAGTATTGTGCTTTTGTGAACCTCACTGACATACTGTATGTATGCCTACATGAAACTAATGCATTGCTCCTTTCACGTATTTTGCACACACAAAAACTTGGCTTCCATTAGCCTTGATTTAGTTGTCAGTAAGCAAGTGCTTTGTGAATATGAGCGATTTTCTTTTTCCGTTATGAATTATTTAGCATGCAAATTGGTCAGCTGCACGGCGGCGGATGTTTATCAGCGAATGAGCAATACAGCACTTTGCATTTTGAATTACCATGCGATACTGGACTTCATAACTCTTTCGATAGAGGTATACGGACAGGATAGAGCTCTGGCCTCATAACGTATCTGGTGGCCATGTTGTCTGATAACCTGGGAAATGTAGTTAGGAGATTTATACTTGATTCCAGCAGACCTGGAATGTTTTGAAGTCTGTGGACTACATGCATTTAATCGCATCTCTATCAATTGTTAATTTCATTTACTCTGAAATAGCCTGTCCGTTAATGCTACCCATCGCATGTTAAAGGATTCTTTTCATGGGAACATTGTTCATTATTGTTACAGAGTATGTGCATTCAGTTCAGGCATCTAGCAAGATATATTGGTTTTAATAAGGTGCTGCTGGTTGTGATGCATTGTATGACAGCGAAAATCCATTGGTTTCTATGGCGGCTATATTTGGCTTTGTAATGCTGCTCTCCATCTTTATTGCGTCCTAATAATTTATTTAAAATGACCTATATTGCTTGTTGTAATTTGTCTTCCTGCCTCGTAGAATTGACCAATAGGATCTGGATTGCTCTGCCATATTTATTTGTTGCACCATTGCTTGACAACATGTTTTCTGGCTCACATGATATTGTGTTGAGTTATGTGAGCCTGCTTGAGCACAGGCACTCACAACCCAATGTAAAATTGTCCAGGCAGGACAGGCATGGTCAGGTTTGGTCTTGAAGACCATATATAAAGGTGGAGCAGGTAGAATTGTAGATAGGTTACAGTGGATTGTGTTTGGAATTGGAGTGGCAAGGGAATTGGAGTGGTAGGGGAATTAGAGTGGTAGGGGAATTAGAGTGGTAGGGGAATTAAAGTGGCAAGGAAGTCGAGAGGAGATTAAAATCAGGATATGAGTTTTCGGAGAAGTGACTTTCAGTCTTGATTGAAAGTAAGAAAATCACAGCTATATTCATAATTATAATCATTCTAAAATGATCAAATTTTATGTTGATCAACATGATACTAAATTTATTTTGTTCCTCCAATACATATTGCATTTTACCAAGAGTAACTCTTAGGTTACAAGTTAGGCTAACTGTTGATGCAGCCTTTTTGTGTAATTTGACTGGCACATTTCTCTACTGTCCTCTAGAGCCTAGAACAAAGCCCTTGTCTGTATGCAGGTTATGCCCAAATAAATTACCACAAAAGGAATCATGGTCAACCCAACACAATTCTGCATAACCTTTCTACTGTTTTAGTAAATAAAATTTCACATTATGCCCTTGACAGTGAACCATGGGATAGGCGTTTTAGCAATCATAAATCATTGCATTTACTGTGATACTGGCATACATGTACATCCTATGCATAGATTTCAATGACAGTTTCAATGCTATTTAAGTGTGTAATAGAAGATACGTTACCCAATGGTTACCCATTTATTTTTCATTTTGATTTATTTTATTGGCTTTAGAGTCTGTTGTTCTATAACAGTTCAAAACACAATGTGTGCGATCTTTCACACCAGAAGCTTTTAATAAATTCTTCATTGTAACATGGTGCTGATTTAACACAGAGTATGGACATACAACTATGGAAAATGCCACCATAGCATAGTCAATTCATGTTTTCACTTTTTCCATGCAACTTCAGATATGTTGACAACTTCGATTTTACTAAATCTGTGCCACATTTGAACTTCTATGACCAGAGTTATAGAATTCCTGCTTATTTAAAATTATTATTTAAATGGACATTAATAGCATACAATATAATCTGCTGCCTCTTATGATCAGAGTTTGCATATTTCTTTTGAACGCTCTCGGTTGTGTTAGCATCTCGTTGTGGCATTGATTGATGAGTTGCTTAGCAACCGCGTCAGTGTCCTTGCACCTCTGCGCTGTGACTGTCTCCGAAGATTTATCTGTACATCTGATCATACATTTGTTTAGTGCCTTTTGTGAACATAATATCAGAGGCATCTTCACGTCATTCCTTATCTCTGACCTGTCAGATCTGAACTGGTAGGATCATTTTCAAATGGTCTCACTTCCCATGGTCAGCAAAGTTTGAGATTTAGGATTGTAGAAGTAGTTTGTTAAACAGGAAAATTTGAGGAAATCCCAGTTTTTTTACCAGATGTCACTTAAATATTGTAATAAACTTTACTCCATTATGCGACTGTAGGCTATAAGCAAACAGGTAGGCAAGTAAGTATATCCGTTATTATGCCAATTGCATAAACTGCATTTACATCTGAACAAATGATCTTGAACTGGTGCTATATAATTGTTCTAAATAAATCGAATACATGGTACATTAGAATTAAAGAAATTTGGAAAGGAATGAGCGCATACTTGGTGCTAAATATGCACATAATTATATAGTTCAGTTTCTTCTCTCCTGTAGACAACTCTAGACTAGTAGCAAATGCTGGAATTTGTAGAGGCAATAACAGTAGTGTAGTCCTAAAAAATGAAGTGGGGGAACGCTCTTTATAATAATATTATTAGTATTATTATTATTATTATTAATATTCCATTATCCCTGGAAAAAGTGGGGGAACGGCGTTCCCCCCCCCCCCCACTACACCACTGGGCAACTACTTTTATCTGTAAATGAGGCTTGATTTGTCACCCTAGATGTTTCTACATTTCTTGCATCTTTCCCCCACCTTCCACAACACTGCTGCCGTCAACAAATCACAGCATGACACGCGATCTTGACAAGTATGAAGGGTACTTGAGGAGTCTTAATGAGACGGCTGTGTGACAGGAGGCTTTAAACTTCACTTTATTGCTAGTTGAACGTTCAACCATGACAGGTCAGCAGCTGTCAAGGGCTGATTCATGATTAACCCTTTAATGACCAGCGTGTACTAAAATGCATTGAGGCATATGTAGCTGGTTGTTTAAGGGTTAAAGATGGTGTTGTTGGTGGTGGTGGATGAAATCTAGCTCTGGCCTCTTTTGGAGAGCTCGCCCCTGCTTTATCATCTTCAGACTGGGATTAATTAATGAGTGCTGCCCTATGAAAATGTAGCTTTCAAAACAGCTATTCTAATGTTGCTATAATGATAGTTAATTTGATTGTCTGTTGACTATTAAAGTTTCAGCCATATATGAGACCTCAGCCATGGTGAAGTTGGCTTTACTTCTTTACTACTGACGCCATCACTGTCCACTGTGTCAACTGTGTTGCACTGATAGGCTAGCTGTGTGCCACAACGGTGACCTGAGACACTGTGTTTGCGCTGGATGCAATAAATCTTTTAAAGACCCTGCTTCGATTCTCAGAAGTGAATGAAGGTCCCCCATTTTCTGCGTGTGTTCTGTATGCAAGCCCAGATTTTCAGTTTCATTGCGAAGTAGGAAAACATTTGGCCGGCCGGTTGAGGAGGAGAGCAGTGCCAACATTTTCAAGTGGACGAGGCTCATTACGCACTCGTCTAAAGTGGAGATTTCCTGGTGCTGCTCTTCTGTTGGCCACCACCACCACCACCACCACCACCACTACCACCACTACCACCACCACCACCACTACCACCAGATCGATGTTGCAGTGATTCATTGTCCGAACGGAAGGGGAGAGATATCCCAGTCCCTAGTCACGTGTCAAGCTGTCTGGTCTAACTCCGGACGTCAGACAGAGGGGGGGGGGGTGAGGAGGAGCGGGAATGAAGGTATCAATCAATGCGTGCTTGCTTCGAAGCCTATATCTATGCTGCGAGATCAAAGCTGCACTCTGTCAATTGATTAGGGTATCTACAGCCAGACTGGTGCGATTACTGCAACCCTATTATGCGCTATATAAATGTTTATATACATACATATATATATATATATATACATACATACATATATATATATATATATATATACATACATTCGTGGTAGAGTGTGCATCGTCCGCTGATGAAGCTGAAGCTGGCTTATAAATACAGCAGCTGCAGCTGACTCAACCCCCCCGGCGGCGGTTCAGAGGGAGAATGCCAGGCACTGAAATAATAGATAATTAAAATTTCAAAGGTCATGAACGTTCTTTTGACCTTCACCATCGACTGATGTCGCCATGATTATGATTATGATTGTGGTGGTACAATGGAAATCATTGTAATGGATGATTAGATTAGATTAGATTTGTTGAGCGAAGTGAGCTTTATGTGCCCTTGGGGTAATCTAACGTATCAGTTGGGTATTAATTGAATTCGAACAATGGAACGAGAAAGCTAGTAAATATCCACCTGCAGTGAAAGAATGCGTCAGAAATTAATTTCATCTTAGTGAAACTTAGCACGAGCATTTCAGATCTTCAGATGTTCAATTTGACAATTTTTCATTTCAAGTTATTGTTTTATTGCTTATGACCTTAGCATGAATTTCATGCTCACAGTGCATTTCAAGTTGCAAGTGAAAGAGTATATTTCTACCTCTGGCTAGTGGCTAACTATTCAGTAATAAAAGGTAAATAGCATTACATATGACGGTATTACATTCCATTGACTAGTCACACTGCTGCTAAACAGTGGTGTAGTGGTGGGGGGGACGCGAGGGAACGCCTTTCCCCCACTTTTTCCCAGGTATAACGGAATATTAAAAATAATACTACTACTAATAATATTATTATAGGCCTAAAGAGCGTTCCCCACTTCATTTTTTAGGACTACACTCCTGCTGCTAAAACTATTGATATCACAAAGCAGCTTGAATCTTTCGCTTTGAATAAATTTTTTGAACATTTTCTCAAAGTTGCTGGATATGTAAGCTTATTGCTTGATTCTTGCCACACATATATATCTAAAAGATATTTTCAAGCAGCAATTATTTATTTTCTCAATATAGGGTAAAGTTTCACTGACATACATACAAACTGATAACAATGAATTACCACATTCCTTTACATGTTCTGCAAAGCTGAATTTATTCCTATATAAACGACCAACGATGAGCTTACCAAATTATTGCATTATTTTCTTCAGACGGCTAACAATATTTTTGTCTTAGCATCCGCGCGTTCGTCAGAGTCGTGCATGAATAAGACAAGTCGAACGCGACCGGTGGTTCGCTTAGTGAAGAGGATCGAGTCGGAGGCTGTGTGTGCATTTGAGCGAATGTTATGTCTCGCTCTTCTGTCCGGATTTATCGCGTTCTACATCAACTATGGACGACGAACGAACGATGGATCGATCGATCGATATGAGATGTGCCTTTATAATTCTCCACTGCACCGTTACATCTGAGACATTACTTGTCAAGGAGATCAGACTGCGTCCAATTAGGTTTCTGCTTATCTTCCGTTGTCTGGGGAATTGGTGATTGCATCTCTTTCCTCCGCTTCTACCCATGCAGTCGCAAACTACGATATATTCTCCACGGCTTCCTCGATGCCGCCGCGGCCGCCGCCGCTTCCCTTGAACTGTGCGCATGCAATCACGCCATTTCGATGTCTTTATGGAAATACTCGGCCATTGTTTGTGGTACTTCTGGGCGGGGGGCGGCCTATGTCGTTAGTGATTTTGACTTAGTGGGGATTTTCGATGTCTCAACTTGATTTTCATTTGAAGTCTCTTGGAATTTGGTGTCGTAGGCTATCCGGTATTGTTTCTATTGTACGCTGACATTCGTTTGTAATGAATTTCTTCCCGTGGGAATGTTTCCTGTCAGATTCCAGATTCTGTTACATCACTAGATAATAAGAACCATTATTATCTTTGCTTCCACAGTTATTCTTTCAACAGCTGGATTTTCTACTGTGTTTTCACTTCGTAAATCGGTACTTCCGTGATGTTATGCTAATCTGATGACATCGGCTTTGTTTGCAGTGCGGTGGTTCTGTAGCATTTGGTGATGGCTAAAGAGTTAGTAGGTGGTGATGTTTGTAACGTATCATTCAATGTATGTATGTATGTATGTGTGCCTGTTGGGTTAACGTAACTTAACATAATCTAGGAATAAGTGATTCAGAAGTCGTTCAGACTGTGTTAAAAACAAGGCGCAAGTTTGTGGTAACTTACCTGGTGTTTTCGTTGCATGCTTGTGTAGACCCTGGAATGAAAGCAAGGTGGTAATATAACAGGTGGTATTATAGCAAGCAGCAATGATGATAATGTTCAAATGTTTAAGTGGGAGTGGTGATTGTTGCCATATATCCTGTGTTGAATATATATATATATATATAAATCTAACCGCGTTTGGCACCTGATGAAAGATCTCCGAACTTTCTTCATTGATTGCTTTCGAAACTTCACCAAAACGTTTAGTTCCAACACGGCCGGGTTTGCAGAATGCTTTTTGGCAAAAAGCGCAATCTTTTAAGCTAAAAAAGCAACTTTGCAAATTCCGCCGTTTTCAACACATAGCCTACGCCCGTCAATAAGCCTTGCATACCATTTCGGGCATGTTTGTTCCGTAAATTTCTTTAGCGCATTTCATTACGGCCTTCGCATTTCATTACGGCCTTCTTGCTCAAGCGTTCTATGGTGTGATCCGCGTCGCCATCGCGGAGGGGGAGGGGGAGGGGGAGGGGAGGGGGAAGTCTTTTTTGCCACAGCAACGCGTGGCTGGGTACAGCTAGTAGGAAATAAAGATGCTAGAGGTGCTGGTTTTGGTTATTGGTAGTAGTTGGGGTCACCTGTTGATGAAAAATTGTGATCAAGGTGAAGTCAGTTATAGCCAGTAGTGTTCAATCTGGGCACCTTTGATGGAAGTCCCCGGATTTGTTTCCCCTTCCTCAGAGGAATATAACAAAGTGATAATAGTTTTGATTGCTATTGACATTATAAGTTTACATGAACTAATATGATTATAATAAGTATTGCTCACTATTGTATGATATATAATGCTGTTATTTACTATTATAATATATTATTCTATCATATTATAATGAGTATAATCTACTGTTATTTATCTGTGCTATTACTATAATTATTTGTATAACAAAATGGCAAAGTGATAACATAACATGTGTTATTATGACAAAAATAGCAATGATGCTTTCTTCTGCTTTCTTCTCTCCAGTATTATCTTTGAAATTACAAATTGCAAATTCCTAAATGTTTATATCCTTGAATATTTAGTAAAGCTATATCATTACGGCATGGCTTTCCAATTCAGTAGTTGAATGACTTTGGCAATAGATGTACCTGGAACTGATCAACTCGGCCATTTTGTTGTTGTTGTTAATATTTCTAGTTTTTATTAATTTAAATAAATGTCTGATTTACTAGCATTGTCTGTGGTCCAGTACAATCACGATTTCAGCCATATCTTTGCGATAAATCATGTGCACAGCTCGTTCGGCTGCTGTTGCAATCGTTTGATGCAATGTCCATATACATTCATTACAGAATACAGATATTATCTTGACAGTGCACCAGAGCAACAGCAGAACTGAGTTGCTGCCATTATTGAATAAATAATAAAAACAACAACAACAGCAACAACAACAACGATAATAATTATAATAATAATAATAATAATAATAATAATAATAATAATAATAATAATAATAATAATAATAATAATAATAATAATAATAATAATAATAATAATCTTTTAGCCATTAGCGTTGTCTTATAAATAAGGTAATTCCCAATGCTATGAACCTCAGTCCCGGATAATAATAATAATAATAATAATAATAATAATAATAATAATAATAATAATAATAATAATAATAATAATAATAATAATAATGATAAGTACCGGTACATTTATTGAAGTCTGAAACCACTCCAATCAGCACTGGAATAATAATTATTAGAACAATTTGGTTAAGAAATAAATGACAGCCTAATATGACACCATTACAGTGTGTAAGAATTTTAAAAAACTTAGAAAATTGGGGAGGGAACATTCCCTCCCCAACCCCTTCATTTGCTCGTAATTCTTCTTTGAGCAATCGTTCTTCCCCCTCCATGGCACATACCTCGATTTTCTCTTAGAAGAGAGTGACTAGGTTAAACATTGGTAATAACCCAGACTTGAACTGAAACCTTGTCATTAATATTGACCTTTGTGCCATAATTTATAGATAGGCCTATGGATATTTAGAACAATAGTTCTGGAACACAAGCTGCTGTGGCCGTCCAGGTGAGATCGTTTTATCACCTGTATTGCATTGTTTGCTGCACTCTAACTTGTAGTGGGACACACTCCTATTTATCAGCATTCATTTGCAAAGGAAATGGAAGGGTTCTTTTTTAGTGTCAGAGTTCGATGGTATGGTTAGGAATTCAATTGCAGTGGACTAGTGGAAAATCAAGTACCAATACCAGGTACCAGTGGCAGGTATACATTATGTCACTTATCTGACTACATGATTATGAAACTAGCTGTAAGCTTATTGGTTATACACGGAATGGACATTTGGCTTTATGTTATCCGTATGCTGTTGTGTTAATTTGATAATATGAGTGAGCCGTATAATATTATGCAGCTCTTGAATAGAGTATACTTACCGAAGCATGACAAGATGAT
Organism: Lumbricus rubellus; assembly: GCA_945859605.1. Taxonomy (NCBI): domain Eukaryota; kingdom Metazoa; phylum Annelida; class Clitellata; order Crassiclitellata; family Lumbricidae; genus Lumbricus; species Lumbricus rubellus. The sequence continues at coordinate 28,682,584 of OX243817.1, read as the reverse complement.
CTACGTTATGACTGGCTTCATGGACTGTATATATTTTTGTCTATGACAGGCACCTTATAATCCACTGCTTGTTATTATTGAGGGTCTCTACATGTCCAACATCTGTCTATCTTTACCCTGAGATAATCCTAAGACTTGATCTTAATATGTGAAGTCATGTGCTGCAGATGATAGGTATGCTTTTCTGACAAAGTGGAATAAATAAATGGTTGTGGCATCCATCTGATCAAAGTACAATGAATTCACAGGAAGACAATAACTTTAACCTACTCTTTCTTCTTTTTTGCATGCCCTTATCAGCAGCAGTTAATTATGATGTTGTTACTGCAAATAATGTTAAAATACACAGTAATTCATAAATGTGAATATTTGTAGTGCCTAGTTAGTGTGTTGCCATATGAAAATAATGCAGTTAAAGTTCAGGTTTTTTAAAACCTGTGATAAATAGTGGTTGAAAGCGTTTCTTGAAGGAGGAATGAACTCTGGCGCTCCAAAATCATTTATTTACCATTGGGGGGGGGGGGGAGTGGGGAGCAGGAATCTGCTCAGAAGTTGCTGCACAAGAACCCATGTCAGTTCTGCACCTTGGTTAAAGCTGAGTCTATTATTACTGATGGATTATGAAGCCGATGACAAGAATAATATTGTTAGGTTATTGACATAGATTATGTTTTTGGTTACATCATTCTGATACTTAGTTCTGCTGACGACTGTCATAGCGAAACGAATATATTTTATAAGCAGAACTTGCAGACTAGAAATAAAATGTGTTCCAAGGAAATTTTTTGTTGTTTTGAGTGATACAAATTCCTGGATTCACGTTACAACGTCGTTACATGCATCGCCTGTGACGCATAAGAAAATATGATCTCTGATTGGCTGACGGGTTGCGGCTTCATTTCCCTTCGATATTAGTCCCTGGTTCAACCAAAATGATTTGTGTGCAGTGATTACAGGGCTGAGGGATATCATGATCTGACTAGTGGGTGGATTCTGTTATGAATGCTGGTATTAACTTAAGGGTTGTATAATCAATGTATTGAATGTCCTGTGATTAACCTAACATTTATCTAGCACTATTTTTCCAAAATGATTGCTTTAGCTTCCATGCAGTTGCACCGATTGTTTGCTCGATATGATTTCAATTGGTTGGTGATCAATAAGTACAGGAGACGGGTTTATGGTGTACATGTGTACATATAACTTTTGTGTGGCCACAGCTAACATCCCTTTTATAACCTTTGCTTGCTGTCTGATGAGTTTCGCCTTCTAATTCAAAGACCATTGGGAAGTTTATTGTGAAGGGTTTGTAGTGAGAGTAATTATTGCAATCCATCATGAAACTCCACATTTTCATGATGCACCACTTGAAGGCTGAGCACAGGGCACCAGCTTATTCACAAGCAGTGGGCTGTGTCTAGTCAGAAGGGTTGTCCATTCAGCAACATCAATTGAAGACATGAATAATGATGAGTTTAAACTTTAAAGGATACTACGAAAGCAAGACTTAGCCTGCAGAGTTTCTTCGTCAAGTGACTGTGTGATTATCTCCTATGATTAGATCACACCGAGGTCAGTCTGATCTAAGAAGGTCTTAATTAGATTCTAGTGTTCAGTCACACTTGGTCTGGTCGTTTTGCCGGGCGGATGGGGTGCCAGTGCACCATAACACAGGATGAGTCTCCGATAATAATTTGATTGTTGTCGCCATCCAGCAGGACACTAAGTCTGGGTCAACTTTATTTCACAAGTGACTCCCCATGGACGGACCGAATGGGTGGTAGAGGTCGCTACCCAAATGCCCGGCATCCACAGGCGAGGACCGAATGGGTGGTAGAGGTCGCTGCCCAAGTGCCTGGCATCCACAGAGGCGAGAAGCGGCCGTCGTTCGGTCTGGACCAGTGCAACGACTGTCTTGTCGGTCGGGGGAAAGAAGAATTATGGACACGATCCCTTGGCGCTGTTACTGTCTGATTGAACAGTCTGACTTACATTGGTGGCGCCATCTCCTGCCAACCGAAAGAACGATTTATCGCCTCAAATTACCCTCCGAGATAGAGACTCTTTGTATTGATTCCGCATTGAATGATGGCCGCCGATCGACCGACCGCCGGAAACACCGTCGGCGCACGCGAAATGGCGCCGCGCCTCAGCCCCGCCGAAGTTATATACGAAGAAGTTAAACAAAAGTGACTTATCTTTCCAGCGGAATTGTCTCTGCTCGTCCGTCCGATTTCTCGTTATTGAACGACCATATTTATACATCTTTTTCGGGAAATAGTTTAAAGTGTAGGGGAAGTGACAGGAATGGCTTTGCATGCGGCCACGATCGAAGACCTGTGTTGTTTGAAGCAGACTGTTTTGCTATAAGCTCGTCGCGACAAAGATGGGAATTGTTGCTGAACGATCGGATTTGTATGGATTTATTTCTAATGGAAGCATACTGCATGCTGTGACGTTCTTGAATGGACTTTGTAATAACATTGTGTCATGATGGAACACTAAATATTATAAAACGTCTAAAAACACTCGTGTCTAGCTCAGTTAGATAGCTTTTAAGGTAGCTGAATGGAGCTATAATAACTTAGTAAATGCCTGGATATTACATACATATAATGTGTATATATTTACAAGGTTTCAAAGACAATTAAATAAGTGATATACATCAGGTTCAGACTTTATCAATTCCTTGCATGACTGCCTAGCATTTGCTGGACTCGCAGCTACGCCAGTGATGGCAACTGGTAGCCCAACTATCGATTCGATATTGGTCCACAACTGTAGCTTCAAAGCCTGCATCATTACCCACCAAAGATGAGAATACCAAAGCTGATGCTCATGAAGATGGACTATGAAAAGTTGAACTCTGATGTTCAGCATTGAAAGCCATTGAGTGGGTAAAAGTCTTCTAACAGAGCTTTACGACTTCTATAGCACCATCATTCATGCATTCAAGTATTTCTATAGCACCAGCGTCTAATGCACCAGTCTTTTGTTGATGCACCAGAGCCAAACTGTAGTGAGTTCACTGTCCTCAATATCAGTTGGTAAGACGAGGGTTGGTGCAGCCAATGGAGTATAAAGGTGAACCTGATAGATGTTCCATGTGAATGAAATGGTGAGGGGAGGAGAAGGAGAAGAATATAAGACAACGATGATGATTAATTAATTAATTCATTCAAGTATTTATATCTATACCGCCTCTTCAAGGAAACTACTCAGAGGTGCTCCCGACTCCAGCACGGCCAAACAGAACAGTTTTTAAGTGCTTATAGAATGTGTCAGAGCGTGATCTGGGGAACAGAAGCAGCTCAAATGGGAGGGCATTCCATACAACCGGGCCAACCACAGAAAAAGCATGGCTCTGCAATGATAGAGGTAGAGTATGATGACATGACAATGACTAGGACATAAATCGTAACAGAATTAAAGTGACAAATATTGTGTATTGATTAATGGTTTGCTGCGTGCATCTAATGTGATGGAATTAGTTTCCTATTGATCACAGATCTCCAATGTTGCCACTCTATGGCTGATACATATCAGTTGCAAATGACTTGGTGCTTTGCAATTCCTGGGCTATTTCTTCTTGTCAAATGGTTGGAAATTGCCAATCCATCATTTCCTTCAGTGGCTTTTATTTTTATTGTCTCATCGACTTACTGGTGTGTTTTATGTCTGACTGTCGTCATCGTTGATCAATGTGAATTGAACATGCAGACATTATTTCCTTGCTTCTTTCTTCTTCAACGTCATATTCTTTTGCATCATTATCTTATTGCTTTCTTCAGCATGTATACCTGCACTTCTTTTTCATCATTATTTTATTTATAATCTTCAGCATCTTCATCTGTTGCATCATCGTCTTATTTCTGTCTTCAGCATCTTCTACATTCGCAACATTATCTTATTGCTTTCTTTAGAGTATCGTTCCTGCACTTCTTTTTCATAATTATTTTTATTTATATCTTCAGCATCTTCATCTGTTGCATCATTATCTTATTTCCTTCTTCAGCATCTTCTTCTTTTGCATCTTTTGCATCATTATCTTATTGCTTTCTTTAGTGTACCATACCTGCTTCTTTTTCATCATTATTAATTTTTATATCTTGCTTCAGCAACCTCTTTTGCATCATCACCTAGTTGCTTCCTTCAATCTATCTGCTTCTTTGTCATCATTATCCTATTCCTTTCTTCTCCTAATCGTCATCTTCTTTCCCATTTTGCTTTTATCTCATTGCTCCCTTCCTCACCATCCAATGGCATCCATATCCTGCTCTTCTTCCTCTTCAACCCTATCCTCCACTTCCTCCTTCTCCTCTTCCTATTCCTCTTCCTCTTTTCCGTTCTTCGTATTCATTAGTGGCTGTTCGCCCTTGACTGGATGATGATGGATGCTAGCAATCATGAGCTGCAGTGGAAGAACGCTTTTAAAATATATTTTCTACCATTCGGTCAGAACTCGCATTAAACTATCTATACGGCCGTGGAATATGAATTCCACGCAGGAGCTAGCTGTCTGGATCTGTATTCATGGGGCGGAGAAAGAAGTCAGGTTTATTAGGAAGGGCGTTTCCGGTGAGGGTGCAATGGACGAGGGAAACATCTGCGGCTGCTCTTCGTGATGATGGGTCTGTGTTATTGTCGGGAATTAAGACTCCTCGTTCTGACCCTCTTATATAATGCTCAATGCCCTCTCGGCCATGATCATAGGTCTGTGATGTAATCCATAATCAGTGCTGTAAGTCGTGGTCAGTGATAGGTCAGTCGCAAAGCATAAGAATGGTCAATGGTCATTGGTCAGTGATATAAACCAAGATTTTTCATTGGTCAGTGACATAGCCAAAGATTAGTAATGGGTCAGTGACATAACGCAGGATTAGTGATTGGTCGGTGACTCAGTACAAGATTAGAGATAGATCAGTGACATAACACAAGATTATACATGGGTCAGTACTCAGTAGCATTAGTCAATATATTTTATAATAATTATAATTACATGGTTTTCCAAAAATCAGTTTTTCACACTCTCCTAATCCGACTTTCACTTCTGAAGGGTCATTTCTACCTCAGGGTCTTGCAGTGACGATGCTGGATTGTTAACTAGACTTTTGTGGATTGAAATCTCAACTTTGATCAACCGCCAACTTGACTGACCACACATAGTGGGGCGCTGTGGTCTAGTGGTGGCGTCGTTGCCTTGGAGCCGGAAGGTCCGAGGTTCGAATCCACTTCGCCGCTTAAGGACCTTGGGCAAGTCCTTCACTTACAATTGCTCAGCGCTTCGGCGTGAAACTCCGATGCAGTGTTCGCTCTGCATCGGGAGCGCCTCTGAGTAGAGAGAGCTTGAAGGGGCGCTATAACAAGTGCACATACAAACAAACATAGAGTCTGTCTGTGGACACTCACCCTCATATGCTGATTCTAAGAAAAAGGAGGTTTCTAGCAATATGCCTCTTGGGGCAAGCTTAAAGGGGACTACACTTCTTCTTTTGCTGCCAACTCAGATAAAAAAATAATGACAATAATTTGACATCACTGTTAGTGGGCTTAGATTGTCTTTTGGGTTGCAGGTTGTATAGAAGGCCATGTAAAAGGGTAATTCAAACTGTTTTCTTGTCTGCATTTTACAGTTTCTGGTGATATTTTTTCAGTTCAAGCAGACAGTCAAGTGAACAATGGACATACCCGTAAACACAACGTTATTGGTGAGTGATTCATTTTGATAAAATATGGGTGAGTTCCTAAAAAATCCCTGATAACTATTTTTGCTGGTTTGCACAATTATTGACTTCAAAATTTGCAGTAAATGTACTTCTTTACTTAAACGAAAGAATGTCAGTATCTGCAGATAATTCGTTGATTATCTAATATACTAATGAAAAGCTACTTTAAATAGCCATATAAATTTCTATCAGCTTTTAGAAGAGTACCGGTAGCTAGCTTCTAATATGATTTTAACCCTGTGCACCTTTGAATAGCATTGATTGTTTGAACCTGTATGCTCACTATTATAAGTCATGGTCTGAAGCAACATTGACACAGATTCAGAGTGCAAGAGATACCACAAGCAGTATGTCTATGTTACATAGCCGGGCATTTTGTAGGAACTTTTAACCCTTTTTCGACTGCATGTACAGGATTTCCCATACCATTTGCTACATTTTGGTCGATAAAGAGTTAAGAATCCCCTAATGTAAACAATTGTACAGTTTAAGGTTTCACTAGATGCAATCATCTTAACTATTTTGCATGAAGTGGCAGATGCCTGATAATTTGAATAAGTTAACAACAGATTTTTGGGATGCTATATATAATAATTATATATTTATTAGTTCCTTAACAATTTTATGACGAGCTGCATTTTTTCCGAGTCAATTTTAATTTTAGTAGATGCTGATTGTCAAAGTTTTAATTTTCTATTGAATTACGTGAAAATGAAATTCTTTGGCATGGTTGTTGTTGTCAAAGGCTTATTTTTCTTTCCTGTTTTTCCTGTAGAAAAAGTTCCTCCAAAGACTGACTACTATCCAAAAAATGAGAATCGTTTGCAAGGTAAAAAGACTTGTTTCAGTTCTTTGAGGTGTTTCTATATTCACCTGCATTAAATAGTAAATCATCATTTTTGTCCTGCATTCATTCTTTCTATGGACTTATATAGCATCCCTTCAAGAAATCTCATCAGGCGTGCTCCCAGCCCAGCCACGGCAAAAGAAAACTGATTTGAAGGATTTACGAAGCATAGTTTCAGATTTTAAGTTCTAAAAGGTGGAGGATAAATTTTAAAACATTTTAAGTTTTACACCTTCAAGTCTAAACTTAATTAGGACCATTCTGTTTCAACTTACGAACCCACTGCTGCATGACTTCTGGTCTCCCAGACTCAATTGGATTTCGATCCAGCTTCTCAAATGATCTTTTACTCTACAATTTCACTTGAAGTAACTAACCAGCATTAGATACTTTGTGCTTCATTAATGAGTGTAATGGAGCTACAAAAGTCATTTTGAGATTTTTTATTACAATTTCTATGCATAGAAATGTTGAAGAATTGTCTATTCCAGCAGATTAGGACTCTGGGATTTGAAGAGTCGCTGGTCGGCCATTGCATCCAACTGAAGGCTTTCCACACACAACTCAATGTATCCTATCGTTCTTTACTCTCCTCTTCCTGTCTCATGTGATCTCCCCTTTACTGCTTTAATCTTTGTCTTCGTCCCAACGTATTTTCTCATCCATCTTCCTCATTCTGTTTGCTTCTTTCATGCATTGTACCCACTGCACTTACGCCCATCCGTTTAATTTCCCTCATCACTTCCTTCTCTTCATTCTTCTCCTCTGTTCTGTCTTCCTCCTCCTCCTCTCCACTTCTCTTTCATCCTCCTCCTTCTCTAATCGAGATCTTTTTTAATCACTATCCTCCTTCTCTATATATCACCCATCTCTTATGATCCTACATATCTTCCTCATTATCTTCCTCCTTTTTATCTTAAATATCCCTGTCTACCCAGCCCTACTCATCTTCCTTCCCTATCCATCTATTCCATCTCTTCCTTTATTCCTCCATGCAAAGCGTTCTCCACCCTTTGCCCACCGCACCATTCATTCCATATAGAATCAGATGGAAAATACGTTGGGCTTTCCATAGACTTTGTGAGAAAAATCATTTGCACTGAATAGAGGGTGGTGCATGAGAAAGCGGCAGATTGCTGCTGTTTGTCTACGGAAAGCCTGAGCTGTGTACAATAATTGCTGGTCGTCGTCATCGTCGTCGTCCTCCTACTCTATATATCTATGCCTGCTAATTGTTCGCGTGGGTAAATACCGCCTCAATATTACAACTGCTGAGCAAGCATGGTCACTCTTATCCCTACTTAATTATTATGGCCTGGCCGAGAGGAATTGCTGGGATTTGTCTACCGTGTTGGTGCTTCAGCAGTAAGGACCTTTCGGACTAGTGGTTGTAATTGAAATATAGGCCTATAGGTTGTGGCTTTAGTCCAGTTGTGGTGAGTGAGCCGTAGCTGTTGCAGTGTCATCAATTGGTGCATCCCTAGACGCTGTTATGAGTTACGGTTTGGATGGACCATAATAAACTCTTGCGTGCACTTCACACTTGCGCGAAGTGCCAGTGGCTCAGGAAATGTGTAAGAGATATATTATGTGGACCAACTACAGACCTAATGTAGATAAAGCTATATGTTTTATCCGATAAATATCTATATAGGAATATTTCTGTAATAATTATAGAATACTTACTGTACCATAATTTATTATTATTATTGTTGCCATTTTTTACAACCATTGGATACTGGATACTGACGAAATGGAAGGCATCTAGGCAGTGTTTCCCCCTCCCCCTTGGCCCGCAGGCCAAAAGTGGCAATTGTGAGTGAAGAACTTGCCCAAGGTCCCTACGAAGCAGCTCAAGGTGGATTCGTACCTGCAACCCTCCGGCTGCAAGGCAACGAACATACCCAATACACCACCGCGCCCCACAAATGCGACATGGTCAGCTGGTCAGTCACATGCTTCTTCTATGATGCGATATGATTTCTGTTTTGTGTACACTGAATGAACTTGTAATGACCTTGGGTGGTGTGGACACGTTGACTGTGAATTTATTCCTCCGTTGTCACCAAGTATTCGAATAATGTTGTTTGGTCGGTTTCTATATAAAGCTCTCTCTTGTCGACAGCAAATGTCTTCGTTCAGCTTTTTCTTTTATATTGTTCGATGCTGCTGTGCTGCTGTACAGAATTTGCTCGTCGCATTTGCTGCTGAATCAGAGCGAACGACGACATCCGTGTGAATGATATTGTTAACGGATGAGACTGCTGCTGCTGCTGCTGCTGCTGCTGCTGCTGCTGCCGCTGCAGAAGATGCTGGTGATGGGATGATGGGTGGCGATGGGCCACCGGTCTGTGGCACTGAGGAGGAGGAGGAGAAAGGAGTAGAAAGGAGAAGGAGGAGTAAGGAAGAGGAGGAGTATAAAGAAGAGGAGTAGGAAGAGGAGGAGGAGGAGAAAGAGGAGACCAAGAAAGAGAAGGTGAAGGAAGAGGCGGATGAGGAGAAGGCGGGAGGGGAAGAAGAGGAGGAGGCGGAGGAGGAGAAGGCGGGAGGGGAAAAAGAGGAGGAGGCGGAGGAGGAGAAGGCGGGAGTGGAAGAAGAAGAGGAGACGGAGGAAGAGGAGACCAAGAAAGAGAAGGTGAAGGAAGAGGCGGAGGAGGAGAAGAGGAGAAGGCGGGAGGGGAAAAAGAGGAGGAGGTGGAGGAGGAGAAGGCGGGAGGGGAAGAAGAGGAGGAGGCGGAGGAAGAGAAGGCGGGAGAGGAGAGGAGGCGGAGGTAGAGGAGGCTAGAGAGGAAGAGGAGGCGGGGAGGAAGAGGAGAAGGCGGAGACATCCTAGATGGGTTGTCCAGTTGATGCTGCTGCTGCTGTGAACCATTCAGCTTGCATTCCTCAGAAATTGATATCGATTTTCATTTGTTTTGATTGGTGCGACAGGGACTGTAGCGATTGTATCATCTTGCAGTCGATGACCTCCAATCTTGCAATCCTCCTCCACCCTCCCCTGCTCCTCCTCATACTCCTCCTCATGCTCCTCCTCCTCCTCCTCATCCCCCTCCTCCTTGTGCACGTCCACTTCCTCCTCCTCCTCCTCCTCATGCTCCTCCTCATGCTCCTCCTCCTCCTCATCCCCCTCCTCCTTGTGCACGTCCACTTCCTCCTCCTCCTCCTCCTCCTCCTCCTCCTCCTCCTCCTCCTCCTCCTCCTCCTCCTCCTCCTGCACGTCCACTTCCTCATCCTCCGTAGCAAAGATTTCAGAAGGGATTGCGAAATGTTGCGGAGGCTGGACTGCTACGTCGGACGGACGCCGGTTATAAATCCTCGTCAGATGCGAGAACTTTCTGATCTCAAAGAAAATTGGGAATCCTATCTGGTTACGAGATCCTTTGTCTCCGCTGGACATTGATATGCAAGTGCGCCGTTTGCCTGCAAATTGGATGTAAAAGTCTTTACTGTTTTGTGTGCGGTGGCGGCCGATGTCTTGCATTGTGTCTCGAACAGTTCTAATGCCTCTAAAAGCTTCAGTTTTGTCAGCTTTTAAGGCTTTGTTTTCGGTTATGGTCTTGCTGCTCTTGCAAGTTGCATGGGTATCAGGGCTGTTTTTAAGGAATTTTTAGAACTGCACAACTCCTTTCCTTTCCCATCCTCCATGGTAAATTACTTTCAATCTGGGGACAATGAGCTTTTTGGCTAGTTTTAACTGCACAGAAGTGCTTCTACAACTGCACAAATCCATTAGAGCTGTACATTTTGTGTACAACTGCACGTTAAAAAAAGCCCTGATGGGTATGTCTTGATAAGAAATGGAATTCGGGTGCACATGTACTGACCAGCCAGATGCAGATTAATCATTAGATCAATGAACTGAGATACTATGGTGTGCACTCTGCACTTCCTATGCCAAACATAAATCTGGCAGAATAAAGCCAATGTGGCCTCACTGCAGCTCAAAGTTTATTTACTGCATACCGAAGGACCAAAGGTTGTCCAGAGTTGGAGCAGATTGGCCGCTCCTTCATAACTCGTATGTGTTAGACATCACCTGCTTACACCTAGCAATATGGCTTGTGGTGTAGTGGTGGCGTCGTTGCCTTGGAGCCGGAAGGTTCGAGGTTCTAATTCACCTTGCCGCGTAAGAACCTTGGGCAAGTCCTTCACTCACAATTGCTCAGCGCTTGGGCATGAAACTCCGATGCAGTGTCTGCTCTGCATTTGGGAGCGGCGAGCGCCTCTCAGTAGAGAGATTTTGAAGGGGCGCTATAACAAGTGCACATACAAACAAACAAATATGCATATATGTGCATACAGATATATTTAGTCATTATTATATATTGTTTCTTTGATTTGGACAGTACTGGGCAACTTTCTCAGAGTCTAGTTATAGTTTGCTCTAAACTCTATTTGTTGGTTGCCCTATTTTGCCAGCGAAATATACCGATACTGTTACTTACTTTAAGAGTTTAAGACACTGTATTCGTCCAATAATGGCATGCCTGCTTCAGCTGGAGTCCTTGGAGTCTGGATCGTGGGATTGAAGGACATGTCAGCCACACCAAAGAATTGAACAACAGCGTTATATTTCAAACTGTAAACCTATGTTAATGGTTTAACTGGAAGTCATGTATTTCTGTAACGCTCGTAGGCCCACCTTTCTCCCGATCGGGGCGCTACTCCCGATCGTTGCCGTGGAGAGGTGGCCATACTTTTTAATAGGTGCGTTGGACCTGGGGCAAATGAACCGGTCAGACCAAATTCCTTTGGTCTCGCTCCCGTGTTCGGGTTCAAATCCTTTCTAAGGGGAAATTGGTCATGGTTTAACAAGGTGTCCGAGGGCGTAGGCACGGTCCTTGGTCGGTTGACAACCTCCGGACCGTAGTCCGGAATATCTGGGTCCGTTTGTGCACCTATTGTGAGCGTCCTAGTATTTGTTTCTTCCTCCAATCTTTCCAACCGTTCCCGTTCCGACAAATTCCACCGTTCTTCCTGAGCCCTCCCAACCTTCAGGGCCTCCTTCATTCTATTTAGTCGTGCAACCATTTGGTCAAGGGGTTCAAGGACTACTTCCAGGGAGGCATCCCTTACTGCTTCTTCTTCCTCTGAACTCAATTCCCCCTCAATGGCTAGTAAGTTTAGAGAAGGAGAAGCCATTTGATTTATGATAGTGTAATCAAGCAAAACATACGTGGTAATGCAATGGCTACGCCTAATTAGCACAGAAGAACAATATAATGTGAACCACTAAACTAAATAGAAGAGACTACCTACTCTAGATTAATATAGCAAAGTCCTACTCTAGAAAAAGGTTTGTAAAGTCACACAATTATTACTAATAGTTCACTTAAGGTGCTAGACGGTTCTATACCCGTTCGCCTAATATTCACGAGACTAATATTACAAAGTACAAGTAAGCACAACTCTCAAATATCATTCACACATTCAGCCTATAGTAGCAAAGTGAATATACAACAGTTCAAGACACGCGGTTACTCTTGCAAATGTCCTTTATTCATTCAGCCTATAATGGTGAAGCGACTATTATACAATTCACGTACACGTGACTACACTCTCAAATGTCACTCATTCAACATAGAGTAGCCAAAAATGATATTAAATGCACAAAAGCCCTAGCTTCTGCACGGAAACACCCTAGAACCCAGACAATGGTTTAGTCCTTAACTTAGCAGAGGCCTACAATTAAATATCTCTTTTCGCACAAATGAATAAACTACGAAGTACTACCCGTTCGAAAAGGGGGCGTTTCCCGTCACTTCTCCATACAGCATGACGAACGAAACTCGGCCAACGGTATTCTACTGCCACAGCTGTGTCTTCCGTTGCAAGGACCGTCCTTCCGTGGTTTCTTCTTCCACCTTGGTTTCGACCATTTAAACTATTAACTCAGCGTAAAGTTATCGAAACCTAACTTCGCAGTTGCACAAAAGTTTCTTCCCGGTTCCACAGTCACGTGACGACCTTCTCGTTCCGCTTCAAGAATAGCTCTGCCCACGCCGTCGGAATTCAACTCTCTTCTGCCCACGTTCCAAGGGAAGCTCAATCTTTTATACTGCCTACGCCCTCTAGCGATTAAACCATCAGCCCGCCTTTAAACACCAGCTGCCTTAATCCACAACAGAGCAAAAACCCATCCCCTGTAACGAGGATAGAGTTCGTTACACTCTCTCCAGCTCGCCCCACAAAAATTCTGTACTCACAGAATTTTTCCTTAAGTAGGAACCCAATTCCTCTTAACCAATTAAACAACCATGCACACACACAATAAACGGAGGTCACAAAAATGCCCACTTAACTAACACAAGAAAAACAATCATCATTCACCAAAACGGCAGAACAATTTCACACACAAATACAACCGCAAATACAGTCACACCAAATATCGTCTGTCGCTACCAACAACGACTACCGTACGACCATACACACAATACACAATAATCTCAAATAATCAACTCCAGTTACACTCAAACAGCTGTAACTTCCATTCATCCATATGCAAAACACAACTAACCTCAAATCATAAACTCCGGTTACCACCAACGATAACTCTCAACATACAACAATATGCAATACAAAATAATAAATTCCGGTTACCACCAACGATAACTCTCACATACAACAATATGCAATACAAAATAATAAATTCCGGTTACCACCAACGATAACTCTCCTCATACAACAATATGCAATACAAAATAATAAATTCCGGTTGCCACCAACGATAACCCTCATCATACGACAATATGCAGAACAAAATACCATCAAATCATAAATACTCCGTTACCACCAACGATAACTCGCACACATCAACAATATACAATGCAAAAATTCCTCAAATTAAAAATACTCCAGTTACACTTACACAGCTGTAACTCTCATACATCAGCAATACACAATACAAAATCATCAAATCATAAATCTCAGTTACACTCATACAGCAGTAACTTCCATACGACAATATGCAGAACAAATATTCTCAACACAAATTAAATAACTGCAGCTCAATCTACGACGTTAACTAAACATTCCTACAGTTTCAGCTAACACCATAAACAAACCCACAACGACCCCCATTAACCATAGGCCAATAGTTAAACCATTCCCTACATGAAACGGCCCCATCTTTCCACCTCGACTGGATACTACGAGACGAAACTTCAATGGCAGGCGTGTCGACATGCGAGGTACCAGTGTACACCGTCTCTGGTACAACTTCAGGAACCGGGGACAAATACCCTGCAGTTCGGTCCTCAGCATCGAAGATTTCGTCCTCCTCAGTCTCTGGATCAGCGACTGGAACTTCTGGGACGAAGACCTGCTCGACAGCAGCAGCTGGAGACGGTGAAGGCGACACCACAGGTTCGACTACTTCTGGAGGCACGATGGTGACGTCAGAACCCGCCGAAGAGGATCCTGGTGGCGGAAGAGGAGGTTCAGTCATTTCCAGCACGGTAGGCGGGACCGCGCGATGGACTGAATGCGGACTGTCAGGCGGCGAGCGTCTTCTGGATCGTTTTCTGGATCGTTTTCTGGACCGTTTAGGAGCAGAAGATCCGATCACCGGACGATTCTGAGTAGCGTCATCATTGACCAGGATCGTCTCTCGATGCGGGCAATTTCGGATCAGATGAAAGCTGGACAAGCATTTATGGCAACGTTTTGGTCGGAAGGTAGGTTGATTCACACGCGCTTTACCATAGCCATTCCATGGTCCAGTGGGTTGAAGCCAAGGAGGAGGATACGGTTGCACTGGATGAAATGTAGGCGGGTACTGGAACGAAGGCGCAGGATAATCTTGAGGAAATCCCTGCATTAGCGGCGGAATTTGTGATCGAATAGTCTTCTCCAGTTGCTCGACCCTCCATTCCAGATCCCTGACCGCCGGATCCAACTCCGGGACGGTATGAACTCTCGTGGGTTGTTGAGGAGGCGCTTCGAACTGCGTGGAGCTGTTCGAAGAGGTAGACGACGACAGAACACGTTCAGGAGGTGGAATCACCTCAGCTGTAGACGTGGCAGCTGTAGCAGTGGAGATTGAATATGTTTGAGTAGCGACTGTGACCTTCGCCGATATGCTCTGAGTCGACGACGATGAATCTCCACCGGTTGTCCCAAGTTGAAGGCGTTCGTGACCGTTACCAGATCTCGAGAAGCCATAGGACTGAGCTCCCACGCAGGTAGGACGATTCTGGCGGCGACCAGCGAATTCGGCGCCCACGACTGGCTCCTCCTGGTAAGCATCACCTCTGATGAAAGCGTCTGGAAACGAAGGACCATTCTTGAACCTCGCCTCGTCCGCCGGGTCCCAAGGAAGGTAGGATGACAGAGGCAGCGAAGCGACGAATGAAGGCGTCACCGAAGTTTCTGAGTACGTTCTCAGTGCGTAAGTTGGTACAACGGACGGAATGGGGCGGCTTTCATAGGCGTTCATGACCCTTCCGTCACGAAGTGCAGCATCCTCTGGGTTGGCTGAATCTCGTTGTGCCTGCTTCGCAGGGGAAAGCGGACCATGACGACGTTGAGATATCGCTTCCTCATTCGGCGCGCTCCTCCGGCATGGTCGTAGCATTGACGGAACACCGGGCTGCGAACTTTCTGGAATCGGTCGTTGTCTGACGTCACGATCCACCGCCACAGATTCCGCCGGATCTTGAAACACAGACCATCTCACAGCAGTCACTGGGTCAACTGTTATTTGGGCTCTATCTAAACCCCAATTTTCCTCCCATAAAATATTCTTTAATTGTATTTCTCTGCTAGAATCATGGGTTAACTTATCAGGTTCATAACATGCACCTCTAGAAAAGTTAGTAACCCCATCTGCACCTCTAGAAAGATTAGTAAACCCTTCTGCTCCTCTGGACAAATTATCTATCCCTTCCACTCCTCTGGAAAAATCATCAATCTCATCTGCTCCTCTGGAAAAATTATGTATCCCATCTGCTCCTCTGGAAAAATTATCTATCCCATCCTCGTCGCCATTGTAACGCTCGTAGGCCCACCTTTCTCCCGATCGGGGCGCTACTCCCGATCGTTGCCGTGGAGAGGTGGCCATACTTTTTAATAGGTGCGTTGGACCTGGGGCAAATGAACCGGTCAGACCAAATTCCTTTGGTCTCGCTCCCGTGTTCGGGTTCAAATCCTTTCTAAGGGGAAATTGGTCATGGTTTAACAAGGTGTCCGAGGGCGTAGGCACGGTCCTTGGTCGGTTGACAACCTCCGGACCGTAGTCCGGAATATCTGGGTCCGTTTGTGCACCTATTGTGAGCGTCCTAGTATTTGTTTCTTCCTCCAATCTTTCCAACCGTTCCCGTTCCGACAAATTCCACCGTTCTTCCTGAGCCCTCCCAACCTTCAGGGCCTCCTTCATTCTATTTAGTCGTGCAACCATTTGGTCAAGGGGTTCAAGGACTACTTCCGGGGAGGCATCCCTTACTGCTTCTTCTTCCTCTGAACTCAATTCCCCCTCAATGGCTAGTAAGTTTAGAGAAGGAGAAGCCATTTGATTTATGATAGTGTAATCAAGCAAAACATACGTGGTAATGCAATGGCTACGCCTAATTAGCACAGAAGAACAATATAATGTGAACCACTAAACTAAATAGAAGAGACTACCTACTCTAGATTAATATAGCAAAGTCCTACTCTAGAAAAAGGTTTGTAAAGTCACACAATTATTACTAATAGTTCACTTAAGGTGCTAGACGGTTCTATACCCGTTCGCCTAATATTCACGAGACTAATATTACAAAGTACAAGTAAGCACAACTCTCAAATATCATTCACACATTCAGCCTATAGTAGCAAAGTGAATATACAACAGTTCAAGACACGCGGTTACTCTTGCAAATGTCCTTTATTCATTCAGCCTATAATGGTGAAGCGACTATTATACAATTCACGTACACGTGACTACACTCTCAAATGTCACTCATTCAACATAGAGTAGCCAAAAATGATATTAAATGCACAAAAGCCCTAGCTTCTGCACGGAAACACCCTAGAACCCAGACAATGGTTTAGTCCTTAACTTAGCAGAGGCCTACAATTAAATATCTCTTTTCGCACAAATGAATAAACTACGAAGTACTACCCGTTCGAAAAGGGGGCGTTTCCCGTCACTTCTCCATACAGCATGACGAACGAAACTCGGCCAACGGTATTCTACTGCCACAGCTGTGTCTTCCGTTGCAAGGACCGTCCTTCCGTGGTTTCTTCTTCCACCTTGGTTTCGACCATTTAAACTATTAACTCAGCGTAAAGTTATCGAAACCTAACTTCGCAGTTGCACAAAAGTTTCTTCCCGGTTCCACAGTCACGTGACGACCTTCTCGTTCCGCTTCAAGAATAGCTCTGCCCACGCCGTCGGAATTCAACTCTCTTCTGCCCACGTTCCAAGGGAAGCTCAATCTTTTATACTGCCTACGCCCTCTAGCGATTAAACCATCAGCCCGCCTTTAAACACCAGCTGCCTTAATCCACAACAGAGCAAAAACCCATCCCCTGTAACGAGGATAGAGTTCGTTACACTTCATTACAATGAAAAACAAACAGATGAGCAATTAACAATCATACAGCAATGAATGGTCTACAATAATTATGAAAAGATGTTTTGCTCAGTTCGGAGCGCCTCTGAGACTGAGTAGTTTTTTTACTTGAAGGAGCGCTATATAAATTTATATCTGAATGAATGAATGAATGAATGAGAACATCTGCTCATAATTGTAAACCATTCATTGCTGTATACCTTTTCTCATAAAACAGTTCCGTTTGTACCGTTCTTTTTTCCCACAGATCCATGCAAGCTGATGACTTGTTCATTTGGAGCACAGTGTATCGTCAACCCATCAACAGGTGGCGCTAAATGCCATTGTCAGCAAGTCTGTGCAGAACCATTCAGTGCAGTCTGTGGCAGTGACAACATAACATACAGCAGCGAATGTCACCTGAGAATCAAAAGTTGCAATTCGCAGAACCAGATTCAAGTTCACGCTTACAAGCCATGTGGTGAGTATATATTATTTTGAAACGAGAATCGGAAAGTTTCAGCTTAACTTTTTAGGCCTATAACTTTGTAGTTTAAGTGCAATCAGTCATTTCTTTGTATTTAACTGCTAATTTAAATGTTGTTGCAGCCAATCATTTCCTTGATATTTGTATTTAACTGCTAGTTTAAATGTTATTGGAACCAACCATTTCCTTGATATTTTGTATTAGCTGTTAATTTAAATGTTAATTCTACCAATCATTTCCTTGATATTTTGTATTTAACTGCTAATTTAAATGTTACTGAGGCCAATCATTTTCTTCATATTTTGAAGTAACTGCTAATTTGAATGTTACTGGAACCAATCATTTCCTTGATATTTTGTATTAGCTGTTAATTTAAATGTTAATTCTACCAATCATTTCCTTGATATTTTGTATTTAACTGATAATTTAAATGTTACTGAAACCAATCATTCGCTTGATATTTTTAAGTATGGAAATTGTTACAGAAAAAATTGTGATTCCTGAGGTAGACCTGGCTTAGAAGTCTACGGTTTTCAGTGTACTCTTGCATATGTATATATCAGTCATATGCATTGCTCGTGAATAAGCTGGTGCCCTGCGCTTGACTTTCAAATGGCGCTTTAGAAATCTGGAGATTACGATTACTCTTTGAGAGTTTGCGATACCGTAGTTTATTGGCTGTCATGCTGGACCGTCTACTGATTGTAGAGAGGAGTATTAATCTTTTGCATATAATATGTGGATTGTGGATGCCACTGGTCTGTGATCAAGTCACACATCCAATGGTTGGCTCGATGATATTAGACGACAGCAATTGCACTGACATGATCATTATTGGTCAATGCATGCGTATAACATACGAAAGGCTTTCCTCAGAGCATATATAGCAGTAGCACTGCTTTCAACCGACGTCATCATCATCATTATCGATGATGTTCGTACGCGTCGTTTATTCAGCGAAATCGACGTCAGACTGATGATGATTTGCTGAGAGATGTCGTCGTCCGTCGTCATTTCATAATTATTCGATTCAATTCAGACTTTAGTTTGCTCAAAGCAATGCCTAATTTCCTGTCTCTGGCAAAGTCGACGACGACGATGATGACGACGTCAACAGTGGGAGCCAGTACAGCAGCCTCGTGGCCCTCGTCACTGCTGCGAATGCTCTCCTCATTCGTCCGTTGGATTATCGATCACTTGGCGGCGGAGGCGAGCGGTGCCAGGCGCCGTATCGGGGATGTGGGGGGGGGGGGGAAGGGTGCGAATATATATACACGCGGAAAAAGGGTCTGCTGCCAGAAAAGCGAATTTGCTCAACAATAAAGCGCAGCTGCAGGCATTATTTGCACTGAATTAAACTGGCGCGCTGCACAATGATCGCCGTCGCCGCCGTCGCCACTTCTGTCCGTTCCTCTTCCGTCCTCTGTCCCTGGTGGGTTATTCATCAGATAAGTGCTCGGCTATTGTCGCGCGTGTGTTTGTGTGCCTCGATAAAGGAGGTTCAGAGGTGCTGAATGTTCTGACGAGACGCAAAGTGCAACAGTTTTCATTACTGTTTCCCCTCTTGCCCCCTCACCACACCCCATTGTGGATGATTCTGTTAAACACCGATTGCGGGAAGTTTAGTGCGTGGTCTTGCCGTCTGGTGTCATCCCGTGAAGCTTCATCTTGCTTTGTTCGTGCCGGTGGTTATGGGGGCAGAGGTGAAATGGTTGGGTTGATGTCTGCATTGTCTCGCATTGCATATTGCGCTTTTATGTTGTCTGTCTCTTGGTCTGATATATATTTGATGTTTTGCCGGTTCTTAACCATGCAATTGAGTCTATTGATGACCACAATTTGGCTGGTTCATGCATTGGTTCCTGCAACTTCTTTTGTGTGTGCTGCAGTAAATCTATAGGGATTGCAAATTTTGAATATGACTCAAAATAGCCTTTCCAGTTTTCGGTGTTAAGTGAGTTATTCCAGCACTGCTGTTTAGTAATCACTAATTATAATCACAAATCATAATGGGAAAGTGATCAAAAATTCTTCGCACAGTAGGCATCATAATTATAAGGCTGAACATGAGAGCTCCTATCATTCCAAATGTCATGGGTTTAATTGCAGCGCTCTGATTGAGATTTTAGCCGAATTGCATTTATCAGATTGCACAGATATTTCTCTGGAATTACTCGGCCATTGCATCACAGTAGGACTCGACCCACTGCATTACAATTAGTCTAGTGCTCAACGAATTAAACACTTGTCACATATACTTAACTGCCCATATTCAATATAAAATTCTCTTACTTACCTATAATCTTATTATAGGTAAGCAAGAAATTCACAGGGTTGAACTTGAAACCCTCCCGGCAATTCTCACCCCACTTACATAAAATATACCTTTAGATATGAACCTTAGGCCTCTTTAACCTTCAATAATAATCATAATATGATTATTATTGGAGGTCAAAATGAAAGTCAAAGAACATTATTATGTTCTTTGACTTTCATTTTTGGTATTTACATTTGCAATAAAGCAGGTAATGTTTCCATGTTACTGGTCATGATGCATAAAACATGGCCAGAGTTGATATTGGACAGCAGCCGAGAGTGAATGACGGACTTGACCCGTTTCCACAGGTCAATGGTGCGCCGTTCATATGGTCAAATCCCAGAACAGTGACTGCTGTCAATTTTGCAGAATAAAGATGCATTGCATTCGCCAGATGGAGCATCAAAAAGTCACATCTGTTTTATTCACCAGATGGCTTCGTTATAGGTTGCGTCTGGTATCCTGGCAATGAATCACTTCACGTCTGGCATTTGCTTTGCTGCGTGTGTAGTCAAAAACAAAGCATAATAACTTTTTTTAAAAGACTAAGCATTTATCGTTGGCCAAAGGTCATTTATAGTTGCCGATCCTTCCATCTGGATCGCCTCACCGTGTTTGCAACTCACAGAACAAGACTGTATTTCATTATAAACTGGAAACCTGCTCCTTCCATTCTGTCACAAACAGCAGAAGATCAGCTTGGATGAGCCTGATGAGGGATCATTTCCCGCCACCCTCCCAAAGGTCGGCTCTGGAACTTTGATATTTTGTGGGTTGTTTCATTGAGCACTGTAACACTTTTGAATGCAGTTGCTTTAGGTGGATTCGAACCTGGAACCCTCTGGCTTCAAGGCACCGAACCCACCACTACACCACCATGCCCTGCAAATTCGTATATCCGTATGTTCTTGCCATTCAAGGGTTTCTGAAATTTATACAAGTGATGGCCATTGGCCAATGAAATGAGCTCACTACCAATGCTTACATGAACTGCTGTTATTTCTCGTATGTTCCTACATTCTACGGACATGACACCAGGAAATTAATTTTTAAGGCTTAATAGTGGGCGTAGTAAAAAGGTTGATAATAAATAATATAAACTATTAATAATAAAAGTAAACAAAGTATAAAATATTTTAAATTTAACATCAATAATGCTAATATTATGCTAATAATAAATTTATAACACAGCATAATTTTTCTCACGCAAGCCCTCCTAACCTCAGATCAACAAAAACAATTTGTAATATGCATATTAATACATAGAAATAGTACTTTTAGACATGATTTAGCAGTATTTCTTATTTCAAGCAGCACAATGGTTAGAATTTAGTTATTTATTTATTTAGAGTATTTATATAACGCCTCTTCAAGAAATCTACTCAGAGGCGCTCTCTGCGCTAACTAGCCAATTTGAATTGTTTGGGGTGGGGAGGGGGTTCAGGGCTTACTCTCCACCCATCACAAACTAAAGTCATTTTATCCACTTCACAATAAGTGACATCATCACTTCCTTTCTAAACACCCATTATAAAATTGAAGTCAAGTTATCTATTCACTGCAACAGAACATCGCCACTGCTCGTACTTTGGCAGTGCCAGTCCCAAGCCTGAAGAAAGGAGGAGGGTAACACTAATCATCTTTGATATGACACAGTGTCGTTAAACAGCAGCAGCAATCGTCCACTCTAACAATATATGTAACGTTCTCACTTTTTTCATCGATTCCTAAATGTGTCGTCGTCATCATCGTCGTCCAGTGCCCACAGTCGTTGTCGAACTGCTGCCGATCTCTTTCTTCGGCTTAACGCCGTCCAAATTGAATTTTCATTGCTGAACTGTCACCAGCCAACAGAATCACGTCCGAATGATTTTCATAGGAGTATGAGAGCTGTGTGAGACAGCAGCTGCCCTCAGCCTCGTCGCTCCCTAATCTTATATATATATATATATATTATATATATTTATTATATATATCTCTCTCTGAGCAGTTCCTTGCGATTTACCCGCGTGCGCACACATGGCACGCGGCGTGCGGACAGTGATCGACGTGAGTTTAGTGCGTCTTAATGGCAATGCCACCAGCGTAGATATTATATATAAGATGATGGCAAGGAGGCAACAGTTTGCGAGTCATGCACTGCTGTGGATGGGTCACTTGCCACATCGGGGAGACCTTTTAAGCATAGTTGTCTGTTTCTGTTCTTTTCTCTGCTGTGGTCGGTCGTGCTACCTGTTTCCGTCAGAAATGAGAGATCCGTGTAAGAGTAGAGTGTGCAGTTTCGGTGCGAGCTGTGTCGCGTCGCTCGACGGTCTGGTCGCTCGGTGCGAGTGCCCGCAACGGTGCAACAGTTTCGGCGATGCGGTCGGAAGTGGACCGATCTGTGGTTCGGATGGTTTGAACTACGAGAGTCTGTGTCTGATGAAGAAAAGGAGTTGCGAACAGATGAAAGAGATCGAAAAGATGTACGATGGAAAATGCGGTGAGTGTATATTATTATGTGCCGATTCAAGAGCTGCTTGTTTGAGACGTATTTATCAACTTTAGGAGTTTTTCATCTTACGGTTGTTGTCAACCGAGCAAGTTTGTGATGTTCAATTTTTGTTGTTTTTTATTCTTTGGTGAATGGTGTTTAAAGTGTATTTTGAATTCGTTACTTTGCTTTGAGTTTGTTTTGCCGTTGTTGAAGGGGTCAGTTTGAAATGCATTAATTTTTGTCGTTTTTGGTCTCATCTAATACAGAACTTATTGCTCCAATTACTGTTTTTGTCCTGATATTAAATATCGGGAGGTCAGATCCTAAAGGTCTCAACACTCTTTGATCTTCTTGTTTAGTGTTTGCTCGTTTTGTTTGTTTTTCGTATGCGCACTACTCAGAGGCGCTCCCGAATGCAGAGCGGACACTGCATCGAAGTTTCACGCCGAAGCGCTGAGCAATTGTGAGTGAAGGACTTGCCCAAGGTCCTTTTACGCGGCGAGGTGGATTCGAACCTCGAACCTTCCAGCTCCAACTCCAAGGCAACGACACCACCACTATACAAGCACGCCCTACAATTATTGTTAGAGTGTCATCTGTGAAGTTTTGTTGCATTTTTCACACATTTTTCTTTTTGTTTATATGTAACATCGATGCAAATACTAGCTGCTAGATTGCATATTTTAAGAAAAATATTAAGTAGTTGAAGGGTAGAGGTTTTCGGTCATAGAAATATCTATGGTCTGTGCAAACTGTGTGCATGTGTGTAAGCGTGTGTGTGCATGTGTGTGTGTGCATGTGTGTAAACGCCGTGTGTGTGTGTGCATGTGTCGGGGTTGATAATGATCCAGAATGATGAGATGCCATAAAGATGCCAGATTTTCTGTCATGGAGCTTCATGCTTTGCCCTGTCTGCAGTTGAATACAAAGAGACAGGAAACCTTATAGATAGACCCACACATGGACAGACAGACAGACAGATAGACAGAGGTAAACATAGATGCGTATGGTACTGTGTGGGTTAGTAAGCAGAACTTGTGCTAGAATAAAGAGGATGAGCTGGAAATGTTGATGATACTGTTCAGAAGGATATGCACGGCAGTTGTAATTTATTCATTTATGATTTATTTATGTTGTATCTGCGTTGATCTGTTTGCTAAAGCAACAGTTCTCAACCATTTTAGACTCACAGACCAATTACAAATCTATGAGTCTTCGTCACTCTTCTTGGAGTTAGCATATTCTATTTAGGCTATTTAATAAGTTATTGTTAATAGTTTAAAATGTAGGACACAATGTAGATTAATAAATGTCTAAATACACGTGCGACATTGGTAGGCTACATGTATTATCGTAAATATGTATCTTCCATCTTTTGAAGATTCTCGTATCTTCGAATAATCAGCATGCTGCATGTTTTGTGGTTCCTCTATCAAGTAGCTTGTTATGCTCGCTAGTAATTTCAATTCCCTAATGGTATACTCTCTCCGTCTGTTTTCTTTCGTACAATTTCATTACGCCATTGATGTCGTTTAATCCATAAAGATTGCCTGAAGTCATAAACTCTGATCTTCTGTCTTTTGTTATCTGGATGTACAGTATTAGTCTGTGAGATGCTGCTGCTGCTGTTGCCGCTTTGTACATTCTAGTTAGATTGGTGCACTGATTGTTTTGCATGCAGTGGAATAAGTCCATTGCCTTACCTTTACTAACCAGAGATGCAATCGGTTGCATTTTACATGTAAAGAATCAACATCAGAATTGATTGCAAGATTGCAATGCATTTGCAACTTAAGTATGCAATGATTTCTTTCACGATTGAACATGGGGATATAAAAGATGGTATATAAATGATTAGTTGCATTGCATAACTTGTGGTATATAATGCAGATCCAGTGTCCCAATTTACTGATTTGAACTGTCTAGTTGTTTGCCTTTCCAAGAGTCTGTTAGCAAGCTGTTCAATGAGCACTTTTGTTGACACATGTATTACTTATTTCCCTCTTCCACAGGGACAGGTTGGGATTCATTCATTCGTTTATTCATTCATTCGTTCATTCATTCATTCATTCATTCATTCATGCAGAACATGTATATAGAATCCCTTCAAGCAGCCTACTCAGAGGTGCTCCCAGCCCAACCATGGCTAAAAAGAAAGGTCTTGAGCAACAGGTAGGGATTGTTTTTTTATTTCTCTGTTCTGTTTTGATTATGTAGCGACAGTTGAACAGTTTTGGATATTTACTTACTTTTTCACATTTATAAAGGAAGTTGTGCTTTTGGTTAATTTCTTTTAAGGTTATTTTTGCTTGTTACTAAAATTATCACAGACGTATTATCTCGTTTTTAAGACCCATCCCCATCTCACATGGTGACGTGTGGGGGTATGTAAGTTGTAAGTTGTAAACTGGAGGGTCACAAGTTCAAATCTGCCTCAAGCCAATGTTTTTGACCCTGGACTCAACCACAATAATTATTGTCTGTTAAGAAGGCAACAATTTTTGTCTTAAGCTTCACAGTTCTTCCCAATCATGATTGAACATGGAGATATACAAGGTGGTATATAAATTTTATGCTTTTGTCAACACAATGTATGTATGACTTTCCCCTCTTCCTGTGACTCTCTCTGGAATTTAACATTGCATATTTGTGTCTGCTCTGAAACTTTTATGAAGTTGTTTACTGAAGTCTTACTTTGTTGAATAATTACTTCTCCTCTGTAGACAATCTTCCAGTCTCAATAGCCTCATAATTGTCATGGATGACTATTGTTCTGTTCAATGTGTTGGAGTTGAATATCAGTTGACACGTTATTGTGTTCTATATCGAGAAATATCCAGATTATTATATTATATTCTGTATTTGTACTTTGGATCTGTTGCCAGACAAGGGAATTATGAAACTGAATTGTTCTCCCCCTTTGACTTCACATGATGTTCTTTATGCCCAGTAATATTATGTGTATTTGTCAGCAGCGAAATTCTCTGTAGGCATTGCATTGAATTTATTGACCAACCTCAACACTCTCCTTCTTTTCTCTCCCACTCCCTTCTTTCTCCTTTCCATGCTCCTTCTCCTCCGTTCTGCGTACCCCATGTTTTACCCTCTTCCCTTCTTGAATTCATATGCCTCAAATTTCATATATCCATCCACATTCTGTTCATCCATGACCTTTCCCTAATCTTGCTTTTGCTGCTGCTACTTCTTTCCACAGTTCATCCTCCCTCTCCTCCTTTTTATTTGCCCCCTTATTTTTATCCTCTCCCCTCCTTGGATTCATCTTTCTCATTGTTCATAAATTATATTCATCCATGTTCTCTTCATCCCTGTTCTTTCCTTAATCCTCCACTTGCTGCTGTCGCTTCTTTCCACATCTCCACCACCACCTCCTCCTTCTACTCCACAACCTCCTCCTCCTCTTCCTTTAACTCTTCGTCGTCCTCCTCCTTCTACTCTTTGTCCTCCTTCTACTCCTCCTCCTTCTCCAACTCTTCCTCCTCCTACTTCTCGTCCTCCTCCTCCTCTTCGTCCTCCTTAAACTCTTCCTCCTCCTACTTCTCGTCCTCCTCCTACTCCTCCTCCTCCTTGTTGGTATATGTTTGCTGTGCCTGTTGCCAAATCTAAGGGCCTCCCCATCCACAGATGTATGACGTGTGGCTTTGGTCTGTTTGGCGACCGTTATATTGACTTCATCTTCATTTTCATCTCCATCTTCATCTTTGTCGTCTTCTTCTTCGCTGACGCATGAAGAATCCGAATGAGTTTCTGGTGTGTCCTAAGTAACGCCCGCATCACGTCTCATTGTCACAAGAAATTTGATTGTGCTCAGAAATATATATCCGCTGCTAAAGTTGATGCAGATTGAAGCACAGGCCAGAGGACGGCGTTACGACCTGGAAAAGGTTTTCGTTCGTAGCAGATTGGAATGGAAATGTTCTTCTGGTTTATACTAAACCGTTAATTTTTTAACAACAGCTTTATTTAATGCATATTCAAAAATGATTCTGCTATGTAATAAACACAGATTAAGAAATTATTTGTAAATTGGCTGGTTGGTTACACAATAAAATGATTGATTGATTGTGAACGTGAGTGCAAAGTGACAATAAAGAAGATCCAGCAGCTACAGTTTTTATGAATGGATGACATTGGATGTGGTACTAAGAACCCTATATATATGCAGTTAAAATTGTTTCGAGCTCACAGATCTGTGAAATGTATTATGTATATGCACTATCTAGTTGCTTACTATAATGACTCGTAGATAACCCACAAATTTCTGCATATGCCAGCCGAAATGATGTTAAGTTCATTTACAGACATTGACCAATAAGCAAACAGTGCTGGACTAACTCTAGAGAGGAGTGCCCACAGGCAGATTACTGCACCAAAACAAAGGATTCCAATTGAGAATGGAGAGTTGACACCATGTTTAGAGATGCATGTACGCCATTGTATGGTGTGTGTTAATTGCAGTTGATAGATGATATTCATTCAAGTATGTATTCATTCAAGCATGTATTCATTCAAGCATGTATTCATTCAAGCATGTATTCATTCAAGCATGTATTTATTCAAGCATGTATTCATTCAAGCATGTATTCATTCAACCATGTATTCATTCAAGCATGTATTTATTCAAGCATGTATTCATTCAAGCATGTATTCATTCAAACATGTATTCATTCAAGCATGTACCCACTTGTTTCATTTAGATCCGTGTGATGGCTTCGAGTGTCCATTCAACCATGTCTGTCAGCTGGATGGCAGTAGGCGTCCCATCTGCCAGTGTGGTACTGTGTGTCCAATGGAATTCAACCCGGTCTGTGGAAGCAACGGGAAAACGTACAGCAGCGAGTGTATCATGAAGGTCGACGAGTGCAAGAGTCGTGAGAAAATCTGGCTGCTCTACCGCGGAGAATGCAGTTCAGGTGCCGCAATGCTTTCTCGTATTTATTTCTTTTGCGTTTGCTATTAGCGTCCCTTCAAGCTACTCTACTCAGTGGCACTCCTAACTACAATGCGGACACTGCATCGGAGTTTCACGCCGAAGTGCTGAGCAATTGCAAGCGAAGGACTTGCCCAAGGTCCTTACGCGGCGGCTTGAGGTGGATTCGAACCTGGAATCCTCTGGCTCCATGGCACCGAACCCACCATTACACCACCGCACTTGCAGGTTCGTATATATCCGTATATTCGTGCCATGATTGCTTGCTCAGCATTTAAACTGAAGCTCGTGTAAAGTTATTTTCAAACAGACTTGAAATGACAACGAATCAAGACATATAGTTGTTAGAAACTTAACCATGCAACCTTACGAGTCTGTTTCTCATGTGGTTTATAATTAATTAATTGTCCTATAGGACTATTATCTAACTATAATTCACAATGAAATTACGGTAGACCTACTTAGGGTTAATTAATTAACAATTAAATTGTTACAGATAGAGTGAGTATTGCTGTGGTGTAAATGGGGTTCAACCCCATAGTTTTTATTATGGCTCCGTATTAAAGTTTTCTTTTAGCACTCAAACTTCACATAAATCAACGTCTGACCCAAAGTTATTACTCTACAACTCCCATACAAGTTTGTGGCAGAATTATTGTTGTCTTGTTTGAGATTGGGGGTTAAATAGTTTATTCATTCATTCATTCATTTCAGACATTTATATAGCGCCTCTTCAAGAGTATCTACCCCGAAGTGCTCCCGACCCAACCACGGCTAGAGAGTGGTTTATGCAAAAGGAGCGTTTCATGTTGTTGTTTCAGGCAACAATCCATGTCACGGCGTCACGTGTGGTCCCGGTGGACGATGTGTTGTCGATTCATCGAGCACATCGCACTGCGTGTGTCCACACTCGTGTGAGTCGGTCCTCAGACCGGTCTGTGGCAGCGACGGACGCACGTACGAAAGCAAATGCCATCTTCAGAAACAGTCGTGCATAGACAAAGAGATCATCACCATCAGACATGTCGGCACATGCAGTGAGTGGCGCTGCTTATTTATTTATTTATTTATTTATTTAAGAAATTTTATTAGTGCCTCTTCAAGGTAGGCTACTCAGAAGCGCTCCCGGCCCAACCACGGCTAAATAAAACAGTTTTTGAGGTTCTTAAGGAGTGACCCCTGGGAGTTAAACGCAGTATAACAGGGAGGCCATTCCAGGTTGTAGGACCAGCAACGGAGAATGAACGACGTTGTCGGATAGCAGTCCACAACCGGGGAACCATCCTCTGTTGTTCTACCGTAGTTGTTTCGTTTGTTTTATGTTGTCGTTACCTTCAATGTCGTGGACCAGTGGGGAAACTGTGCTAAGTGCAGTTCTGTGTTTTCAACGAAGCCGTGTATGACCGGCCGCTTGTGCCAGCTGGCTGGTTCAGTGAACTGTGATTGCTGTGTTAGCGGCTTGTTATTAACAGCGTGCATTGTCTTCACTTGGGTCTTGGAAGAAATTTTTTTCTTTTTCATAAAATATTACTTTATATGCTGCATAGACAAACTTCGGATACACAATGGACACAGCATCAGCAGCAGAATACAATGCAGGACTCAGAGAAAGAAGCAAGGAAGAAAGAGGAAAAGTGGGAATCTGTTCTAACTCTAAGGTCATCGTAATTACAGAAGACTGCAGTTCATGGTTACTTAAGCAGACTCTGCAGTCAAGAGTCATACTTTTCATAAAAGTCTCATGAAATCTTGAAGGGGCACTATGACAAGTTCTCTTACTTACATACATACATACAATGTCATACAATGTCATACATGTATACATACATACATACATACATACATACATACATACATACATACATACATACATACATACATACATACATACATACAAACACTTGTCTAAATGGATTTATGCTCTGTTTTCAGACACGACAAATGTTTGTACGAATTACCAGTGCCAGCACGAAGCTGCCAAGTGCGTTATCCGCAGCCATCAACCCGTCTGCGTGTGTCCCATCTGCTCAGAAGAATACCAACCTGTACGTAAGACGTAACGCGACCCACATCTTATCCGCCTTCTCTTTATTTCTCTTTCCAGCTTTGCAGTGAAGTATATTGGGCATTTATATAGCGCAACATTACAAAAAAACGTTTGTGCTCGAAGTGCTCAGATTGCAGTGACTGACTGCTGATCAAATTGATTTTAATCCTATTATGTAGAAAACGGGAAATGATCATCACATTTTTAGCCATTACCACAGCAAAGCAACTGTCCTGCCTGCACAGTGTATGTTCATTGTTCAACGTGTGGAAAGAAGCAGACTGCCGTGCATGGTGAATCAGTTGATCGTATCCTGAAGATCTTTAAATTTATGTCATGTTGCAGACTTTTGGTATTAAATTATCACCTTTAAAACGTGTGGATTGCATTAGTTTGCGTCAGTTTCACTAATCGCATGATCCATTCACCTTTCACTAATCGCATGATCCATTCACCTTTCACTAATCGCATGATCCATTCACCTTTCACTAATCGCATGATCCATTCACCTTTCACTAATCGCATGATCCATTCACCTTTCACTAATCGTATGATCCATTCACCTTTCACTAATCGTATGATCCTTTCACTAATCGCATGATCCATTCACCTTTCAGTAATCGCATGATCCATTCACCTTTCACTAATCGCATGATCCATTCACCTTTCACTAATCGTATGATCCATTCACCTTTCACTAATCGCATGATCCATTCACCTTTCACTAATCGCATGATCCATTCACCTTTCACTAATCGTATGATCCATTCACCTTTCACTAATCGCATGATCCATTCACCTTTCACTAATCGCATGATCCATTCACCTTTCACTAATCGCATGATCCATTCACCTTTCACTAATCGCATGATCCATTCACCTTTCACTAATCGCATGATCCATTCACCTTTCACTAATCGCATGATCCATTCACCTTTCACTAATCGCATGATCCTTTCACCTTTCACTAATCGCATGATCCATTCACCTTTCACTAATCGCATGATCCATTCACCTTTCACTAATCGCATGATCCATTCACCTTTCACTAATCGCATGATCCATTCACCTTTCACTAATCGCATGATCCTTTCACCTGTGTGCTTGCAGAGTTTGAATCCTTCTACCTTATGCAAATATGCAATTTTGTTGTTGACGATATCTGTGGGAGTATGTAATTATTTTACACAGATTTGTGGCTCGAATGGACGCTCTTACGCAAACGAGTGCAAGCTGAAAGCGGAGAATTGTCAAATGGCAAAAAACACGACAGTTGCCCACGGAGGAGTTTGCAGTAAGCGTTTGTTTTTTAAATTCTCCCACGTTGATTCTTTATTGTACACTCTTTACCATCATTTTCTCCAGCTAAGCCTCTTTTCATCATCTTATGCTGCATGCTTACTTCATCGTTTTTCATGGATTCGTCATCTGTTTTTGGTGTCTTTGTTCCTTGTCTTTTTTGTACCTTCCAAACAAAACTTATTCGCTAGCATTGTTAACTCTCTGGTCATCATCCACTGTTTGCCAGTGCCACTGACTGTTGCCAGACCTTTGTTTCTTGGCTTGCAGCCGATTCTAGCCTTATCTGTCTATCGACTCCGTTTTGACTGAGTATCTGTTAACCCTTTAATACCGAGAGGGTAGAAAATGGTATGGGAAATCCTATACCTTCCGGCATTAAAGGGTTAAGAGAAGTTGGTCTACGTGACTTAGTTTTTTGGGCACTCTATGTATGATTGCACGACTGTGATGACGATTCTCTCAAAGGCAGAATTTTGAATTTAATTTTTAGTTCCTGTCCTCCTCAGTTTGTGAATTTCATGGTTTCTGTAGACTACAAGACAACAGCTGATTTCTATCTGAATTAGCAATACCTGAGATACCAGATAAATTCAAAAATTTGAAAGCATTGTTAAGACTTGTCTTTGTAAAGTTTAACTGACTGAATTTTTTGGTTCATCTAGTTGCTTACAAGTCTGAAACTTGCAACTGCCTAATTGCAATGGTAAATTGCAATAGTAGATGTGCGTATTTGTCATTGTTTGTGAGAGTGCATTTGTGAGTGTCTGTATGGTGTGTGATTTAAATTTTAAATTCTATATATTTTTTATAATCATGGTATGTTGTGAGAATAATAAAGAGTTAATTAATATGATCTTTTGTGTGAATAATTCTGTTTTTATTTGATATGGTAGATGCGTGTGCGAACAAGAGATGTGAATTTTATTCAGTCTGTGTGGATGACGGTCACAATGGTGCGCGCTGCGATTGCCCACAGAAATGCAAAGAGGTATGTGCAGTTCACGTCCCCCATACTATATAGGTAATTGTTTTGTTAATACATGTGCAGTGGTTAATGTGGGTGAGCAGTGGGAAGGCCGAATGTGTGAGTAGTGAGAATGCTGAAGAAGAGTTTTATTGAAACGCATGTCTTATCTTATCTTATCTAACCATTTTTTAAGGCGCTTCTTGCAGCAAGAGCCTTTCAGAAGTGCTCAACCTCGAGAGCATCATGTGTTTCCAGGGTTCCATGCATGGTGAGCAGTGGGAATGCAAGCCAATAATTTAGAGAGCAGTGGGAACGTTATTCCTACGTGTGTTCACAAAGATATTTCAAAGGAAGACCCAATTGAGACTTAAGCATAAAAATAAGAACTGTGAATTGTAGTCATTTATTTTTTTGTTGGTTCTTATGTAAAGGCTGGTGAGACGGTCTGTGGTTCAGATGGTTCGACGTACAACAGCATCTGTGAACTGCGACTGCGATCATGTCAACGTCAGCAGAGTATTATTGTTGCATCGCAAGGACATTGTGGTAATGTGTGCTTCATTGATTCGTTGACTACTTCACCTATCACAGGCTCAGTTTCTTTTATCCTTCAGGATAGCTACCACATTTGTGGGGCGTGGTGGTGTAGTAGTGGCGTCATTGCCTTGGAGCCGGAAGGTTCGAGGTTCGAATCCACCTCGCCGCGTAAGAACTTTGGGCAAGTCCTTCACTCACAATTGCTCAGCGCTTCGGCGTGAAACTCCGATACAGTGTCCGCTCTGCATTCGGGAGTGCCTCTGAGTAGAGAGAGCTTGAAGGGGCGCCATAACAAGTGCACATATAAATACAAATACAAACATGGCTTAACACCTAAATACGTCTGTGACTTGATGTGCAAGCTGCTCTCTGCACGTTCTTCATGCTCTCTTCATTCTGCTAACCACAGTGTGAGAATTGTGGAAAAATAACTGGGGGCTGGACTATGGTCTACATGGAATTGGGGTGTGAAAAACAGACTTTACTATGTGGCTCTAAGAAAGACTGAGGGTTGAAACCCACAACCCACCCCCATCTAGTCTCACCCTGGCTAGCCACCTTGATTTATTTGTACTTCGGTCACTAACTTCATTGACCCAGCATCAGACTTTTGCTATTGTGGGTCCCTCACTGTGGAATGACTGCAATTCGTAGCAGGATTCTGGTGGGGAATTCACCTGCAGCTTTTCACTGCTTGAAGACATTTCTTTTTCTTGCACCTATCATGCTGAGAGCGCTTCTGGATATATCTGCTGAGGGAAGCGCTTGACAAATGTTCAAATATTAGATTTGATTGAAATCGGTTATCCAGAGTTGCTCCTGGCTCAGTCCGTGGCTTGTTTCAGCACAATTGCCTCATTCATCTCACCATTCAAGTGCAAAGCTTGCTTCTTCTTTAGTGTTCTGCCCTTAGGCAGGTCCACGATTTCAACGACACCATTCTTGTCTATTCTGTGCTTTTTCCTTGATTTCTTTACATCCTCGTCCCTCTTCTCTTCTCTGTCCATTAACCAGTCCAACAGCTTCCTATAGATCTAAACCTGTTCTGTTGTTACAGACCCGTGTGCAAACGTCAAGTGCCGATTTGGTGCAAAGTGCGAGGATGGCAAATGCACTTGTCATTACGAGTGTCCAAACCACGATGAATCTGTGTGTGGCTCTGATGGCGTGACGTATTCGAACGTGTGCATGATGAGAAGGGCGGCCTGTTCTCAAGACACGGAAATCAGAGCGCGTCACGCGAGGGACTGTGAAGAATCGTCTGGATCAGGCGGTAAATAATAATAATAATATCTTTTCTTTAATTAAGCGCCTGCAAGATGCACTGCGCTTTACATTTACAAGTTATGCAGTAATCTTCATTAAACTTAACTACCAACTGAGCAGACAGCTTTGCAATTACAATGGCGCTAATAGCAGCCTACAAATCAAATCCGCCCAACGGGGGCTCGAAGCTGCTACCTCTCGCACTCTTGGCCAGCGTGTTAACCATTACTCTACCGGGCCCCCTCAATGCACCATTCCATGAATTTTATAAACTCAGTGGAAGTACATAAATTGTATTGTATCTATGAATTTATATAGCGCCTCTCACAATGTACAACAATCAGAGCGTAAGACCAAGAGAGAGAAGAAGTGATTTTAAGACAACAAGAAGAGGCACCAGTCTTGGCCTACCAGTTAATAAGGAAGAACGTGTAGAAGGAGGAAGCAAAATGAATGTCATCAGTACATATATGTCAAATTCAGTTCTAGTTTAATGCAGAAGTTCTGACATCTTTGTTTTCAAAAGACGCTACGACATGTGTCATGCGCTCTTAATTGTACGGACTGTGTCAATGTTACTTTCTGCAGTTTGTCAATGTTACGTTTGTTCCATAAACACAAATATGTATAATGTACATGTATGATTAACTGTAGCTGGAAATGTCCTTGAAGACTGTGATCCCCGACATTGTCGCTTTGGTGGTACGTGTAAGCCAGGCCGACAAGGTGAACCGGAATGTCTGTGCAACTTCAACTGTGGTGCTATCAGGTAGGATGCCTTTACTTTGCCTCCTATACTCTACTTCTTTGAATTAACAGTTAGTGAACAGTATTTGTGACATTTGCACAGTTCTATCAATCACTGAAATGAAAAGGAAAAAATGCTCATCATGGTATTTTACGCATGTTTTCCTAAGTAAGTCAATCGATAATGAGAAAGTGAGATATATGTTCATTAAAATTAATGCACCGCAATGATAGTGATGATAAATTAATTAAATATTTAGAATAAAAAAGATGATAATTGTCATAATTACATGAGGTATCCATATCCTCTCAGGTGGCACAGAAATGTCCAGAAACTGCTAGATAAGACTAAAAAACTTTTTCCCCTCGCCCGAGGTAGTAAAGATCCTGAGGTATTTATGATCCCCCAGAGATTGGAATGGAGTCACTCAAGAACGGCTTCTTCCTCATCAGGATTTTATTATTATTATTATTATTTTGTTTAATTAAAATAAATTGTCCCAAGGTATACAGGATCCGTATTATTATTATTTTAGAATTTGATTATAATTATTTTATTAAATTAAAGTCTTATCCATCTGTCTTGAAATTCTTGTAGGTCTCCTGTCTGTGGATCTGATGGTAAAACATATGGCAACGAATGTCAGATGAATGAAGAATCGTGTCGTAAGCAGACAGACATTCAGATTCGACCAATGGATTACTGCGAAGGTCAGTCAAAGTTCGCTTTCTCACTGCTGACCAAAACACAACATCCATAATTTTACCATAAACTCATTGTCAGCTCAGAGAAACTTAACTGCAGACGTTCCCTCGATGTTTTATTGGCAGTATTCTGCCTTTAGTGTTCTGATCAGGCCTATGTTGGCCCTTCTTGTTGGAATGGCTTCCTCACAAGCTAGTCTTGAGCTCCTTGGCCTTTCTCTTCCCTTATTTCGTAAACGCCTGAAGACTATACTATTTGTTAGCGGGAGCACTAAATTGGGTCGGGAGCGCTACTGAATCTGTGAGCGGCGCTTTATAAATGTTCAATTACAATTACAATTACAGGTCCTATAATGGGTTATGCAATGACTGTAGTATTAAAAGATCTTCTTCCTTCTTCTTCTTCATGATCCTTGGGCTGAAAGCCCGTAGGTGTCCACTGCGCATTTGACTACTTTTTCTACCATGATTCCCTGTCTTGTGCCGGTGTGTCAGTTCCTGCGTATTCATCCCACACCACTCTTCTATGTCCTTAGTAAAATATTGCACAGATATATGCAGAGTCGAGGTAGTTTGTTGCTGTATGTGACCCCATGGGTTGGTTTCTGTGAAAGCTGGCTGCCATCATATTACATCTATGAAGACATTCAAGACACAGGTGATGGTTACAGTGATTGTTGTCAACATGGGAGAGTATTGGTAATGTCAGATAAAAACAGAAATAGTTGTAATTTTTAGAGACCATTCTACTCTTCTACAGTGCCTCTTTAGAAGAGACAATTGTCTGCTTGTTTGTTGTCAACTTCATTCAGCTTTAGGCGTCGTTGTTACTTAGGAATATTTTGTCACAAGTGCAAACATGATAATGTTTGTATCATACAACTGGACAGCTTTTCCTGTAATGGGTTTCATGAAAATTTTAAGAAATTCAACTGCGGCAACAGGATTTGAATCCCGAGCTCAGATGTGACACAGGGATTTGACTTAGTGCTAAGACCTGACCATTAATTAACGAAGTTGTTGGAACTGATTGTTGATCATTGCAGATATTATATTTGAAGAGCTGTGTGATGGAAAGCCGGCGTTGGTGAATTCTATGAGTGGAAAAGAATACAACTGCAACAATGGCAACAATTGTCCAGCGGGTAGTTACTGCCATAAAGTGGGTGGTGGACTTGGAAAATGCTGCAGTGGAGGTGTGTGGACCTTAGCTTTCCACTCGTGACTTCTAATATCTTCTGCAATGCATGGGGTATGTATTTATGTGTGAGCACTTGTTATAGTGCCCCTTCAAGATTGCTACTCAGAGGCCCTCCCGACTACAGCGTGGACACTGAATCGGAGTTTCACGTCGAAGCGCAGGAGCAATCGCGAGTGAAGGACTTGCCCAAGATCTCTACGTGGCTGCTTGAGGTGGATTCGAACCCACAACCTTCCAGCTCCAAGACACTGAGCATATGGTCTACACACCACTACACCACCGCGCCCCACAAGGGTAGGATGGATAGTGGGTCAGTGGTTGGGAATAAGCTGTTGTACTGTGCTAAAGTATGGTCACTTTCTGCCTTATCTGTTAAGAGTTCAAAGTTTGCACTGACTTACCCGTAGTTTGGCATACTATTGGGATTTCTCTCTCATCAAGCATTATTTTGGCAAGTCAACTTTCCACACTGCAGTGAAGATGCTCATCATTTTTCAGTATTTTATTTCTATTCAGGCAGAATTTTAAGAGAGAAAAATTCAAGATTCGAGTAATTAATTGTTTGTGACAATTCTTTCAGATCAAGCGGGTAGCAGAGGTTGTGTTGAGAGTAGATTTGGATGCTGTCCTGACGATATTACACCTGCCTCTGGACCGCACAATCTGGGCTGCGCAATTTCAAGTAAGACAAGCCACTTTCTTACTTATTGTGTTTGTATTGTAATGAATCCATTTATGTGGTATCTCTACAGACTAACTATTTGGGTATATGATGCAGAATCTCAATATCACTAATGATCACTGTTTTCTTTCTTGCTTCAAATCTGATATAATTTTTAAAATTTAATAAATACTGTTGTTTACATTTAACTCTGTTCATAATGATATGATCTATCTATCTATGTGATTTATCTATCTATGTGATTTATATAGCGCCTTTTCAAGGGCTCAACTCAGAGGCGCTCCCGATCCAGGCCCAGTCAAGTGTTGTGAAATATGTTATTCTGTGGCTGTAGACGTGAAATATGTTATTCTGTGGCTGTAGACGTGAAATATGTTATTCTGTGGCTGTAGACGTGAAATATGTTATTCTGTGGCTGTAGACGTGAAATATGAACATATTCTGTGGCTGTAGACGTGAAATATGAACATATTCTGTGGCTGTAGATGTGTGCCAGTGTCATGCGCTTGGTGCGAATGGCACTTCATGCGACCGTCTCACTCGTCAGTGCATGTGTAAGCCAGGCGTCGGTGGATTGAAGTGCGACCGATGTAATCCGTCATTCTGGGGTCTACCGAAAATTTCTGAAGGAAACAGCGGATGTATACGTAGGTACCTTGGTTGTACTAAAAAAACTACGCTGGAGTCTCATGTAAAATTTATTGCTAGCTTCTACCGAATTGGGCTACTGCTTTCTGAACTTGACGTGGTTTGCAGATCTTTGGAATGATCTATATTTATGGAATTCTTTAAAGTTATTGTTTGCTGTATTGGTTCTCATGCACTTCTCTGTTAGAGAGCCTGCATGTCATGGTTCGCCTCCCACTGGTGAATAATTTGAGAGATTTAATGCTCGAGCAAACATGTACCTTAAATGGCATGGCACCCATTCCAAAGGGAGGTGGTGGTGAAAAATGAGTAGGATAGAGACCAGGGTTTAAAGTGTGACTAGACGACCCATGCACTTATTTTCAAATCAAATCTGAACGTCATCCTGCCTCTTAATTAGGCCAGATCAGCCTGAGAAGGTAAGGAATGTCCAGGCACTTTTCTTTCTGCACATTAGAACTGTTCAAGACCATAATGTACATGTATGGTTACTAAAACCATTTAAAAACCTTTAATTACCATTGACTGTAC
This sequence comes from Lumbricus rubellus, assembly GCA_945859605.1. Taxonomy (NCBI): domain Eukaryota; kingdom Metazoa; phylum Annelida; class Clitellata; order Crassiclitellata; family Lumbricidae; genus Lumbricus; species Lumbricus rubellus. The sequence continues at coordinate 28,644,618 of OX243817.1, read as the reverse complement.
ATAAGTTTCAAAGATAATAAACGTTATAAATTTATTTAATAATAATAATAATAATAATAATAATAATAATAATAAATTCAGAAATTCATTACCGAGTTGGGGAGACGAATAACTACCGCAACCCACGACCCAATGGAGACATCTTATCTGTTCCAGCGGATCTCGGTGGCTCTACAACGAGGGAATGCCATCTGCCTCTCCGGAACATTGCCACCGCTCCCCGAGCTGTGAATGCGATGACGCATCCTTCTTGACACTCATCAGCCACTTGCTATACTGTATAATAATAATAATAATAATAATAATAATAATAATAATAATAATAATAATAATAATAATAATAATAATAATAATAATAATAATAATAATAAGAGATATTTGTTGTTTGTGGTTGCAGCGTGTGATTGCAACGTGCATGGGTCAGTGCGGGACGACTGTGAACAGATGACCGGACGTTGTCGCTGTCGACCCGGAATAAGTGGTCAGAAGTGCAACATGTGTCCCAATGGAAAGCACCTTGGAATGAACGGATGCGCAGGTGAGTTGACGAAAAGGAACCAGCGTATTAAGGTTTGCAGGTTATTTTAATTGTTCTAGTATTAGTATTCTCTGATAGCTTCTGGCTGCTATCCCACCACTATCACGCATGTCTCTGTTTCTATTTACTCTACTTCACTGGCTTCCACTCTCGGCCCGTATACAATTTAAAGTCCTAATTTTGGTCATTAAGTCTCAAATGGGTCTTGATCCGATACTTCGCCCCCTTTCTGCCACTCTTTCACCTTAGAGGTCAAGTGCTACCATGTCCCAAGGCATGCTGAGGAATAATCAGTGAGCATACATACAAAGTTCATTGTTAGTAAGTTTTAGTTATAGCATGTTAACAAAACTATATTGCATTAATTGTCCATACATAAAGCGATGTTTTGGCAAGTAATAAAATTTTGACGATCGCAATATGTTGTGAGAGTTTATTGAACGAGAGATTTATTTAAAATATTATCTGAATTGTGTGAACTTCATTGTCTAATTTAAAAAGTGAATTTCTGTTTTAAAAATTCAGAGCTGATGTTTAACGGTTGGTGCTTTGACTTTTAAAATGATACGTGTTTTCTGTTCTAGTTTGCTATACTTTGATGTGTCTCGATCTAATGTGGTTTGTTTCTTCTTTCTTCTCCATTTTTATTTAGTTCAATCTATTGTGTTTATTTGACTAAAAATCATTATGAGTTTCATTTTAAGGTTTTTTTGAGTTACATACAATTTTATAATGAGTGTTTTACTTATGTGGCATTTGTTTAAGTTGTGTTTGAGTTGCTTATAGTGTTAATTAGCTACTTTTTAAATGTAGTTGTTGATTATTTACTTATTTGGTAATAGTAATATCCCTATTGGGCCATTAAAGTAGCTTATTGCCATTGTTACCATTGCTTATATAAAAATAATGACTAATTACTTTTCCAATGTGATTAATTATTTTTAAGTGTGATGCACGAGACTGGCTAAGTTAAAATTAGGGTATCTGTCGCTTAGTTAATAACTTTTATGCTTATTGTATTGTATTGTACGTATTGTTTTGTATCTAAACATTTATGTAAGTGCTCTTCTAGGACGAACTATTCAGAAGTACTTCATGACGTCAGGCTGAAGAACTGGCAATGGAAGGGAGGAAGTGTGTTGCCCGATGTACAGACCTGTATGGGTAGTACTAAGTAGGTACTAAGTAAGCACTCCTAACAGAATAGGGACTTGATGTAGTTACGTCTGTTGCCAAAGCTGGTAGCTAGTTGTCTGCAGTGGTTAAAGTCGTTTGGTTGAGTAGTGGAACTGCCAAAAAAAGTTTTATTTGAACGCCTGTGTTTCCAGGGTTCTAGCCTAGCATGATGGTTACGGTGGGAACATAAGCAAGGAATTTTAGGAGCGGTGGGAATGCCGTTCCCACGCGTTCCAACCCACTTTAACCCTTCCAGCCGGAATTGTTTTGATACCTATCCTGTTAATCGGGTCCGGCGGGAAAGGGTTAAACCCTGAAGTCTGTCTGACATTTCAGATCATGAATTGGTGGATCTGTCTGACATTTCAGATCATCTAGTTCAGGCGATGACGTGTGCTGAGAAGCAGTGTCGATTCGGTGCCTTCTGTCAGATGATCAAGGGCGTTCCAGACTGCGCCTGTCCCTCGACGTGTCACGCGGAGGACGACCGGTCGATGATGGTGTGTGGAAGTGACGGTCAGACGTACGGGTCAGCGTGTCAGTTGAAACGATTCTCATGTCGACAGCAGAAAAACATCACGGTCGCTAGCACTGGATCGTGTCAAAGTCAGTTCATAGTCATTTAGTTTTATATAGAGCACCATTGTCTTGTCTTGTCTTGTCTTCAACCTTTCTAGGTCCAGGGGTCGGTCGCTTTATATGTATATGTTTTCTCTATATATTTTCTTGCACTGGATCCTGTCAGAGACTCAGGGTCGGTTATTATGATTAATATTATTATCATTTAGGAAATTTTATATAGTGCATCTTCAAGGTAGACTGCTCCGAAGTGCTCCTGGCCCAACCACGGCTAAATAGGACAGTTTTAAAATTCTTAACTAACAGAGTGCAGTGACCCATGGGCATAATACGCAGTGTAACAGGGACACCATTTCAGGTTGTATAGCCAGCGACTGAGAATGAATGACGCTGTCTGATAGGTAAAGGGTCATTTTAAGCGCCTTCGTGAGGTTATTGTAAGGCGCTATATAAATGTTCATATACATACATACATACATACATACATTTTGGCCTCCACATTTACTCCTAAAAGGTCTGTCTTTGTATAACTTAATGGTAAAAAATATGTTATTAAATATTTGAATCTGTTAGAAAGAACAATTGCAGCAGTGACAACACTAAGGACAACGACAACAACAACAACGACAACACCCTACCCACCATCTTTGATGAAGTCTCGGAAGTCTCGTGTTCGTGTCATCAAAGACTTGACGAATCCAACGAACGATGTTCCTAATTACGGTAAACAGTTTACTACCAATTTACATTCTTAGTAATGTAACTAATATTTGTTTAGCTCCATTTTACAAACTTCTCTGCTCAATGCTTCACTTATCATATATAGATGTGTATTGTGCTTTATCAAAGGATTGGTTGATGTGTATTGTGCTTTATCAAAGGATTGGTTTACTTACATATTGTGCTTTATCAAACGATTGGTTGAAATGTATTGGTTTTTAAATGCTAATTTGCTTTGTTGCTCCTGATTTCATGTAGTAGGTTTCATTTAGTTGGGTCCAATTAATGTGATCATAGTCTTATTAAAACCTGAGAACTCAGCTTATGTTTTTCATTCGCTATGATGGGATTCATTTATTATTATATTATGCCGTCATGTCTTGTACATTGTTGGAAAAATAAATTTGATTTTAGTTGATTTCTAAGGTATCAGTTATGGTATAAAGTCTGCTTCTGTAACTTTATCAGGTTTGTTTGTTTGTTTTGATGGCAACAGGAATTCTGGGTGACTTCTGTCAGGAGGACAAAAACTGCCTAGCAACGGGAAGTTACTGTAAGAATGGTCTCTGTGTGTGTAAGAACTTCCTCACACCTGCCACTGACAATATGGCTTGTATAGGTAAGTCATTGTCAAAAACTGCTGCACTTCTCTGAATTGATCAGTGTCTAAATCATGTATGTGCCTAAGCTTACTGGCAAGTTTTGTGAGAGGTGCGAGCAAAGGAACACATGTATTTTGAATCAATATATTATATTTATCACTAGCTGAACCCGGCCACGCGTTGCTGTGGCTGAAAAGACCCTCCCCTCCCCCTCCCCCTCCCCCTCCCTTTGCGATGGCGACGCGGATCACGCCATAAAACGCTTGAGCAAGAAGGCCGTAATGAAATGCGAAGGCCGTAATGAAATGCGCTAAAGAAATTTACGGAACAAACATGCCCAAATTCGTATGCAAGGCTTATTGACGGGCGTAGGCTATGTGTTGAAAACGGTGGAATTTTCAAAGTTGTTTTTTGTTGTTGAAAAGATTGCGTTTTTTGCGAAAAATCATTCTGAAAACCCGGCCGTGTTGGAACTAAAGGTTTTGGTGAAGTTCTGAAAGGAATCGGCGCAGAAAGTTCGGAGAACACTTGCAAAGAGCCAAACGCGGTTACATTTTTATATATATAGATTGCTGTCACTGTATTGACGACCATCATTGTCACAATTATCTCATTCTTTTTATCGTAGATAAAACGACTGTAATCCACATCTGTTTCAAGATTAGACCTGCTCTGTAATATCGGTTTCGAGTAAATTCATAGCGATACCGAATCTTAATTTGCATCTGACATAAACTGATCTCGATGATTTTTTCGTCATACCGTTTCCAAACTATAATCTTTGCAGTAGTCTGCCTTAATCTGGATTAAGCAATGTTAGTAAGAATCATCTGATTTGTTTCAAATTTGATGGACTGATACAAGATCACCTAATAGAAGGAACAGGTGTTTCCTGTAGTTTTCTGCTGGGATTTGTTCACATTTTAAATGAAGCTGTTTTGTTGTCTTGTGGTGATGTAGCGGAAAGGTTCGTCATTCCATCTTTCTCTGGTCAGTCGTTTCTCCAGCTGAAACGTCGACAGCCCGGATATCGGGACATCGCAATCGAAATCCAGTTCCAGCCTCAGAGGGAGAATGGCATCCTGGTCTACACGGGACAGGACAGAAGTGGAAAGGGTGACTTCCTGTCACTCTCGCTGAGGAACGGTCACGTTGAGTTTAGGTGCTGTGCATTGTCGGATAATTATCTCTTTGCAGTTTCTGGTCTCATTCGATTATTTTTGTGTTGGAGGAGCTAATAAAATTAATTTATTTATTACATTAATTTGTATAGCGTCTTTTCAATGCCACTCAGAGGTGCTCCCAACGCCAGCACAGCTAAATAAAACTGTCTTATGATGAGATAAATTAATGCCTCAGAAGGAGTTCTAGAAATGGGGAGCAGAGCGTCAAGGGTAGGTCTTTTCAAGTCGATGACCAGTGCTACTACCGAAGATGCCTATCAGTACTTTAGCAACTAGCTGGAGTAGTTTCGCAGTTAAGTAGTTTCAGTGTAATCTCGTCAATGAAATGTCAAGAACATGCCATCTTCCTTTATCTTGTCATGTCATTGAGGAATTGTACATTTTTAATGCCTCTTTGCTACTTGAGTTTACAGCATGGTATAAATAGGTTGTTTTTTTTACACAGTAATTACATTAATGATAACAATAACAAAATTAGCAATAGCATGAATGCTAATAATAAGTAATAATAACGGTATTGATAATAATAATCATAATAGTAGTATTAATAATAGTGGCAGTAGTAGTAAGTGAAGGTATGATAATATGTCGAGCCTCCTTAGCTGAACAACATAGTTGCTTAGTAGTTTTAATACGACTATGTGGTTGTTTCAGGTATGATCTTGGCAGTGGTGCAGCGTTGTTGAGAACCACAGAGAAGGTGAAGATTGGTATGTTTCACAAGGTGACTGCCATGCGCTTTGGTAAAGATGGAGTCTTGAAGTTGGATGACGGTCACGAGGTTCCGAGCACAAGTCCAGGAATGTTGCAGTCACTCAACCTCAACACATCCATCTACCTCGGCTTCATTCCAAACATGACGGATGCGTGAGTTTCTCATTATAATCTGACTAGTTTTCAATGCTGCCATCTGTGGTGTAGCATATGTATTAATTATTACTCTTGTGGTTCCTGTGTAATACGCATTTCTCTGTTGCTTTCATAAATATTGCTTCTTTGTTAGTAAATTGTTACGTAACAAAGAAGCAATATTTATGAAAGCAACAGAGTAATGTGCAAGGTATAATTATAGGATGCAAAGATAAACAAAACTACAGAAACAAAATGTCTTTAACAAAGATTTATAGATTATTACAGGAGGTTGCATAGTGCATACACAGGTTACTATTCTGCTGGCCAAGCTTGTATCCAGAATCGGAAATTGGCAAAATACACCAACTGGTCACACCCTAATTCTCAGCAATTCTTTGTGTGCTTTGCAATTTTCTTCACAATCCTCTTCGTATTCTTCTTCCACTTGTTCCTATTCTTGTTTGTCTGCTTTTTTACATTTGTCATCTTCTTTGCATTCCTCTTCACATATTTCTTCCATTAGATTAGCCTGATTAATGTTATTGATTAGCCTGATTAATGTTATTGATTAGCCTGATTAATGTTATTGATTAGCCTGATTAATGTTATTGATTAGCCTGATTAATGTTATTGATTAGCCTGATTAATGTTATTGATTAACAGATGATATGATTATCTGTATCTCTTTCGTAAAACAGAATTGCAAAGAACGTTGGGCTGAGCGTTGGATTTGTTGGATGTGTTGAATCATTGACCTTCAAGAGTTCGGAACTCAACGTTGTGTATGATTTGACGCAGGACAGCTCAGTTGACATCGAACGACAGCACAACATCAGTGAGTCACTGAGTTTCTTTTATTTACCTTTTAATCATTCTTTGTATTATATACAGATTCTTTGGTATTTATATAGGACTATTTTTTAAAGGTCTAAGTGACATCAATGGCGTTTGGTAAGAATTGTCAGCTCAACTTTAATCTAGACTAGGCATGATGCCAGCGAGGGATTGGAAATGGTCATTCCAAAGTCCCTCACTCAGTGGACGAAGATGTGTTTAAAGTTGTGTGAGCCAAATTCAGCTAAATATTGACAGATTAAACTGGATCAAATTATACTTTAATAATAATGATAAACTATTAGGTTAGTTTATATACTTAAAATTCATTTACTCAGCCAATCAGATAATTATCAACTGGAGAGCTCTAGCGCTTATAACCTTGAAGGGACGCTATATAAATATCCATAATGAATGAATGAATGAATTTACTGCATTTCTTTAACAACACGTTTATGTTCTTGGTATTTCCATTGATATTTTGTATTTAACAGAGGAATGTGGAATATCAGCATGTTCAAGCACTCCATGTTTAAACGATGGAAAATGTGTAGAACTCGATGGCGGAATAAACTTTCAGTGCAGCTGTCCAAGTGGATACAGTGGTCAGCTGAAATAATTTTTTTAATTGATTTATACAAGGTTTTTAGAGATTCTGACTGGGAACAGTGTAGTGCTAATAGTTAGCGGTGCTTTTAAAGCTAATAATTGTAGTTATGGGTGCGAGCCCTAACAATGATAATAGCTAGTTTGTCATACGCCCACTAATCGTTTAAGAACTTTTGAACAAGTTTATTATGTAAATATCTAGTTATTTTATATTAACTACTGACATCTGGCGGTGAGGATTGGCCTAAGATCTGCCTATCTACTTCTGGCCTGCCTTATGTTCTGCCAAAAATTCTTTGGAATGTTTCCTTACTTCTTATATATGATATCTATGACCTGCTGAATAGCTCCCATGACCTTGACACGGCCTGCTGCAATTTTATAGCTGACACTGCCTGGGGTGCTGCTCTTTTCTTCTACCTTAGCCTATCAGATTGCTATTATTTATTGTTGAATGAAACAGGTGTTCAGTGCGATGAGATGGAAATGAAGCGTTCTTCCATCATCTCCGCTTCCTGTGCGTCGAATCCATGTCAACATGGTGGCAGCTGTCTCCAGCTGGACAATGGAAGATTCGTCTGCAACTGTCTGAACTCGTATGATGGAGAACGGTGTGAAAAGGGTGAGCATCCATGGAAGAATTTTCCATTTTCCACCTGTATTTAGGGTATTAATGGCCTCCCACTAAACTTGCATCTTATGCCTAGACTAAATTCACCTGCTTTTTATAAGTCGCTCAAAACCTATATTATTTTAGCTGTGGCTGGACTGGGAGCGCCTCTGAGTAGGTTTCTTGAAGAAGCGCTATATAAATTCACGAAATGAATGAATGAATGAAGGTACTGACTGGTCAAAAGCCTTCATATGTCAAGAGTAATCATCAATCATCAAAATTATTTATTGTTCCCACAAAATGTAATATACAGAACAAGTATGACACTTGTAATAGTCAAAATGTCAAATCATTCTGCAAAGGATTTAGGATAAAGATTAGGAAGCAGTAGGCACTCCAGAAGGGACGAGTCCTGCTTAGTATGGGCTATATGTGCCAGGAAGAAGTTGATCACGATGGTCGGGTGTGTAAAATATGAAGTCGTTAACACTTCATAGCCATGGCTGTCTCTCAAAATTGTGGAGAATGGTGTTCAATGTCCAGACCCTAGAACTAGGCTAGAAGACAGAAATAGACATAATGTAATATTTTGATTGTTTTATGAATTTTAGTTCTCAAGCAACCACAGGTTCTTCCAATGATTCATCCGGTTACCATAACAACACCTCAATTCCATGGAGACTCTTTCATTATCATTCGGTTGAGCAAGACTGCAAGTCGGACATTGTCATTCGAAATCTGGTTTCTGCCTGTTCAACCAGATGGTAAGCCATTACACAAGTTAAGGTGACATGTCATTTGGGTAGCTGAGACTGTGTGGCTCGTCGTACCTTTTAAAAATAATTATCCATTGAATTGTAAAAATGTAAAAAATGTGCATACATGAATTTTAGCTAATGCGTGTATCTGCTTGTTTATTCACTGATTTGATGGGTAAGGGATCATTCATCACCACTGCTGCCCAATTAAAGGAGTGCCATGCCGTTTAAGTGTGGCCAGGAGTCCAAACACAATAACAAACAGGTGGCCAAACTTTCCATATCAAGGTTAAGTTGATCAACAAAAATCAGTCTTGTTTGGTGCATAAGTTAAACTCTTATGGTATATGCTGCAACTTCTGCAGAATTTCATCTGATGTTTTTAAAAAGATTTACAGTTTTTATCAGTTATGATTTTATTGCTCTATTATACATGTACACTGCAAGTGCTGTGCGTGTTGACATCTCTGGTTGTCTGATCTTAGCATGTATTCAGCTCAGCTGGTCCATTGAATTGCACTGAAGCATTTAATTTCACTGTGCCCATCAATCACTTTATTGTAGTAGTGCTACAAAAGTATTTAGATTGATTAAAATTTTGTTTATACATCAGTTATCGTTATTATTCTAGCTACAATTGCAAAGAATGAATTAACTACTTTGGTTCCATGTGTCTTTGTGTTTAACCCTTTAGTGCCGAGATGGTAGTAAATGGTATGGAAAATCCTATGCCCTCCAGCATTAAAGGGTTAAAACCAACTACTTTTTTGGTTAGGTGTGCTCCTGTACAGCGCTCAAGAAAACGTTGCGAGAGGAGATTTCCTTTCTCTGAACCTTGTCGGTGGCTACGCTCAACTGCGCTACAATCTTGGAAGTGGATTCGCTAACATAACGTGAGTAGAACGAAGACGAGGAACGACTGACTGTGGAGCGCATGGAAATGCTGGGTCCTGGAGAGAATAAGAGAAGGATTTATAGAAGTTGAATGTACGGGAAATGAGATGAAAGAAAATGAATAAATGGTTAGAGAGAAGGATAAAGTATCGTAAATAGTACCTAAGCACGATGGTATGATATGTGTCAGTTTTTTCAGATTTAGGATTCATTACTCTACATAAATATGAGCATATATAATCTATATATATAAAAATGTAACCGCGTTTGGCTCCTTGCAAGTGTTCTCCGAACTTTCTGCGCCGATTCCTTTCAGAACTTCACCAAAACCTTTAGTTCCAACACGGCCGGGTTTTCAGAATGATTTTATCGCAAAAAGCGCAATCTTTTCAACAAAAAAACAACTTTGAAACTTCCACCGTTTTCAACACATATCCTACGCCCGTCAATAAGCCTTGCATACCAATTCGGGCATGTTTGTTCCGTAAATTTCTTTAGCGCATTTCATTACGGCCTTCGCATTTCATTACGGCCTTCTTGCTCAAGCGTTTTATGGCGTGATCCGTGTCGCCATCGCAAAGGGAGGGGGAGGGGGAGGGGGGGGGGAGGGGAGGGGAGGGGAGGGGGAGAAGGAGGGGGAGGGGGAGGGGGGGGAGGGAAGAGAGGGAGGGGGGGGGGGGGGGGGGGGGGGGGAGGGGGAGGAGAAGGGGAGGAGGAGGGGAGGGGGAGGAGGAGGAGGAGGAGAGGAGGAGAGGAGGAGGAGGGGAGAAGGGGAGGAGGGGAGGGGCAGGGGGAGGGGGAGGGGAGGCTCTTTTCAGCCACAGCAACGCGTGGCCGGGTTCAGCTAGTATTATATATGTGGTAAGGCAGAGTTGTACAGTTATGAATGTACGGCTTTGTACACATCATGTATGTTTGTGCACTTGAGCATATTTTCTTTCCAAGAGTCTCAGTTGCATCTGTAATGAAAGTTTTACCATTTCAATTTCTTTTAAATTTGTTTCTAAGCAATTACACACTACAGAGTGATCAGTCAAGTTATCAACTTGTCAGTTACCGTAATTAATTGATGCTGTTATGTCGTTTAAAAAGGAGTCATACGCAGGTGAAGCTTGACATGTGGAATAAGATCGTGATGTCACGAACGCATCGCGTTGGCTCGCTCAGCCTCAATGACGATGGCGTTGCGAAGGGTCAATCTGGTGGAGATAAGAAAGAACTGAACCTTCCGATGAAGATTTACATCGGAGGATATCCAAACGAATACAACGTCGACTCTGACATCAAGTCGGGATTTGTTGGTGCCATTCAGAAGGTACTTTCAACATTAGTATTATTATTACAATGTATTAGATCTATGAGACTTTATGGTCAAGTTCTGCATGTATGCAGGGCAATGCAATGGCATACAGGTGGTGCCTTTCGGTTTTTGTAAATAGCATTATATGCTTGCAGTTGAACTTGTTCTCAATGAATATCATTTATTTCAATCAATCAATCAATCAATCACATAAATTTATATAGCACCCCTTCAAGATATTTGAGCAAGGAGACTCTTTAAATGGTACTTAAGCGCAGTTATATTACTTTACATCCTGCACAATCTGAAGTATGGAAGTAAGTGAAAATATCCTTAAATGGATCAATTGCTAAAGTTCCGCACTTTGGTGTATAACAATGTAGTCTATAGACACTTATCTGATCAAGACAGTCAGAACAATCTGTTTTGATTAATACTTATATATCATCCTAGCAATCAGAGTTTTTCACGTCAAACTGTCTGCCTCAGGAATGCTTCGTTCATTGGCTTGAGGGGGAGAGAATAGGTGGAGGAAAGCAAGTCAAGTACCGGTAATATTATTCATGTCATTTATCCATCAGAATTGTAAACAACAAAAATTGGGAGATTCACTTTTAAGGACAGCTGGTCACAAGATTGGAATTCTCAGTAAGAATGACCAGAAGAGCCTTGTTAAGAAGATGACAAAAGCCCAGGAAGGTTAATTTTTTTATGGCCCACCCTGTAAGGTGATTGAATTAGTATCTGAGTTGGGCCTTTGCATCTCTCCTGATCTTAACTTCTTAAGTCTGCAAAGATGTGTACTGAATGGTGCATTGTGGGTGTAATGGTGTGTACTGTTTACAACACAGTTTTTCAAAGAGAAGAAGTTGGTGGAGAACCTGCTGACGGATTCGTTGGCCGCTGTGCATGTGACGCAGTACAACGGTCCTCCATGTCCTGCAGACAACAACCCGTGTCATAACGGTGGATTGTGCATTCCAAACCTTAACGACTTCGAATGTCGCTGCATTGGCTCGTTCTCTGGCATCACCTGCCAGCTGAGTAAGAACTACAGTCTGTAATCATAATCGTAGTTGTAATCTCAAGATTTTTAGAGCACCACTCGAAAGCCAAGTGCAGGGCACCAGCTTATTCACGAGCACAGCTTCAGTAGCTTCAGATCTGCTCCTTTGTAGAATGTTGGTGCATAAAATATTGTGGCTTTTGGAAAATCAATTATTTTTTGGTGATAGTTTAAACCAGTGCTCTCCAGTGTAGCCTATGGGGCCTTGTGGGCTGGACTTTGTGTAAAAATCAAGTATGCCTGAAAGACAAAGTACTGGCCTAATTGCATAGCTATTCGTTTACATGTTGGTTCATTGTTTGACATTGTGAAAGTAAATTCACTTTCCCCATGATGCATTCAGCAGGATTATTTCATAATAAATTTTAATGCAGTTAATAATTTTTATTAGATTTTAGTTGTTGTGTTTGAGTGTGCCGGTGCAACTCAAGGCTTAAGGAATAAGTTCTTCAATGCCCACGGTGTCAAAATGATTGGATAAACATTCAAGAAAGTTAATAAGTTATCTTTTACCATGTGACAAATGTCTGCACACTACAAACCACAGTGCATATAAATGATAGTACAAAGCATGATGATAAAGGGCAAATTTGTAGGCGGAGTTAACTTACTCAAGCCATTGCTAAAAATTATAATAGTTTGTTAGCTTAGTATTGAACTGAAGATAGTGATGAGATAAGATAATAAATGTGTCAGAATGTAATTTAATCTTTTTGGCAGTATCTTTTTATTGCATTCAGAGTTTCTGTGAAGATATCTTGTTACTAATATGTTTGATGTTTCAGGTCCAGAGAACGTTTCCAGTATTCATCGTCCAATTGCTTTCAATGGACACACTCGTCACAGATATGATGACATCATCACGTGAGCCGCACATAGCTCATGAATAATAATTATCTCATGAATAATAAATAAGCTCATGAATAATAAGTTCATGGATAAATAAATAAATTTAATTTACTAAGAGGGAACATATTTTTTAAAGTTTAAATCTTCAGTGGGAGATTGAGAGATGAATAACTAAGGTGTCAGTAGATTTAATTGAGAATACAATAGTGTGAGCAACTGAGCATAAGCATTATCAATTTATCACAGGATATGGAACGGATTGTGTCATAAGAAAATTCTGTTATTTTACGCCAGTACTATTTTAATTATACAATGCTTCTATCAATCTATCCAAATAAGCACAAAATTTATAATTAATATGAATGTTAGAGACCAGATAAAAAAAGGTAGCTTATAATCTGCAGAACTTAAATAAGTCTGAACAATTATACGTACCGGTATACGATTTCCAGTAATACTGTCCACTACTACTTGACTTCTGCATGTTGACTTCACCAACTGGTTCTTGGTCATGCTTTTCCAGCAAAAGAAGCCAAGCCAGCAACAAGTTTGAGGTGAAGTTCCGGTCTGCTACGGGCAACGGTCTGTTGCTGTTGATGCATAAATCAGAAACCGTAGAAGGAGACTATCTGGTGATAGCCATCAATGGAGGCCATGTTCAGGCCAGCTTCAACCTCGGAAAGGAGAGACCATCGAAACTACTCTTCCTCACTTCAAGAGTGATTGTCTCTGATGGACAGTGGCACAATTTAACATTCAACCGGTGAGTCTTCCTATCAATGTATTTATGTATGTATGTGCACTTGTTATAGCGCCCCTTCAAGCTTATCTACTCAGAGGCGCAACCGAATGCAGAGCGGACACTGCATCGGAGTTTCATGCCGAAGTGCTGAGCTATTGTGAGTGAAGGACTTGCCCACGGTCCTTGCACAGCGACTTGATTCGAACCTCGAACCTTCCGGCTCCAAGGCAACGACGCCACCACTACACCACCGCGCCCCACAATACCTAAAAGAACTGTGGACAAACCTCCTATCAATTCCTGAGCTCCTATCAGAAAAATGAGTTTATGATGAGTTAGACTTGTGCGTAAGAGGTTTCTGCTTCTTTTGTAATTAAAAGTGTGATTGGTAGCTCAGTGGCTGATTTGTTAGACGTTTTTACCTTTCCAAGTTGGAAAGGTGCAGAGCAGAGTTGGAAATTCCAACTCTGCTCTGTCCCAGTCAAATTCTGGACCAGTCAACATGAAACTGAGAAATATACATGTTGAACTGTGTCGTTTTCTGTAATACAAATGCTTCAGGATTGAATCCCGTTAAGTACACAATCTTCCAGATCTGTTGGTTTAACGGACTTGTGATCTAAAAGGTCATAATTTCCAAGTGAAACTCTGCAAATCTTGTGGTGGTTTGCATGAAATTAATGGATTATAAATTATTATCTACTTCTGCTCGACAATATTAGACAGCATTCAAAGGTATTGGACTGAAACAATAGTTTGCATTATATTCCCAACTTCAGAATTACATCACCTGTGTATATCTGTTCCTGATGACGATTGCATTACCTGCGCAGAGTTTTTACATTCTGACTCTCAAATTTAATTAATTTCATGACTTAAAATATTAATCTGCAAAAATCTGCTGGCTGGTGATTTTGATGAGTTTCTGTTTGAATATTTAAAGGAACGAACGAAGTGCTCATCTGCTTGTGGATCATGAACAACCAACAGCCACCGCTGTTGTTGCATCTGCCGGAGAAACACACCTGGACACCAATGGACGCTTGTGGATAGGCAAGTCCATGACGTCGATGATGATAACATTGACGTCATGATGATGATGATGATGACAACGACGGTGATATGATGATGACGATGGCAATGACAATAACAATGATGTTGCAATCAGTGCTAAAAAGTGTAAAAAATAACATTTTCAGGTGTGCTGGCCAAATAAGTGGCAGGACGGCATAAAGATTTGAAAATAAGTACGAGGATGCCACGGCCATCCATGACCGTCCTGCCACACTTTAATCCCTAGTTGCAATGATGATAGCAATGTGATGATGATGGTGTGTTTACGATGCTAACAGTGATGCGATGATGAAGATAATTATGAAAATTGCATTTCAAGTGATGATAATGAAGTAATGATGATGATGACAACGTTGATAATGATTACAAAGACGATGATGCCAACAGTGATGAACACAACAAATGATGATGATAATGCCAACGAGTGGTCATAACGTAATGATAATCGGGATGGAAGGGACAGGCTTCTCTATTTCTCTTCACCAGGAAGATAAATTTTGTGTATATGATTAAACTACAATTAAGAAAATTAACCAAGGTTGAAATAAAATTACTGGAGTGTTAATGAAAACATGAATAATAATCTTGTGCAGTAAAACAATTAGATTTTGAAATTTTACTGTGATTTAACGGTTTGGATATTGTTTTTTCCTTAGGTGGCTCCATTGACACGCCATTAGGGCTACCGCAAGCCTTCTACTCTGGCTTCAAGGGTTGTATCGGGTCGGTCAGAGTGGACGACCAGAGTCTGAACCTGGTTGAAGATAGAGATACACGATACGCCGTGGCTTTCTGCAGTGGTAACGTCTAATCACAGAATCGATCGATGTGACTCGAAAAGTCACTTGTTGTCTATCCAGTGGAATTGCACGTTCCAATATACGATGATCAACGTTCAAATTGACTTTGGACAGACGATATATTATGTTTCCTGTGCCATCTGGTGGCGATTGGATGATCTAGGCGCGTTGTGATATGCTGTGGATCAATGTGAAATGCAGACAATTTTCCAACATTGACAACTTTTAAGTCAACTACTACTATGACGTGTTAGACGAATACTTTGATGATTGGTCGGCATTAAATGGAGTCGACGTAGATTTAGCGTAGAATTTCGAGCTTTGTGATTGTTATCTGTTGCCTGTTTTTTAAAATTGTTATATAATTAGCAATAGATTGAATTGTCCTGCATTCTACATTGGCAATACTTGATTGACTAGTTGTTGGTGTGACGTAGGCTTATTAGATATCTCTCTCTCTTCTTTAGGTACTTTTGTAAGTGATTGACTTTATTGATTGTTTTTCGTTAGACTGTCCGTCCTAACTGATTAGTTTTTCAGTTTGTTACTGCAAAGTACTTGAGTTTATTCATTTAGATACACTGTGTTGTTACTAACAATTATTATTATGTTATGCAGCAGTTGGTTTGACTCAGTTTAGTAGCCTTTTCTTTTCCAGTTTCCATGCCTGCATTCCATGACAGTTTTCATTCTGTTACTGTTTAAGTAGAAAATTACCAAAATGTTCTTTGTTCTGTTACTGACTGTTTTATTATAGGCCTACTTATGTCTTTGGTGACAGATTCTAACATACATCGTTTCTGTAACTGATGGTGTTCTGGTGTTCTCTCTAAGTCTATAGGGATTATGCAATCTGCAGTATAAATAACCAACAGTATGCCTATGTCGACTCCCGGTCTTTGCTGCAAGTCAGAATGTGTGAATAACTTTAAAGTAGTCCGCCATTTTGAGATCTACATATTTTACGACGTCACAATGCACAGTTGCCTAGCAACGTTGTAAAGATTTATTTTACTGCGTTATCTTGCGCATGAAGATTCACTTTCCGAATAGCGCTGTCCAGAAAGCTAGTCAAAAGGCAGCAATGCGAGTTTACCTAGGCCTACTGTTTGTTATTTAGCCTATACTACTGTAACTGTGCTTACACCTTTAACAGGTATCTGAAAAACGTCTTTGTCGCTGGACACATGAGCTGGGAGCGCCTTTGAGGCTTGAGCAACCTATTCAAGTTGGTCAGTTGGAGTTGGGTGGCCACTAAATAAATCTTTTGAATGAACGATTGAACATGGCCTAAGCTTACACGATGGGCTACGTTGCCATTTACAAATGCCAGTCTCGGTGTGAAACGGGTCTCAATGCTGGTTGAGCATCAGCCTGATAGGCCTGAGCCTAAATTTGTGACATAGCTTAGACAAATTTGCAACTATTTTAATTTTGATTTGCTGGTTTTATAACTATTCTTACGAAACAAGACAGAATAGAATGGCAAGCTTTTAAAGCAAGAATTAAACCTCCGTCGCTTTACAGAAAGGGTGAAATTACATCGCCATGCAGTGCATCATTTGTTTCGCAGTTCCATCTGGAGGGGGCCATGGAAAACATTCTTGTTTAGTCCCTAGTGACTGCGTGTATATCAGAGCATTCATACAGCCGTTTTCTAACGAACGAGCTATAGAAAGTCTACCATTATTGCAGAGACGACAGCCCCGTTGTGGACATAGTATATAGGCAGAGCCAGTCGATGCTAACGATCTATACAAGTATCCATTAAGTGAATATCATATAGCCTAAGCAGACCCTATAATGAGTCTATACTATGTATCTTCTACACTTTAACTAGGCCCAACAAGTACCGTCGCCAGTCCTAGCCAGACTATTCGTCCGTGGGAAATTGCGCCATCTCCGCCAACAGTCACCGCGAGAACAGCATCTCTGACCAACGAATAATATTGCATCAGCGCCTCGATCGCGCATAATGGTCCTATTTTTAATAGATTCGTTTTTAACTGTGGATTGTAGAAGACAAAACAGAATAGATATATTATTCTGAATATTCTGCTTTAGCGTCTTGAACGCTGTTTCTTCATTGCAGTTATAATGTGTAGGTAATTGTGTAATGTGCCGATTGGTGTGAGAATCAATATCTGTTAGGCCTACTAGCAGTTAAGCCTATCAGCGGCATGATCACTATATCAAACTCTGTAGACTAATTCTGTGTGTTCTGTCAACTCGATCGCTATAGTCTTTGTCACTCACCTCAACCTGATTTTCTAATTCCGTTCCTTGAGCGATTGAAGTTTTACTGTGGTATAGGCCTATTCCAAGTCTTCAACGGATGAACGGATTAGGCGTAGGCTATATCGAGGGCTTAAAGGCAAAGGTGCACATCTCCCTTAGCATTGTAGTCAGTTATGTGTACCTTTGCCTTTAAGCCCTCGATATTCTCTTATTGGTTAAAATGCCACGCTTTCTCTTTAAGCGACTTACCAGGTAGGCATACGTGTTGTACATTTCGTCACAGAACACGCCACGTCATTTTTTAATTTGATATGCATGCTAAGTCTCGGAAAAGATATCGAAACGTTCTTTAGGCCTATCGTAAGAATTAATTGGTGTCAGATGACTATTTAGCCTAATACGTCATGGTCTAGCCTAATTATATAGGCTTGCGATAGGCTATCCAGAATATGAGTAGGCTATAGGTCTATCATCCTGTGAACGATGGTTTAATTTTGATATTAAATTAGTGTTAGGCCTAAAGCCATTAGACTTTATCATTGATAGAATTTATAACAGTGGGAAGGGAATATTTCATAGCCCAATGGCAAGTAGGCCAGGGATTTATTGTCATTGGGCTTCCTGAGTGCAGTTGGATTATAGACTATGCCTATATTAAAGGCCTACACTATTATAGGCCTATAGGTTAATTAAATATTAGCCTAAGACTTTAATTATTGTTTATCTGGACTACTCCGCAGTTGTTTTAATTTTGATTTGCTGGTTTAGGCTTATAGCCATAGGCGCAATCACGTCCTAAAAGTTGAAGGGGACCATAATGAATCACGTCCTAAAAGTTGGGGGGGACCATACCAATAAAGTTAGGGGACCACTCAAAAGTTGGGGGGGACGCGTCCCGTGGGTCCCATAGGGTGGTTGCGCCTATGCTTATAGCCTATTATATTTTTTTACCTAACAAAGACAGAATAGAATGGCAAGCTTTTAAAGCAAGAATTAAACCTCCTTTGCTTTACAGAAAGGGTGAAGTTACATCGCCATGCAGTGCATCATTTGTTTCGCAGTTCCATCTGGAGGGGGCCATGGAAAACATTCTTGTTTAGTCCCTAGTGACTGCGTGTATATCAGAGCATTCATACAGCCGTTTTCTAACGAACGAGCTATAGAAAGTCTACCATTATTGCAGAGACGACAGCCCCGATGTGGACATAGTATATAGGCTAGGTTATACGCCAGTCGATGCTAACGATCTATACAAGTATCCATTAAGTGAATATCATATAGCCTAAGCAGACCCTATAATGAGTCTATACTATGTATCTTCTACACTTTAACTAGGCCCAACAAGTACCGTCACCAGTCCTAGCCAGACTATTCGTCCGTGGGAAATTGCGCCATCTCCGCCAACAGTCACCGCGAGAACAGCATCTCTGACCAACGAATAACATTGCATCAGCGTCTCGATCGCGCATAATGGTCCTATTTTTAATAGATTCGTTTTTAACTGTGGATTGTAGAAGACAAAACAGAATAGATATATTATTCTGAATATTCTGCTCTAGTGTCTTGAACGCCGTTTCTTCATTGCAGTTATAATTTGTAGGTAAATGTGATTCGTGCCGATTGGCCAAGGCCCGACCTGCATGACTGTTCTGAGAATTAATCTCTGTTACTAGCAGATACGTGAGATACTGTACCATCATACAAGTAGCATGGTCGCTATATCAAACTCAGCGTAGCTGCGTAATATAAGTAGACTGTCATGTCAATTCGTTAGCCTAAGTCTTAAAGTAATTGAGTAACTCTATCGAACCGGACGCTTAAGCGTCCGGTTCGATAGAGTTACTCAATTGTAAATGTAAAGGGATTATATTTAATTAAATATAATCCCTTTACATTTATTATTGTTTAGATTTATTATTGTTTATTATTAATCACTCACCTCAACATGATTTTCTAGTTAGCCTACTTTCCTTGAGCGATTGAGGTTTTACTGTGGTATGGGTCCACTCGAAGTCTCAAATGGCCTATACTTAGCCTAAACGAATTAAAGATTCTCTTATTATTTTGTTCAAATGCCACAATTTCTCTTGAAGCGACAGACCATTGAGCCTAATTGTTGCGCACGTCGTCACAGTACAAGCCACATTATTTTCTTAATTTGATATGCATAAGCTTACTATAGGCTAAGCCTTTCTTTGAAGAAAAACGTTAAATGATGATACATGTATCGTAATAAGCCTACGTCATAGGTCTGATTTATAGTCTATACGATAGGCTTATCCAGAATATGAACAATAGGGGTCTAGGCCCTAGTAAAATTTTAATATTAGGCTAAATCAATTTTAGGCCCCTCGAAAGGCCCTAGGCCTAATAAACTTGTCTTCGAAAGATAAGTTTTACAAATACTAGAATTTAGGCATTTGTTTCTAGCCAGCAGGGGGAGGACGGTGGCGCATTTTAGGCTATAACACACTGGCTTGGAGATTATGCAGCGGGCTTCAATTCGATGCCCGAAGTCCCCGTACGATAGACGTGCTATATATAGGCTATGGCTGCTATTAAGCCTAGAACCCTTGCATTGCAGGCCGTCTGTATACTCTGTAGCCTATAATAGGCCTAGTTAAGATTTGTGATTTGTGTTTTGTTGTTCTATTGAATCGTTTCAATAATTATTGCATAGGCCTAAATCATCGACGTAGGCTAGGCTTATATTGGACGTAACGTCACGTAAGCTTTGTTTGTAGGCCTAGGCTATGTAACATGTATCCCAATCTTATCTATAGGCTAGCCCACGTCGGCTCTAGCTATGTTGATTCAACGGGATTAGATAATAGGCCTATAATCAGTCATACGGCTAAGACGAACGGTGGATGCATGGTAGGCCTATACTAGGAGTTGAAACGGCGATGGAGGCAGGGAGAATAATATTATGATCAATTCAATCCTACGCTGCTTTATTTTTTAAAATTTAAAACCTAGAGGCGTCGAACTTAGGCCTATATGTAAACATGGGAAATACATCAATGGATATTATTATTGGGCATGACGCACAAAATGTTGTCGACTCTACTGGAATTAATGCTATTCAACCAGCGTTGCCACTCCTTGGGGTTTTTCACAAGATCTTGGTTATTTTTATCCGAACTTGGGAATGGGTTTTTTTGCGAAGAACTTGGGTTTCTCTTGGTTTTTTTGGGCTCCAAAAAATCTTGGGATTTTTCTCCGAACTTGGGAAAATGGGTTTTTTCGGGGAAAACTTGGGTTTTTCGGGGAAAACTTGGGTTTTTTGCTTGTGAACCGGAAATTTTTTGACATTTTTTAAAGATTTGGGCCAAATGACAAAAAAAGTCATCAGATTTTTTGGACGGCAAAATGATAACATTTTCCGAAAACTTTTGGCCGGATGACTAAAGAAAAAAAACCATCAGAAATTTTTCGGACAGAAAAATGTGAAAATTTCGGAAGATTTTGGCAACTTGGGTTTTTTCGACCGACCAACTGGTTTTTTTATTTTTCAGAGTGGCAACGATGTATTGATGCCAGAGGTTGATACGGAAATTTTTGAAGGGGGGGGGGGCAAAATCTCGGTGATATTTGCCGGAAAAAAATCTGATGACTTTTTAGTCATCCGGCCGAAATGTGTGAAAAATAGGCCTATACCATTTTCCCTGCCAAAAAATCTGATGACCATTTTTTAGTCATCTGCCCAAAATGTGTGAAAAATATAACCAAATGGGAGAGGCAGGGGCCAAGTCCCATGCAATTTTTAAATAGGGGTCATGGCCGAATTGTCCCCTCTGGATCCGCCCTTGAGCGATGCATAGGCTTATCGTGGTAGACCAAGTCCCTACTCTCAACTTTCTAGAACAAATTAAGTTACGCTTGTGATAAGCCTACAAGTTTATGCTGAATATGGCCTACCTGGGCAGAGTGAAAATATTCACAGAGCTTCTACACCTCTCAAAGAAGACAGAAAGCATACTGACAGTGTCATCCTCAAATGGACCATTCCAAGCATGAGACTTGACCGAGATTCCTCCATTTTGGGTGTGCTGGAGTTGGGAGTTCCTCTGAGCAGTTTTTCTTGAAGGAGCACTACATAAGTTTCCGAATGAATAAAGTGGAAAGATCTTGAGACTTGATAGTGGCTGACACCCTACACTGGCCACTTAATTCTTGTCTAGCTCACACACACACACACACACACACACACACACGCACGCACGCACACACGCACACACACACACACACAGCAGTAGGACAAGAAACGTTCACTTGATCAGAACCAGTTAGAGTGCATCAATTTTTATTACAACTGCATATTCATTAATTCAGAACGTTGCAAATCACTGCAATAATGGAAACAGATTACGGTAGTTAAAAAATCAGCCTATTAGAATTATGGACTTACAAAAGAAATGAAAATTATTATGCATTTTTACGTCTTTGAACTATATATATATATATATATATATATATATATATATATATATATTATGCATATATACGTGTGTATATATTATATATATATATACACACACACACACACACACATAAATTATATGCACAAACACATACATACACACACAACCGCACGTGCGTGCACACACACAAACGCACCTGCACACACACACACGCACCTGCACACACACACAACCGCACACACAAGCAACTACACACATACACAAGCAACTACACACACACACACACACACACGCACACACACACACACAGATATGTACCGGTATGTATAATTTGTATAATATAAATATATGCATGCATATATATGATAGATGACAGCCATCTAGAATCAAATAAAAAGTTTAACTCACTTAGGCAGTTAAACATTAAAATTTGGCCAAAACATCTCATACAGTAAAAACAACAAATTAACAAAGAAAAACCAAACAGAGCACAGATACCAACAAGCAGAAGGTCACTTGCTAATAGGACACTCCAGTAACATGTAAAATTGTAAATTCACCTTTCAGGTCATGCATTGTCTGTATGTGCACTTGTATATTTATTTTATTTTTATTTATTTCTCCATTTTATAGCACCCCTTCAAGCTAGCTACTCAGAGGTGCTCACAACAACAGCATGGACACTGCAACCGAGTTTCACACATGGAAAGGTAGGGCGTCCAAACACTTCTCTTGCTACACTTTAAGCACTGAACACAATTCAAGCTATCTACTCAGAGGTGCTCACAACAACAGCACGAACACTACAACGGAGTTTCACACATGGAAAGGTAGGGCGTCCAAACACTTCTCTTGCTACACTTTAAGCACTGAACACAATTCAAGCGATCTACTCAGAGGTGCTCACAACAACAGCACGAACACTACAACGGAGTTTCACACATGGAAAGGTAGGGCGTCCAAACACTTCTCTTTAGACTACACTTTAAGCACTGAACACAACTCTAGCATAAAATAATAAGTAAAATCTGTAGACTGCGCACAGTCAATAGAATGGCTTCATATTACAAAAAGTATTCCCATGAACTTGACCATGGAAATTAAATTTTGGCACTGGTCGAATCATGTTACAAAAACTCTATTTACTCAAAGCAGACTTCTTTTTATATATGAGAAGCAGTAATTTTTTAAACAGCAGACAATGAATTTGTACCAAAAACCATTTGTGTAGCACCTCGCCTCGTTTTTGGATTCAGAAGCACCAAAAAGTCTGATCTGATTCAACAATAGAAAATGTACTCTGGAATAAAACAGATGTGGAGTCGGCTATTTCACTTTCAACTCAGGCATAATTGTCTGCTTCTCTTCCACTGGTCAGACACTATCGTCAGCTCAACAAAGGCCACTTTATAGGTAACCAATTCAGATTAAAATGGGTTCCAATTATATACCGTAGTTGCAAATAACATTCCAAAAAATCAACTAGGAATACACCGGAATATCAGCTTAAAAATACCACACGGTTTTGAAACGACACAATCGTAACACAACATCCCTGTATCACCATTACCATTACCTACGTTATCTTCCTTTAGGTACAGTCTTGTCATTTTGCCATTTTTCTGCATTGTGGTGATCAATACATGAACCTCAATACATGGTCCCTGAATTCAAATTACATTGCACATAAAAGCATAAACATAAAACATAACGAAAGTGATCTAACAAAAAAATTTGTTTGTTATCCTATCGTACTATCGGCTTCTAGCTTCGCACTTCACTGATAGCAAAAATGAGGTCTTTGAGTAGACCCCAGTGGCTTTGTAATCACCTAAACATGTACTACTAATCATGCAAGTCCGATTTGCCATATTTACTTTTGTCTACATCATATCTGCCACACAGTCTTCAATACCATCATTATAATCAACAGGCCGTGCTCATTAAAGGCTAGTATGTTGACAACATTTAACTGATGACAGAGACTTGAAGAAGCTTTGCCACAAATCACAAACAAAAAGTTCAAATACACACTGCTAAGTTATCAAAATAAAAATAATACTTCACCATTACCACCAACCCTCTAAAAATATTAACAATAGCATTTAAAAAGGCATTGTCCAAACTCCAATACTACTCTCTAATCATCACATCATTTTCCTAGTCTACGGTCATAGAACTGAGGCGTGGTAATGCAATAGCAACCTGACCAAATGTTTGATCGTCAAAATCTCGTGAAAATATTACCATTTTGAAATTTTCCCGGCCCCCAAAACTGATGATCCTTTTTTTAGTCCTTCGTTCCCTATAACACTATGAGTTACTGCACAAAATCTTGTTTTAAACTGCACAAATTTCTTTTCCAATTACACACTTTGTGTCCAGCTGCACGTTAAAATAAACCCTGGATCTGACAAAACACTTGAAAATGCACTCTTTCACAAGGAGTACTTAATGCAAGAAATAGTGTGATCAAGTAAAATGAATTAATAAGCACTTTGTAATTAAGGTTTGAAACTAATTATTTAAAATCAGCATAAGTTGAAATTTCGAAATTAAAATTAGCATTTTATCCAGTACTGTATTGTACTATTTTATATTTTACCATAAATTTACAAACACTTCTCCCAGTGCAAATGACCCGGAAAGGTCGGGGTTTCGGGCCGATCGCACTTCTGAAAGGTTCTTGCTAAGAGAGGTGCTTATAAATCAGGGTAAAAAACCGTAAAATACAACAAAGCACAATCCATTACTGTGGAAAATGCTAATTCTCATTACAAAATTAATTAGAACACATGTTAAAATTTAATAACCAATCAACGTAGCATCAACTAAACTGAACAGAAGCCAAAGTTTTGAACAGATAAAAAATTTCAGTTAAAATTTCTTTATTGAAAACAGATGCTTGTCTGTTGCCGGTCTTAGCAGTCAGCCACGCTTTTCAACATCGTATAAAATTCGAACTTTTCCATCAAGTGCGAAGTGATGACGACCACACGTCTCTTGTCGTCACCTTGGTGCTGCCTCTCCATTTCATCAAAACTCTTGTCACCAGACACAATCGTAAAGGGAATAGACATTGGGACGGTTTTGCTGCCTTCAGTTTTACCCAACTGAAAACAATAAAATTTGACACAAGCTGAAAACAAGTCAATCAATCGATCAATCAATCAATCATTCAATCAATCAATCAATCAATCAATCAACCAAACAACCAATCTTCATTTAATATGTTAAATCAAGTTGTCAAGAATGCAACTGGAAGCAAATATCACAAGTCAGTTATAGAGTCCAGCTAGGGTTAATAATTGGAGTAGTTATAATTCAATTTCAATACATCTGGAATAAGACTTGCAGAATATAGGTATTCCATGGTTGGAAATGATGTTGTGCAATGTAGACCTGTGTGAGTCAGGTTTGTTCTGTCGTGAAGATATCCCCGACACACACACACGCACGCACACACACGTGCGCGCGCACACACACAATTTCTAAGTCAGTATGTATTTCTGTAGAGGTGCTGTATAGGCATGCTACCTGTGAAGGTAATAGTTTGTTGTTTAGCATGTTACTTGTCTATCAATTTGGGTTAGCAAATTCCTGCCTTTACACAAAGGCAAAGGAAAATTTCTGACACATCATGACAGCCTTTGCGAAAAATATTTTACACATGAGTAAATAGTCAATACACAAAACAGAGACAAATTCAGTATATTTCAAGTCACAATAAGATAGGCCAGACAGTTATACAGATCGAAACTTACCCAGTAACAGATCCCAAAGTCGCTTGCATCCTTCGATGTTCCACATCGCTGCTGAATGTGAACTTCACCTCGACTCTTTGCCAATGTATAGACCGGATCCCTGTTACAGACGCACAGAAACAGTTACCAAATCATACTGATAACTGATTTAATCAATAAAAACAGAACAGAAGTTTATAAATAAAGGGATCCATGTGAATGTCACCTGTACTGCTTGTTTCTAAGGCACTCTAATTTAAAGCAAACATCCAATGCCTCACTCTCCAGAAAGACCCGCTGCCTATCGATTTTGTTTTGATTGAGCGCCTGTGAATAAGCTGGTTCACGCGGCTTCGCTTTTTGTGGGCGCTGTAGAAGTCTCAAGATTACGATTACAAACACATGATTATCCGTTTGCTTGCAAGTATGAGCATAATGCATGTTTAAGGCAAAGTTAGTAACTCATCAACATAGTGATTTGGATTTTGGATGTGTATTTGTTATGACTGAATGCAAGTGCCTTCACAGCAAGGCACAATACAAGCACACAACCTCAATTATTATAATAAGCAAACATTCAATTCTGTATTACATTCTGTCAGCATGATTAAACATATATATACAATCATGCCATACCTAACATAGAAAATGGAGAAAAGATTTATAATTGTTATCAATTGTTAATTGTTAATCCACTGTTGCATCAGATCAGCATCACTATAATTTTAACCATGATTCTATGACGGGTACATGAAAAGCGCTATTTTAAACTTTTGTCAAACATACACAATTCGTTGCTAACAGTTAAGAAAAATGTGACACAAAATACACAGAAAATACTTTTTGAGGTGTAATTTTAATACAGGTAAAATTACTTTATATATTGTTTGTTGAAACATTTTATATTTGATAATCTCAATCAGTATGCAACAGCGATAGCAAATAAAAACTTACTTTGTTGGTTCGGTCCAGTTGGTTAAACCACCAATGAATAGCCAAAAGAAAGTTCGATCAGGCAAAGAACAGGGCAGCTTTTCGAAGAATTTAACACAATTGTCAATATCGACAAATATCACGTGATCCATTTGATGCAAATTCATGGGCTGACCTTCAGAACAAACAATGGTGTTCACCTCTCCCCGCTTCATCGATTTACTGCCTGAACTGCTATTAACATCACCCTTAGAAGTGCTGACTGGATTAAGTTTCTGCAACTTTTTGCTTGTAGATCCACTGCTTGAGCATGACGAATTTCTTTTTCTCTTTTTAGTAGACTTGTTGGGAACAAGGTCTTCATATGGGATGACAGATAAGGATGACGTATGAGCCCACTGCAGCAGGAGATCTTGAAGTCGTATCTTTTTTAGTGTGACAAATGATGGGTCATTCGAACAGCTGTGATTTCCAATATCCGACACATTTAGCAGGAATGAACAATTGATACACTTGTGGGTAAATTTCTGAAGATAATACAGCGCCTCAGTCTACATAAAAAGACAATTGTGCACAATATAAGGTTATGCATAATAATCTAAAGAGACTATAGTGTCATTATCAAGCAAGATGAGGCATCAATGGATTGTAGTTTCATATGCAATATGGCCAAAAAAAGTTTAAGTCCCAGAATCCAGAAGTCAAGCTACGAAGGATAAGCAAGTTGAAACAGATAAGTTTATTTCTGATGACATCATGAAATGATAAAAGAAATCATATGTATGCAAGATGGTGGTCTTTTGACAGGCATGACTGGTGATAGCTCCTCTAATTTCGAATGATTTACAAGGTTCAAGTCGGTAAAGTGACTGTATTCTTGCAAGAAGTCTTAATTATTTTAATCTCGATAGATTATTTCTTAAATAATTGCCCGCATTGTGAAGACTATTTGAGAATTGCTTGAATTAATATGGGCACAGTGTATACACCGAATTACTCTCCATCCACTCAGAATGACTGTATGTTTCAATGCTGGCTGACTCATTGTTCCCTTGGCAGTAACAACCAGTACAGTACTAATAGACTACTTGCTTCGCTTTGAGAATCACCAATTTTTTACTGAATTCCTTGTTATGATCTTGTTATTGTGAATCATGTTACAGTAAATGATTGACGGATGATGGTTACAATAACTTGATTGATATGTTGCACTAGAGAAATAATAGAATGCACAATACTGGGCAGTTAAGCTTAAAATTTCAGACCGGACACGGAAACAATCAGGAGTCCAGCACGGTTAGCACCAGATGTAGAGAAGGTAATGAGATCCATTGATTGAGTGCCATATTTACTGGCATAAAGAGTGATCATCCAGAGGGTATAGGTTGACATAGTGGCGTACAATGCCGTGTGAACTATAACACAGATTTTTAACTGAACATGTCAAATGCCAACAAATAAACTTCCTACCATGTCGCTCAGCGAATCCACATGAACTTCGTGTCCATTTCTTATGTGTTCTTCAATTTCAGCACCATGGCTGGTGCCATTGTTGTATGGGCCAAAGTTGTATTTACACGTAGTGCATTTCACTTTCCAAGGAACGACTTTGTGAGTGTGAAGAAGGATTTTGATAACTTCTAATGGCACAAGCACCAAGTCCACAGACTCTTCACAGGCTACAGTAGAAAAAACAAAATACCCTTAACTGAAATTTGCTGTTAATAGAAGTGGATAAATTCAGATTTTTATTCAATTTAACCTCAAGACATGATTAAACAAAACAACCTCATCACCACGTTTCAAATAAAGAGTCACACTTGATCCAAAAACAAGATCCTCAGCCACCAACATTTATTTAGCGTATTATGCAGTATTTTCACAGTTTCATTGGGCCTAGGCCAGCAAGACCTGAGTTTTATAACTGAAGATCAGAATCCACCCTAGTCATCACCTTCTTTTCTACAATACTGGGCGGTAGTTATAAGCCGAGCGTATGTTATGCTAGAAATAAAGGCTAATCTTCGAATAGGTATTCTCCGAATAAGTCTCACTCTTGTATGGAATTCATTAGCAGGCGCAGCACGTGGAATACTTATTCTCAGCTAAAGCGGTGGTTATAGATTTATAGGTTATCGTGCATGCGCAATTGCGCATACTATATTTACATGTGATCGTTTCCAATGAGAAGTAAGCAAGTAGGCTAGATATTGAAAGATGGCCACAAAACAAAATGATTCATATTTAATATAAAATAAATTTTAAAACATTATGAGACTTGATAAGAGCAAATATGAGAGTGAACGTAGGTTACAAGGAGAGAAAACTACATAGGCCTAACAAAGTGGAAAGATTTTGAAGTGCACAGTGATGTGCCTCTCTTTGCTTCTTTCCATAGCAAAGCGCTAGGCCTATGCTAGATTACACAAAGATTGCCTCTGCGTTTCTCTTTAAGTGACGCTTTATAAAGCTACGACAACAATGCTAAAAATTAAGCGAGTAACAAGTGAAATTTAGCTGAAAGGCAGGTACCAATGTAGGAAGGCATCTGTAGATGACGATTGCAATCCTTGTGTTGTTCTGCCATTGCCTTTGTCGGATAAATTTCCAGACACCCTGTGCAGCCAAAACCCGCAATGGCAACAGGTGGCAATTGTTGTGCATTGTTGCATTCATGCAGGACTGCAGTTTTGTATTTCTAAAACAATGAAAGACAACATTTAGGACATGTATCTTAACAGCTGATTCACTGGTGAAGCAGTCAACTTTCCAAACATATCATTAACAAAATCCAGCCTAACGATAACTTAAGATGGTTCTGCAAAAAAATCAAAAGTGTAAACAGATTGTTTACTTGAACAATAAATCAGACATTGGCATATATCAAACTTCTGGTTTTGTAGTTTGACAGTCAATGACCACATTGACGAGTGGTTTCAGTTTGTTGCCACCAGAAAGGTGCTGCAGAGAAAAATGATGCAGAGTTGAAATCAGTATTATTATTATTTAACAGTTAAGCTTTTTATTACAAACTAGCTGTACCCGGCCACGCGTTGCTGTGGCAGAAAAGACTCTCCCCCTCCCCTCCTCCCCTCCTCCCCCTCCCCTCCCCTCCCCCTTCCCCTACGTCCCGCTCCCTCCGCTCCTTTCCTCCCTCAACCAAGAATGTTGAAGGCCGTAAAATAATTATGCGAATCGCTTATGACGTCACGGCCGTCGACCTCATTCATGTTTCGTCTGCATGGTCGCAGTCACTGTTATCGGTTTTGTATAACCAAGAATGTTGAAGGCCGTAAAATAATTATGCGAATCGCTTATGACGTCACGGCCGTCGACCTCATTCATGTTTTGTCTGCATGGTCGCAGTCACTGTCAAGGCGTTTGTGAATCTGGCAACGTGCGGTTTTCAATTTGCAAATGGCGGTCGAGCGGAATGCAAACTTCACTTTTTGTGGAAAATATTGCGTGTTTTCGGAAAAAAAGAAAAATGGACACTCTCAGATAGGAATGGAAGGTTTTGTGAAATTTTCAAAACAATCTGTGCGATACGTTTCGAGAACACTTCACACAAACTATTGGAAAGTTTCATTTTTATATATATAGATTGTTGGAAGGATTTCTTTTGGAGTTTCCATATGATCCACACCAGATGTACAATTACCCTGTGACCAAAGTGATCTGCCTCAGATGGGTCACAGATTATTCCAGATCAGCTGAATATCCTTAGAATTGAGTGAATCAGCTCTTCCACTACTCTTTCTCCTTTTCCTGAAAGGATGTGGATTTCTTTCACAGAAACTTGATTCACTCAGCTTAATCTTCTTCCAGGTCGCATTGGTCTAGAAGAGGTTTGAGATCATTTTGTATCAAACACTCAGCATGCCTGACTGATCCACATAGTGGGAACATTACTTCCAATGCGTGCTGTCCATGTTAGGAGCTTCTTCTTTACGTTCTCTGTGTCACGTATCACCGTCGTGCACGTGGACCGATTATGCCGCCGCCCCTTGACCACTCCTCGTGCGGATCATCGTGCTGACGATCCTTCTGTTGCTGGCCCCCTCTGGTGATTACGGATGGTAGCTGGAGGGGCGTCAGCGACTCGTCAGTCGAGTGACCACCGCCGACCTGTCTAGTCGAACTGTACTTTGGTGTCTGGAGAGAGAGGAGGAACCCGGATGGAGAACTGTGTCTGGAAGAACTGCGACGACATAAAACTTCTTGAAAGATGTTAATTTAGATGCCTACAGAAAGGCTGTTTGTGTTGAATAATAATAAGAGTTTATTCTGAAAGAAGTGTTATCTTTAAGAAGTGTAAAAGAACCTGGTTGCATCGACGCAGTTGAAGGGTCGATGTCACATTTGGCGCAGCCGTACAGAAACACGCAGTCGTCACGTTCTCTTCATTCGAGGGTGAGTCACTTCATTCCGCCATTTCTCGGGTTTAATCTGGCTCCAGCCGAGGCTTGGGGTATTTCTAATTACTGTGCACTGCAGGGTGTGTTATACCGCTATTGTTGTTTGTTTTTCGCTGTGTCGTTCTATTTGTGGGGTCCGTTAATATGGATAAATTGACGGTGGTTCAGTTGGAGAAGGTTCAGACGATGGCTACGCACACTTTGCGGATGTTGTTGATTGCGCTTGGTGGTGAGGAGGAGTTGGTTTGGGAAATGGTCCGAGAGCAACTGTTGGATAGTTGGGCGGAACGTGTGGCGTCCGGGACCGATAGGCCAGTGTCCGTGGGTAAGTCTGCAGCGGACTTCGAGAGGGAGAAGTCGGCGTTTGCGAGAGCCGAGTTTGAAGAGGAAAGACGTCTATGGGTGATAGACCAGAAGTGTCGGGAACAAGAACAGGAACGACAGGACCGAGAACGAGCATTGCAGATGCTAGAATTCAATCGCCAGATGGAGCTTCGGGCAGCAGACGGAGTTCAACAAGCAGCTAAAGTGCAAGAGATGGAATTATTCCTTGAGACGGAACGAGTTAGGTTAGCGGACGAGAGAAATAAACGAGAGGCTGCATTGAAAGAAAGAGAAATACAGTTCATGGCTGAATTTAGGGCCAGAGAGTTATTCCTTGAGACCGAACGAGTTAGGATAGCAGACGAGAAACTTAAACGCGAGGCTGAATTGAAAGAAAGAGAAATACAGTTCATGGCCGGATTTAGGGCTAGAGAGTTATTCCTTGAGACAGAACGAGTTAGGATCGCAGACGAGACAGATAAACGCGAGGCTGAATTGAAAGAAAGAGGAATACAGGCGATGGCTGAATTTAGGGCCAGAGAGTTGTTGCTAGCTGCAGAAATTGCTAAGGCGGAGGAAGAAGACAAGAGGGAGACTGAGTTGCAAGAAAGAGCATTATTGCGAATAGCAGAGTTGACAGACAGAGAATTTCAGCAGAATGAGGATGAGTCTAGGATATACAGTGACGTGATGGGGAGAGAGATAGAAAGGTCTCAAATTGGGGCAAATTTTGTCGGGGGCCGACCCAAGGGTAATTATTTTGGACGACCAGTCCCGCGCTTTGAGGGCAATTGTGGTAGGGGTGGAAATAATTCTTTTCGCCCGTATCCCCCGAAATTTCAGGGGGGACATTCGAGCCCAGCACCCAGGGGTGGGGCTGGTAGAAAACCTAAGAGGTGTCGCATTTGCGGCAGCATGTTTCTGTTATGTTACTTGTTCCATTCGAACCCAGCTTCCAGGGGTGGGTCTTGTAGAAAACCTAACAGGTGTCGCATTTGCGGCAGCATTTTTCATTTACAGGCTTCTTGCGATCAGGTTAGACACGAAGGACAGAGGTCTGAGGGGTCACAATATGTGCGACGTATTCATGCATGTACCACTGACAGGGGCTGGCAGGGAAAGCCATTTCATTCTCCTAGTGTGGGGATTAATGATGGGATTCAAAATTCCCAACTGGAGCAGGCAAATGAGCCACACGGGGCATTGCAGTACGTTGACCCAGTTTCTGCTGAAAGAGAAATTGATTGTTTACCTGTGGGGGTGGGTGTAATCAAAGCATACGATGTTCCCAGGTTAAACTATGTAAATGTTCATGTTGCTGGCGAAACAGGGTGTGGTTTTCAAGTTGTATCTGCCTTGGTTGATGGTGGGGCAGGGGTAGCAGTTGCAAAACTGAGCACCATAGAAAACCTTGGACATGTAGAGCACATTGGTTCTACTGCATTGTGTGGCATAGAATGTGCACCCGTTACTGCAGCTCTGGTACGATTGTACATTTGTCTAGATCATAAGTGTGATTCAGGGATTAATTGTGATCTTTGTAAGCAGTGGGTACCGGTATTATGTGCCGTATGTGCAGAAGCCAATGATTCTTTGGTACTTACTGCGCGTAATGTTGAGCAGTTACGTTCAGGTTCGTATCAGTGTAATGCTGTATTGCAGAATGTAGGCCTAACTGGTGAAGTCGACCTTGATCATGATCGAACTGATCCAGTCTGTGCCCACACAGTGGTTGATGATTATGGTGAACTGTTAACAACTAAATCTGTTACAACGAATCAGAGGGCATGGACCGATACTAACATTGTTGGAATTGATCAGGATGATCGCAATAATCCTGCATTGGTCTCGGATGGTCCTACTAACATTGTGGATCATGTGGATCTAAATGATACTAAATCAGTCACGAGTGATCATACTGGGTTATATGGTACTAACCTTTTTGTAATCGATCCTGGTGATCTGAGCAGGGATAACATGGCGAAGGTCAGTCCAGTGATTCTGGTTGATTATGTTAACCCAGACGCTCATGACTTAATAATACCTAAGACTGACAATAATCGTACTTCTGTTGTTGAACTGATACGAGAACAACAAGTGGATGATTCTTTACGGGGTGCACGGGCCCAAGCAGTAAAAGGGAAGGGTGGTTTCTTTTATAAAGATGGCTTGTTGATGCATCGAGAGAGGTTACTGGCTGATGATTGCGAGGATCATGATGATGACCTTGATAATAACATTGTTGCAATGGGTTTTGTTGATATACATGATACTGACTCTATCACGAATGATCATACTGTGTTGACTGATAATAACAGTGGGGCGATGGATGAGGTTGATACTAATTATGTAACGAGTGATCAGACCAAGTTGGATGATACGCACACGTTTGCCATTGATCCTGGTGATCTGAGCAGTGTTACGCTTAGTCATGTGAAGTCATCTATAGCCAAGATGGCTGCAGGCTATACTCAGACATGGTCTCCGTATGGGGCTTTTGTCATGTGGGATTTGAAAGAAATTCCCAATGAAACTAGTGGGGTAGCACCTTGGTTCCTCGTAATTGGTCGAATGCCTCGTGAACCTTTAGCAGTGATAAATGAAACGTGGTGTGGTGTACGTGAGTTTCCACTAGACTTAGACAAACCACCTTGGGAATACCTGAAGGATTTAAATGCACGAGATGGCAAGGATGGTGTACCTTTAGCCAGGATGTCTTGTTGCTTCAGTGCGTGTAGTGTTGCTGTTGCATTTCATATGTTACACATGCAAGATGTGATTCATCGTATTGTTGGGACGATTTGCAGACGAGTGTATGATGCTTGCAGTAGATATTGGCAAACAGCCATCAAGGCATCTGACCAATGGTTATTTGATTCATCATGTATGACGCTGACCCAGTTGGTCAATTAAGTAGTCATTCATTTAGCCTATGTGTATACTGTGCCGCACATTTTAGTTGTTAGACAGTAGTTAAGTCACAGGTGTATTATCGACTACCTGTGTTTTCATTTAAGGCTTTATTTGGTTTGTTGGTGATAATGATAGAGTTGCGAGATGTTTTGCTAGCCAATAGTTAAGTTAGGTAAGTTAGACAAGAATTTAGGTTCCAGTTTATTATTTAGAGAGAAAATACCTGTTATTGTTTTCACTTTACCGGATGGGGCCAGATTAGGCTAATGGCCGGATGGAGTGTACTCTGTAGGGTTTAGTTATTTGTATATTAGTTAACTTAATGTGTTTATGTTTGTTTTCTGTTGCATCTTCCGGTGTGCTCGGGGTCAATGGTCGGTTGGTTCGGAGGATGTTCTGTCCGTTCCAGCCAGAAGCATCCTCTTGTGATGGGAGGTGTCACGTATCACCGTCGTGCACGTGGACCGATTATGCCGCCGCCCCTTGACCACTCCTCGTGCGGATCATCGTGCTGACGATCCTTCTGTTGCTGGCCCCCTCTGGTGATTACGGATGGTAGCTGGAGGGGCGTCAGCGACTCGTCAGTCGAGTGACCACCGCCGACCTGTCTAGTCGAACTGTACTTTGGTGTCTGGAGAGAGAGGAGGAACCCGGATGGAGAACTGTGTCTGGAAGAACTGCGACGACATAAAACTTCTTGAAAGATGTTAATTTAGATGCCTACAGAAAGGCTGTTTGTGTTGAATAATAATGTAGCGGACCAGGGGTTGGGCGAAAACACCAGGAGCCGAGTACCAACCCCAGTCGTCAAGGTACCCTCAGTCAGTCCGCGCAGTACGGCCTTGGCTGTAGACCAAGGACTAGCCGGCTAGGCTTAAACACGTTTATTGAAGAAACCACGATGATCATGTAGAGTTCACAGCACAAGTAATTTATTGCGTCACAATCGCTATAGCACTTCGAGAACGAACTGTTTGTGTCAATTTCTACAACGCTGGAATCAGAGTTCGTGCGCCGATGCAACAGTTTATGTAGCGCCAGAGTTCGTGCGTCGATGCAGCAGTTTATGTAGCGCCAGAGTTCGTGCGTCGTTGCGGCAGTTTATGTAGCGCCAGAGTGAATGCGAAGCGTTCAGGAGTCGATTCGGCGTCGTCGAGCACAGCAGGCAATAGAGCCTGCGTGAATGGTCGGAGCAGATTCGCGGTGGTCAGGATTCGAACCGGCGTCGTCAGGTTCCAGTGACTTCTGTAGCGCCAGTACAACGGACTCAGTAGCAAGTGAGTTTCGTCGTCGGAAGTGATCCCAGCAGGCAAGTCGGAGCAGATTCGCGGTGGTCAGGATTCGAACCGGCGTCGTCAAGCAGGACGGACCGTCGTCTCTGCCTCTGCAGCACCCGGAGTAGAACCGTCGTCGTAGCAGCTTCGTCCGTCAGCTAGGTTGCGGTAGTCGGAAACCGCAACCCCAGTCACGTGGAGGAGCACCTGAAGAGGCCGATGTTCAAGCTCAAGGCTGGTATTCAGGATTTTACCTCTCTCCACAACAGTATCACTCAACAAGCGTTTTACCGCTCATCAAGCCAGATCATCAGCCAGCTACTACGCGTTTTACCGCGTTCTTCACCAGGCCATTCGTCTGCACCGAAGCACGGGAAGAACCTTTCTTATATAGGCTCAAGGCTAGGCCAAGCGATGCATGCTAGCCAGTAGGTGGACGTATGCTGAGCGCACAATGGAAAATTCCCCACATGCACGTATGCTGAGCGTATGCTGGGCGAGCAGACACACGCAAGCAAACAGCAGTAGCAAGCAAGCAACAGCAGCAGCAGCAGCAGCATAAGGCAGCAGCGGCAAGCAAACAGCCCGTAGCAATATTTCAACACTCCCCCCTAACGAAAAATCCGAGGCCTCCTCGGAGCAACACCGGGGAAGGGGAGAGCAATGCCATTAATAAACGATACATGAAATGCTTAAACTTGGCCAACGAAAAACGTACATTTACGTAGCGCATTTTGATGTACTTAGCGCCAGCGTTAACAAATAATACCCGTCAACGGTGAATCATGAATTAACAGACAGCTGTGGTCCCATAAGGATAGACCACAGAACGGCACCGGACGATACGGATATCAACAATGTCAATATGTGCAATGTACAAAATGGGCCTACATCTAACATTTTGAGGTAAACGGCAGCGTAACAGAAAAATACCGTATTGCTCTCACAAATCCTGACAGCCAGGTCCCAGATCCACATGAACAAATAAGTCAGACAGTATTATCGTTTGATCAATAGAAGTCGCGAATCGAACCAACCGACATTGACAATAATCACAATAATAAATCAGACAAGCGACATAAACTCAGACTGCGTGATCAAAATTAAACAGAAAAATACCGTACTGGTTTCACAAACCCGGACAATTAAGTCCACAATTTAATTGTGCCACATAGTGGTCCACAATCCACAATATTTGTTTTCCTCTTCGGGTACGAAGTGCGTTCATGCACAACCCCCGTACTCTTTTTTCTGTTTTGGGTACGAAGTGCTGTTCGCGCACAACCCCCCCTTTTTTTTTTTTCTCTGGTTTTTTTTTTTTTTTTTTTTTTTTTTTTTTTTTTTTAGCTGCCCAGAAGTTTTCTGTCAGCGTTTTTTTTTTTTTTTTTTTTTTTTTTTTTTTTTTAGCAGCGATGTCCATAATTGCGAACGATTACAATCAATGTAAAAATAACGTGATACAATAATAATTACGAAACAGTTCACGAATGAAAATAAGTCGTAATGATTACAACAACAGGATTATAACGCGATAAGAACGCAAACTAGCAAGCTTGCATGCAAATAATCGCAAATAATCGTACGATTAATCAAATGATTTACACTAAGCATTAGGCCTATAACAGTCCATCTAGGGACAGACAAAATGCTTCGTTGCACAATAAAAGCGCCTCTCTCCACAATAGAAGCGTTCATAAAAATGGTGCATTCCACAATAGAAGCGTTTCCTTTCCATAATAAAAATAACGGTGCACTCCACAATATAAGCGCTTCCTTTCCATAATAAAAATAACGGTGCACTCCACAATATAAGCGCTTCCTTTCCATAATAAAAATAACGGTGCACTCCACAATATAAGCGCTTCCTTTCCATAATAAAAATAACGGTGCACTCCACAATATAAGCGTTTTCGGTGCACTCCACAATATAAGCGTTTTCGGTGCACTCCACAATAAAAGCGTTCATGCAAAAATGCTTAGTTCCACAACAAATAATACTTTCACAAATAAAAAGAAAATGCGTATTTTTCCATAAAAATTTTCCTCGTTAATTGAAATGAAGAAAAGTGCTTTTACACAAAAATTGATTCCTTTCTACCTAGGCACGGAATGTCCGCAGCGACCGAGGTCGCTGTCATCGTGCACTAAGTAAAAACGCTTCTATCAGAACGATTCATTCAGAAT
Organism: Lumbricus rubellus; assembly: GCA_945859605.1. Taxonomy (NCBI): domain Eukaryota; kingdom Metazoa; phylum Annelida; class Clitellata; order Crassiclitellata; family Lumbricidae; genus Lumbricus; species Lumbricus rubellus. Next base: position 28,606,977 of record OX243817.1, on the reverse strand, counting down.
TCCTGCATTTGCGTCCGTAGAAAGCGCGCGGAACATGTAGACGAAGAGGAACGTGCGCGCACACAGATAGGCATCTGCGCCGACGTAGACCAGTGCGCCGTCGAGGACATGTGCGCCGACGAAGAAGAAGCGAGCGCCAACGAGACAGACTCGTGCGCCGACGTGGAATCTTGCGCGCACCCTTGCGCGCAGACGTAGACTAGGGGCGCCGACGAAGATGCGCGCGCAGAACCTGCGCGCCGAAGAGGATTCTTGAGCGCCGACGAGACAGACCCGTGCGCCGACGTGGAATCTTGCGCGCACCCTTGCGCGCAGACGTAGACTAGGGGCGCCGACGAAGATGCGCGCGCAGAATCTGCGCGCCGAAGAGGATTCTTGAGCGCCGACGAGACAGACCCGTGCGCCGATATAGAACCCTGCGCCGTCGAGGAAGCTTGAGCGCCAACGAGACAAACTCGTGCGCCGTCGGAGAGGCGAGCGCCAACGAGACAAACTCGTGCGCCACCGCTGCCTCGCCTCCTACTGGAACCGGACAGGACGGCGAACGGCACGGCGAGGTCGACTGGTACATGTCGCCGCTCCGTCAGGGTCTCCGTCGTGCAAATATCTTCCTGTCGCTTCGGTTTCAGGCGTTCTTTCTTTACGCGGTGCAGGATTCCTGGTCCTCGTCCGATCAACAGCGCTGGCGAAGCAACTGTCGATAGCTTCGGCGTGCTGACTTTCCGAAGATGCTTCCGTGGTAGGCATTTCTTTCCAACGGTGACGTGGCCGACGGCTTGAAGAAGCTGTGGCACCGTTCGCTGCTTCAACGGGTGGTCCGTTGGTCATCCCTGTTGCCGTTTCACTCCATTGTCCTTTCATCCGCCCGTAGCAGTGGCGGAGCTTGTCGACTTGAGACACGAAGGGCTTGGCCTTCGGCGACCTCTCAAACCTTTCTAACAGATCAGCTACATAAGACAGATGAACGAGTCTCTCCCGAATCAGTATATTAGAATTTGATCGAAATCCTCCGGGGTCAAAGGTCACAAGTCCACAGTTCAAAAACCAAACGCAGTTAGCGAAACCGATACTGTCAACATGAACAAGACTCATCGTTCCCTGGAGACATCCACAATACGATTCAATCGTGCTAAGACACACTGCGCAAAAGAGGACCCACAGACAGGCAACAATTCCGGAAAAAGGATTGGAATCCTTCCGTGCCTGAATCAACAACTTGCGGTAACCAGAACAAAAGCGAGAGGACCATCTTCTCTTCTCGGCGAGCAACACATTAGCAGAACAGTCAGTAACAGCAGGTTCCACAACACCAGTCGCCAACATTTGGTCCAGTTGCACATCAATAGCGGCCTGAGACGGAAGCGGTTGTCTACGCAAAAGTTGTCTCACCGAACGAGAGTCTCCAGTATCAATCCCGTGCTGAGAAATCATGATCCTCCCTAAGTCCTGGTCGGTGGTCGAGAAAATGCCTTCAAACTCGACCAGTCGTTCCTTTGTCTCCTCCAGAACATCATCAGAAATCTTGTCCATTAGCTTTTCGACCAAATGAGCTTCATTAGGGGAACCCGTCTGTGTCTCGTCTTCCTCCCTCACCTCGACCTTTACGGGGTGCAAGTCGCCCAACATTAGATCAGCAGCCAACAGGGCGGGTTGTTCGTTCAGATTCACCACACGAATACAAGCATTATCAGCATCATCACTCAACACAACTCTGGCTACATGCAGTCCAGGCTGGATTTCTTTAGATTCAGTCATCCAGGCTTGTGCGCAGGTCGCCAAATCACGATACTGAGTTTTACACGGAATATCACATTGCGAACGAGGAAGAACAGTTGTTTCCTCGGCAACCATAACCCTGCGACACCAAAACGAGCCATTGCCCTTAACCAAAGGAATGCGGCGCCGACCAATAAACAGTGCACCCTGTCCAAAACCCAAGCGACAACGATGCTGCCTCAACCAATCCATGCCAAGCATTGGTTCACCAATTTGATCGGACACAAGAAAACTAGTGTTGATAGAAAACCCTCTAGAAATCTTAATCGGAGCATCAATCTGACCCAAGACTCTAATCTGCGTCCCATTAGCAGCCAAAAGAATGCGATTGCTAGGCTGGAGCGGCAAACCATCAACATCAGCAGAGGGAACCAGGCTTACCTCCGACCCAGTGTCCACTAGGCAAGTTCTTTGCTGTCCGTTGATCGTTCCACGGATGTAGATCGCGTTGTTTGTCACACCCGATGCTCGGTCTCTCGTTGTATGGTTCGTGACGGTTGTTCCGTTCTGTCCCGACGTCGGTGGGTTCGAAGTGCGTGCGTCGTCCCTTCGGTTGGAGAACTGCTGACGCTGGCGACACCGGCGAGCCACGTGGCCCACCTGTCCACAGTTGAAGCAGGTTATCCCGCGTCCGGGACCACCTGAAGCGTTCCCCTGAGGCGGAGACGGAGGAGTAGGAACGGTAGATGGAACCGTCCGTGGAGCAGTTGGTTCAGCACCAAAACTCGTCCGATGCGAGCTTTGGAGTTCGTCCAGCTGTCGGCAGATCCTTCCTTCCATGTCTTGTTGCCACTTGCGTTGCGAAGCGAAGAAACTGTCCAATTGAGACTGGAGCTGCCCACCGGCGTCGACTTCCTGAGACCCTCGCACTCGGTTGGCAGGTCTCCGCCGATCCTCCAAGTCCGACGTCTGTTGGTACGCGGACAGGCGTAGAGCTGTTCGATACGCCTCGTCGATGGTTTTTGGCTCTCGTTCTCTCACCTTGAGAGACAGCTCCCGGTCGCGGATCGCTTCAAGGAAAGCGTCCTTCGCAAGAATTTCCGTCGTTTCGTTGGACGGGACCGGGTAGGCAAGAACGACGAGTCTCCGGATGTCGTGCAGCAAGTCGCCAAGAGTTTCATCAGCTCGCTGTCGGCGATAATAGAGTTGAGCTCGGAAAGTCTCAGCTTGACCCTCCGACCCATAGCGTTGGCGTAGTCTCACGACGAGCTGTTCGTACGTCACTTCGGTGCTGGCTCCGAAATCCCACAGCAGCTGCGTTGCCGCCTTTTCCAAGGAACAGCGGAGGAAGTCGACTTTATCGGCTGCAGTCCATCGGTTGTGTCTTGCGCAGACGTCGAATTGTGCCAGGAATGACTCGAGGGATCCGGTTCCATCGAATTTTCCGGGCTTCATGGGATTCTTCTTTTCGCCGACCATGCGACCGACGTTTTCCAGGACTTTTGATTCCAGTCTGCTCGCGTCCTTTTCCGAAATCAGCACGGTTTTTCGGTCCTTCTTCGGCGCGTCGTCGAAGTCGATTTTCTCGAGGAATCGGCTGGACTCGACCTCGTAGTCGACCAAGAGGTCCCTTCCTCGTCCAGCGGCGTTTCCGTCCATGTCACCGATCAGAGGACTCCACATTGCTGCCGTTCTGTCGAAATTTCACCAGTTCGTAGAAGTGCAGCGAATCACTTTCGCGGAATCAGCTTGAAGCAGTCCAGAATTTTTCCAGTCACCCCACTTCACGGTGCCAGTTTGTAGCGGACCAGGGGTTGGGCGAAAACACCAGGAGCCGAGTACCAACCCCAGTCGTCAAGGTACCCTCAGTCAGTCCGCGCAGTACGGCCTTGGCTGTAGACCAAGGACTAGCCGGCTAGGCTTAAACACGTTTATTGAAGAAACCACGATGATCATGTAGAGTTCACAGCACAAGTAATTTATTGCGTCACAATCGCTATAGCACTTCGAGAACGAACTGTTTGTGTCAATTTCTACAACGCTGGAATCAGAGTTCGTGCGCCGATGCAACAGTTTATGTAGCGCCAGAGTTCGTGCGTCGATGCAGCAGTTTATGTAGCGCCAGAGTTCGTGCGTCGTTGCGGCAGTTTATGTAGCGCCAGAGTGAATGCGAAGCGTTCAGGAGTCGATTCGGCGTCGTCGAGCACAGCAGGCAATAGAGCCTGCGTGAATGGTCGGAGCAGATTCGCGGTGGTCAGGATTCGAACCGGCGTCGTCAGGTTCCAGTGACTTCTGTAGCGCCAGTACAACGGACTCAGTAGCAAGTGAGTTTCGTCGTCGGAAGTGATCCCAGCAGGCAAGTCGGAGCAGATTCGCGGTGGTCAGGATTCGAACCGGCGTCGTCAAGCAGGACGGACCGTCGTCTCTGCCTCTGCAGCACCCGGAGTAGAACCGTCGTCGTAGCAGCTTCGTCCGTCAGCTAGGTTGCGGTAGTCGGAAACCGCAACCCCAGTCACGTGGAGGAGCACCTGAAGAGGCCGATGTTCAAGCTCAAGGCTGGTATTCAGGATTTTACCTCTCTCCACAACAGTATCACTCAACAAGCGTTTTACCGCTCATCAAGCCAGATCATCAGCCAGCTACTACGCGTTTTACCGCGTTCTTCACCAGGCCATTCGTCTGCACCGAAGCACGGGAAGAACCTTTCTTATATAGGCTCAAGGCTAGGCCAAGCGATGCATGCTAGCCAGTAGGTGGACGTATGCTGAGCGCACAATGGAAAATTCCCCACATGCACGTATGCTGAGCGTATGCTGGGCGAGCAGACACACGCAAGCAAACAGCAGTAGCAAGCAAGCAACAGCAGCAGCAGCAGCAGCATAAGGCAGCAGCGGCAAGCAAACAGCCCGTAGCAATATTTCAACAATAATAAGAGTTTATTCTGAAAGAAGTGTTATCTTTAAGAAGTGTAAAAGAACCTGGTTGCATCGACGCAGTTGAAGGGTCGATGTCACACTCTGCCACAGGTCCAATTCCAAACGTCCAATGTCTCCACGTTTCACGCTGTTGTGCCATGTCCTTCAGTTCTCTGTATCCATCTTCCATCATTCCGTCCAGCAGTTTTTGTCTAGGCCTTCCTCTGCACCTCTTTCCCTCCAATCTTCCTTCAATTATGTTAGGAGCATCTAATTGATTATGCAGCAAAGAGATGTTTCATAATGGGTGAACGTCTCTGTAGCTGCAAGATCAGCCTCTGTTGAAACAAAGCATTAGCAGAACTTTCTCCGTCTAGAAACTTCCATCTTCTGAAAGTATCTTTGTGATCAGCAGAGCGGAGTACAAGAATAGCATATGGTACGTCTGCAGACAGTGGAGATGGACGGAGGCTGTGACTGTTGCAGTTATTTCATGTTATGATCAAATCTAGACAGCTACAGTGGCAATCAGTGAAAAAATTAACGTGCTGGAGAACGAGGCTGCTGCTGAAGAGATGCTTTTCCGTTTCTGCCCAACAAGCATCCTGAGTCCTCCATATCAACGTTCTGATCAGACGTCACCACCAACTGGTAGAACTTTATATTTGGCCAGCGTTTCCAGAAGAGTCATGAATTCCTGAATAAACATTGCAGACAGATGCAGATATCCTCATTGATAGACTGTGGCAATTGTAACTGCTCCCCGAGATGCTGAAAACATAATCAGAAGGACCTTGAAAGCAGTATACTTCGAAAGAGCTTCTTTTGATGGAAGGTTGCAAGCTGACCGCCTCCATCTGATGCGAAAAGATGCAATTCCTTACGCCATATATCAACAATGTGAAAACCGGATTGAGCTGATCATCTCAGTGCAACATCAGAAGCAGACTGCTGCAGCTATTGCCTCCTTATATTTTGTATGCATTGCCATATAGTAACATGGAAAATATAAAATTACGTAAATTTTACAGGATGATATCATTATTACAGTATTAGTTCTACACACTGTAATGATAGTTTCTTGTACGTGATATATTTTCATGTTGCGGCCTGCGAGCCTTGCAAATTTTTCAATGTGACCCACATGATGACTTGAATTTGAGACCATTGCTCTAAAGTCTGCCCATATATATATGCTGCTGCATTGCTGCAGCTATTGCCTCCTTCACATTTTTAACATAATTTCACATTGCCTTAGCAAAAAATCAGAGACTTACGTCGGTGTGAAATGTCGGACTGCATCCCAGACAAGCATAGCCAATGGCCATAGGTAATTTCATATCTATGAAGTTGATTAGAGGATGATTCTGCGAGCAGCATCCACTGTCTACATGTCTTTTTAGAATATGTTTGTTTGAAAAGACTGCACCACAGCCAAGAATGCCACAACGAAGATTTGAAACCTGCATCAGATTTTAAAAAAGAATAACCAATAGATATTCTTCTAACTACAAACACATCACAGATACCACACAATTCAGCTAGCTTCAAAAATATGCATGGAAATAGCATGATCTGTTGATCGAAAGCTATGGCTAAACTCAACTTTACCAACATGCCTACCCAGAATAGCCTGCTAAGTTCTAACCACCCTTACTGACCTGACACATTTTTGTTAGTATGCCTCTTTAACTTATGTAACTAATGGAAATTTTCCAAATTCCATAATGGAATGTGGAGGTCCCTAAAGCTTTCAGTGCTCCTTGCAGAGCCTACAAATATCAAAGTCTTGCACCTGATACCAAGGCATCACAGATTCACAGACCATGCCGTTTGCTTCTATGCTCACATTACTACTAACTAACACAGTCTGTCGATTCTAAGGCAATCGTAAATTTATAAACGTACCCTGAATCATTACATGAAATCTGCTCAATTGCACAATTATTACACTATGAGCAAATGGAACCACTCTGCAGACCAACACTTAAGGGGTCATCCATAAAAAATCCACAAAAATGGCCTGTTTTGGACCTTCAGAGTTGGAAATGTGTCTTGGATATGTGCAACTACTACTACTACTACCACTACAGCTACTACTACTACTTACTACTATTGCCGCCGCCGCCGCCACCACTACTACTACTAAAGGTAACAACAACAATAATAATAGTAAAATAATATGTTATCAGCTATTATAAGCTAAGTAACTGATGCAGCCAAATAATATAATTAGTATACAATTGCCATTGTTATAAGGTCTTATAAAATCCCTTTTAACCCTTTCCCGCCGGATCGGGTCGCGGGTCACCCGATTAACCCAATAGGTATCGGAACAATTCCGGCGGGAATGGGTTAACAGATCCTTTGTCTGGCCAAGTAACCAGTTTCTGTAACTAGTTACTTTCCAACCATAACAATATAACACTGCTATCATTTCACGTTCAGTAGTGCCAAACAATACCACAATAAACTGATGGCTCTACGAAATTGCTCTAGTGCTGATTGCCATAGTCACAATGATCATTGCTGCTATGCTTCAAGTCAAGCACTCAAGCAATATACATGTATACTTTCTCAGGCTTAGTGATTTGTCATGATAGGCAATTTTCAGATAGAGAAAAATGAACACTACACTCACACAATAAAACTTTGTCTGTGTTTAAACACTCAGCAAAGCTACCTAACTCAGACTAACTGCCATTTATGAACAAAAATCAAACTCTAATTTATCAGTCTGGTGTTCTCTGTCCTCTCACTCTGCATTCTGACATCTACAGATTATCTGACCAATCAGTTAAAATCAATGGGCAAGAGGATGTCTACCTTTGAAAGCTGCTGTTTGCTTTCTAGGACTGATGGCACCTGAGCTTCAAACAGATCACCTCCAACGTTTGAACAGTCAGATTCCGACTGGATCGCCGACTGAAGATCCGATTCCGACACGAGATCCGACTCCGACACGAGATCCGACTCCGACACGAGATCCGACTCCGACAAGAAATCATACTCCGATTGTCTATCGGCTTCCAAGTCTTGTCGTGGCACCATTTGAAATTCACTCGGAGAAGATGCTTCAAATATGAAATATAATAGCCTCATTCATCAATACGAATACTATTTGACAGAAGATGATGATGATTAGACGTAACTCAGAATATCAAATAAACACATAAAAGTTTTCAACCATGAACCTCATATTTCTGAACTTGACCTCATGCGTAATGTCAAACAATAACTGCACAACAGAATAAATTCCTGTTAACAGTATAAATTGCAACTAGTCTTGCAGGAGATGGGAAGACACTTAAAAAGCACAAGTCAAATTAACAAAATGCAAGCTAAAAAGAGGCTATTGCCCTAAATAACGTATTTTATAACCAATATGAGAAAGCTGCATAAAGAAAAATGACCAGCACTGCTTAGCAATTCTCAAAGTCACTGGAAGGAAAGGACGTCAGACACAACATGTTAATTTGAGTGCATATGAAACATTTGGTCTAATGCAGAAATAATCTATTGTTTAACTAAATCCATGTGTCTGCCCAAACATCAGTCCACTAGTATGTCCGTTATCCGAACGTCCTTTCCAATGTCATATTTCCATCAGATTGTAAGTCCATTCATCCGACTCCCATCTGACTGATTGCCATCAACCATCCATCTATCCAAGCACACATCCGACTGTTAATCTGACTGTTAATCTGACTGTCAGTCTTACCCTCAATCGGTTTGTCCATCAGAAGAATTAACCAATACATGACAAGTCTAAGTCAACAGCTTTGGAGCAACACAACCTTGCATTAAGTGGAAAAGTGTCCTAGAGGGGCAGCACGTCAACAAGTCCATAATGCATTGATTTTTAGCCATCCACCCTTATTCAAAACAGAATCCATTTGTTCAACAGTGTGTCAATCAAACTGACATGTAGACATATGGATATCATAATGTTCAAGTACCGAACTCTAAACGTAAATGTACTTGGTTTTCTTTAGCAACCCAATCGCCTTAAACCTTCTCATTTTACAATGAATTGAACAGGAGTATCCATCACCATGGCTGCTGTTTGAAAGGGTGATATGTCATTGTATGCTGTGCAGTTTTCTTCAATAAGCCACTATCCCTACATATTAGCATTCTACATACAGAGGTGCATCTAGCCAGCGTTGTTAACTGAACCAGAGCCCTGCGTTAGATAGGCTGTGAGAGAGCAAGAGACTTGAATCTGACCTGCACGAGTTCGGACCACTGGGCCGTTAAATTTCAAGAGAACGGGTGAGCCAGCCTGAAACTGAGACATCAGCTTTCTGAAAGCAAAGACAAATATTTTTCTTAAATAATTTTGCCTTTAAATTTAAACAAGCCATTTAACAATCTATTTCCACCTTCAGTCATCAGATGTGATTTTATCAAGCAGCAACAATTATATTATACAATTGTCTTGCTAGGAGTAGAAGATCTAGACATTATGAGTTTGCAAGATGAAATCTATAGTTATGTGACAATCGTAACTAGTAATGCCAATATTTTTTAATGGCAAAAACTAAGTCTTGCTATTCACATGCACTCAGTCAATGGTAATTCTTTCATTAGCATTCAGGTTAAGTTAGGGTAATTCTATGTAGAACTATAAAAAGGAAGGTTTTCAAGCTGAGTTCAGTATTGTTGCAATGTCTGGAAATAAAGGTCGAGTGATCAACTTAACTATATTTGAAGATAATATTATTGCTGATGGTATTTAATAGTTTAATTTTAACAAAAAGAGTCAATTTTACACAAATCTGACTAATTACAGCACTATTATAAAATGATGTAACTGATAACATTATTCACAACGCAAGGTTCTATAAGGCCAAGGACAGGACCTTTTAGCAGATTTGATTTACAAGACCAAGGTTGACCTGATGCATTCATTCATTCATCCACTCATTCATTCGGAAATTTATATATCTCCACTATGGTCATAAAGCAATTAACCAGGTTATACTATAAATATATCAAACAATGTGGAATCCTACCCATCGTCATTGTAGAATGAGTGCCATACAATTTGCTGTTCACGACCTGTCTTGAGCAGCTTCTCAACACCTTTAACTTTCATGTCAACATCTCCAATCTTCTCGAGTTTTGGTTCAAGAGATTTCTGCAATTCATCAGACCAAGCACACAAACATTCAACTTTGAAGGAAATACAAATAATCAGATCTAATCTATAGACTTTTAAAAAACAAAATCAAGATTGATCAGTCAACGCTCACTTCAAGTGAAATCATTATCAAAATCACAATCCATAACAAATCCATCCAGGGTGATGGGTGAGAGAATCAAGTTGCACTTTGATTAGTAAGCAAATTTAAACTGTAGAACTGAATGATGTCAAGGTAGGCTCACACATGCACTCCTCACATTACTAGGCAAGCATCCTAAACAATCAGTTACAGTGTCTCAACAAAAAAGTATTTTCTCTCAATCCCTACTGAGAAAGACCTATTTGTCACAGTCATATTCTTAAGTACAATGTTTCCTGAAAACATCATTTTGCACAGGTTTTTAATTTGAAATGTTGCCACATAAATAAGCCAATGATCACCATATAACAAAGCAAGCACACTAGATCTTGACAGAACTAGCACTTTGCCCTCAATGCCACTAAATACAAGAAACCTAATCAAAAGTAAGTTGCCTTATGCAGGTAAGAATTTTTTGATTCTCTTGTTTTTGAAACCATAGTTAGTTAGCAATGATCCAAAGGGATTAACGAATTACTTTTACAGGAGCCCACATCATTCTTCTAAATGCAGCTTCTAAATATCAATAAACAAATCATCATCATCATCATCATCATCATCATCATCATCATCATCATCATCATCATCATCATCATCATCATCATCATCATCATCATCATCATCATCATCATCATCATCATCATCATCATCATCATCATCATCATCATCATCATCATCATCATCATCATCATCATCATCATCATCAGTTCCTGATGCCCCATTTGGCAGATATGGGTAGGAATAAATAATCCCCACTGTCCTCAGACATTTGTCAAGTCCATTACTACCCTTAGCGTTTGCCCAAGAGACGTTTTGTTATCAGTCATGTTATCCATAGATCCAGCCAGCACAGTGCCTTATCTCTTTTCCTTCATAATTATCTTGCATGAAAAGTGTCAGGTAGGATTTGTTGTCAGCAGGCATTTTGTCTATGTCTCTAGACCAGAAGTCCTTCATAGAAGGTCTTTGTACACCAGAGTTCTTACTTACATAGAACAGGGGGCAGAGATTTGTATCAAATAGTGAAACAAGCTGACAATTCTGTGGCACTCCCTTCTTCATCATCAGCTTCTGAAGCAGAATGCTGCTGCCTACAAACAACCAAAATCAGTCAGTCTAATGTATGATGATTCTAATCTATGAAAAGAGGAAAAAGTCAATGTTTAAAATTTGGATATGAAAAATTTGGTACATAAATGGATGGATAGCCACTGAAAAAATGAAATAATAAGAACTAAAAGTATAAAATGCAGTTTAACTTCCACACAAACAGTAATTACAACAAAGATTCAATAGTGCATAACCATTTTAGCTGAAAAGACATTTAACGTTATGTGCTACTTTACACACACTAATGCAAACACAACACAAAGTGTAACCATGCACAAACCTGTGAAATATGTGTCTATTAAAAACGGGTAGCAAAGAAGTCAATTCCCTGGGATGTAGACATAATCAAAAATTACAATTTGATGTCAATCAGGTATCCTTCTACATGATGTATTGTACGGTAATGATCCCACATCACTATTTTTTTCATTTTAAAAGCCTCACATTACCGACCAGCAGCACAGCCAATCACTTTGCAGTAAAGTTACAACAGCGCACAGATGACACTGGGCTTTACACTATCGTATCAACTGCTCGTCTGAATAGACAAAACTTGAAGAATTCATGCAACTCATCTGTGCATGCATGCTTGATTCTGCTTTTAACTGATTTGACCATGAATACAAACAGCATGCAAGCGCTCTATCTTTCTGTTCCATTGTCATCTACTATGTTGCTCTGCTATCATTCATTCATTCATTCATTCATTCATTCATTCATTCATTCGTTCATTCATTCATATCAGCCACATAAGTCCTATGTTTAGCCATTATAAATAGTATGTCACAATATTATGAACGCAAAATTCCTCTGCTTAGCGTCTTTGCATTGGTTTCCTGTTTACCACACTGCCTGTTTCAAACTGGGCTCATCATTCTTAAAACATTTCTGACTGCTGGCCAAGAGCAATGCTTAAACTTTGTAGTAATTATTTCCAAGTCACACTAGAACTGTTCTTTGCACATGTGTTTTATAAATTCTTGGTCTAGATTTTATAGAAAAAGATACCTTTCCGGATAGGAAGTAATGAAAAAGTGCAACAATTGTACAAAATGCCACTGATGCTATGCGATAACAATTAGACATACAGACCAGCATCTATGAATTATTCAAAAACTGTATACATCTTTTTAAAATTTCACCCCTAAAGGTTAATCAGCCAAGCATTGGGGTTGAATTTTTGGAATCTGCTATGAAGAATGTAGTAATGCAAAAGGACTAACCTTCTGAGACAAAACCTTTCATGTTCGCAGAATCAACCAAACACTCTGTCTTCTCTTCCTTCTAAAAAATCCACAATAAACAACAAGATGTGTTAAAAACAAACAAGAACTAGTGTGCAATCATGAAAGTTTGATGCACAGTATGACCCTTCAAAAATCATAGTCCATCGCTATGCTGTTCATAGACAAAAAACAGACACAGAACCAACTGCTGTTGTAGCACAGACAAATGGAAGACCAGTAAAGTAAAGGAAGTAAATCCTGCAAGAGGAGCTAGAAAGCTTCACCCCTTCCTCAACAGGAAGCTGAACAAGCCCTATATTGCTACTTATTGACAGCTCTATTACATGCACTGCTCTCCAATTAGTGCTAACACTGAAGGACATTGGCAAAAAGCAATTAGTCACTTCTGTTTCTGGCAACATACAATTGCTTACAGCTAGAAAAAACTTCTGAATCCTTCTGAATCCTTCTTACACTAAATGTCTTCATCAAAGCACAAGCACATGCTCAGTCGCATACAGGATAGTAGCATAATCAGATCTCTTTGGTTCATACTGACTCATCCCGCTAGCTGGCCTTCAGCAGCTTGACCAGATAAACTCATTCTCATTGAAAACACAGAAAAACATTAATTAGCAAAAATCACAGTATGTTTCAAAACTCATTGTCAAGCCAGTGAGAGTCTGTAAAAACGACCCGTAAATATCAGCACATTATGCTGATATTGCAATTAACACATTGCTGTACATGGAGCAATAAATCTATAAATTCACCTCATAGTTAACAAAGTGCTGCATTTTAACCAGCTGACCTATCCATTCATTCATTCATTCATTCATTCATTCATTCATTCATTCATTCATTCATTCATTCATTCACTCATTTCGAAAACTTATATAGCACCCCTTTAAGAAGTCTACTCAGAGGCGCTCCCATCCATGTTCTATGCTCATTCCTCACTTCAACATATATTGCACAGACTCTTGTTGAACCCAAACTCAAACAGTGTGGTGCTGATAAGACTTCTCTGTGGATGTTCCAGAGGTTTGAATTTGGTCCTTGCTGTCAATTATTTGATATCCCGCAGGTCTAAGCCTAAGACCTGTCTGTTTCAACTTGCTCACCAGCCATGGCCAGGCTTCAGCTTTCTCCGATGTATTTCGCCTCAGCATGTCTTCTCAACTGTATTGATGTTCAAATTTTGCTATTTCATTTGAAGCAACCATCAACTGGTGTTGCAGGCATTATGACAACAGCACTACAGATTTCATCAGTGTAATGTAGATCTATAGCTGTGTAAATAGTACTTAACTATTCTGAATGGCATATAATTCTATGAAAATTAATGCAAATGTTATCAGCTGGAGATATGAATAATGCTGATTAATGATCACCTGTCCCTCTGTAACAATGCAGGATATGAAGTAATTCTCTTTATCGTTAATTATTGTGGTTACTTTCTCAAACCGAACACCGTCAAACTACAAGCAAACAAAACATTGTAAGCCGACCAACAGGAAGCACAAGCTAAGAACTCTGAAATCAGTTTCAACTGAGGTCTACTGTAGCAATTGTGGTCACAATCATAAGGGATGTTAAACGATAACCAGAATTCTGGTATTTGGATTCCCCAAAAATACTTGATTTAATTATTTACTAACGCATAATCGAATATATTTTTTTATCACTTTCATAGTGAAACATACAAGAAATGTCAGAAAAAAGATATTCATGCATTATCTTTTTAGTGTTTCTGATTGTTATGAACTGTCATTTAATATTGCTGGCTGATAAACAAGTTTGCATATCTAACATTCGTCAGCGCTCCATGTCTGATCTCAATCAGATGTCAGCAAACAGGGTTATGTGCCAGGATATTATTGTTGGAGTCTAGCAACAAAGCAAGCAAAAGAAATCGGTTTTTATTGGACTTGAATTATGAAAAGGAACTCAGAAATTCAAATATAATCTGATAAACTATGATTGAAGAGTTAGCAAATAAAATAATATTCTAGTTTCGCTTCTCTTATTTTAAGATGTCAGATTATTTTTCAGACACTGGACGTTTGATGACAATATATGCAACCACGTACACAGCAATTTCCTATTGGTCCCTAATAAACATTCCAAACTATGGCACTAAACGCTTCTTCCAGACATGAAATCAAATTTCTTTAAATCAGGACTTATTCGACTACATAAACTTGTTTGGTTTGAATAATATGACTTACGCTTTTTAAACTATGGAAACTTATTTATTTAAGGTTTATTTGCATTAAGAAAGGTTACAATTTGGTAATTTTTTGTAGAACTAAAAACACTGGTGATAGATTTATAATTAAGAATATATTTTACATGTTGTTTAATGAATAAAAGATATTTTTACCAAAGCACACACTATCAATTATGTTAATTTAATGTTAATTCTCTAAGTAGAAAACAAACAATTTGGCACTGACACTGGGATGCATATACGTGCATTATGGCATACATAGAAACTTGTATTATAATATATTTATATAGAGGACAATGAATTCTGGTAATCGGTTTCAAATCAGAATTTTAGAACTGATATCTGGTTTGCCAAAAAACTGATGCACATTAACACATTGACCGCCTACACACCATGTTAAATGACTTGCTGTACTACGAGTTAACTCGTAGTAGGCGGTGAATGTGTTAACAACCCTAGCTGTCATATAATTCTATGGTTTTACATTTGCCAAAAAATTATGGCACCATTTCATTGATACCTATTTCATTTGCCCTGTTCTACAATTGACACATCTGTGGCACCTCAATAACATACAATTTGTAAGTTGAGTTGCAGAATCAAAGTAAATCTAACTCTTTACCTCCACATATTCATGTATTCTCTGCTCCAGGGTTTCCAGCTGGGGTGTCAGACGTGCTGTGATGGAAGTGCCACATGGCACTGAATCAATTGATCCAACACTGTTGACCTCCACGGTCAGTACCGGGTGTCTCTTTCCTTCGTCGAAGGAAATCTGAAGCTTATATTCTCCAACAACTTCGCCTGTTCCTGCAGTTACGATTGGTAGAGTTTCCTCGCAGACTAAATGCCGAAGGTCGTTCTCGTCTGAAATTGTTAAAAAGCATCACCAACAATAATTAATGTCCTTCTAGTCTTTCTACTTTTTGATGTTGCCATTAGGCCTACCACCTCTGGTTCAGTGGTTACATTGTAATCAGAGGCCTGGCAAGATGCCAAATTTTAAAAAGTCAGATTAGTTTGGTACTCTAGTCATGCCTTGATTAGTATTGAAAACTAAGTGTGTTGAAAACATGCAGAATAAAAGTCATATTATCATATATAATGTGTATGTGTGTTTGTGTGTGTGTGTGTGCGTGTGCGTGCGAACGCATGTGCAATGTGCATGCACATGTATCTAAAATTTCAGAGCATAATGCAAAATATGGCTTTTCTGTGTTTTGGAAATGGCAGGTGTCAATATGATAATATACTTGCAATGTTCTTGCATCCGGGATACAGAGCATTGTAAAAAGTCAGTAATAGTTTGAGTGACTTCAGAGTTTAACCAGATAGATAATTGTGGAATATTGTGATACAAAAGGATTGGCAGAAATGAGATACAGAGGCATACAAGAAACTTGTTAGAGATTTACAGAAGAAACGAGCAAGGAAGAGAATAATGCCTCTACACCAGGTATGGGCAACTTATTTAACAGAGGGTCACCTAAGATTTTAAGGATAGCTCAGGGCCGTATGTCAACTGCGGGCTGATTTTGCAGATTCATTTGCCCAAGAAAACGAAACATTAATTTTATTCCAACTAAACATATTGCAGAATAGGCTAACTGTTAAAATAAATGAATATAATTTTTATGATGAAAACCTAATTAGTATAATACCTACAGCCCTACATAGTGCAATGAAAGAACAAATATGTTTTAAGTTTACTCACTTTAAAATATATTTGAACTGGATGAAAGGTTCCAAAGTGTAAGGTACAATGCTAATATAAAAGATATGGAAAAGGCAGGCTCAAAGGTTCCCACGTAAACAGGCCATTATGCTGCTCTAGTCAGTACATGAGTTAGAGTCAAAAGGCTTAGTCCGTTCACATTGGTTGATGAATTCAGGAGGCAAATCAGGATGAGTTCTTCATTAAAAAAATATTACAAATAACTATATATATCTATCAAACATGTACAGTTGATGCCGTCAGTAAGATTCTATATTTCACACAATCTCATCTTCCAAAAGTCCCCAGTCATTGGCTGGTATATAATATCCTGGACTATAAACGTGAAACACTGCAGCAGCAGTTCAGCAGCATTACCATGCCTTTTTATCTTTCTTTTGTCTATTGTGTGCCCTTTAGGCCTTGACCTGGAACCGAATTTTGACATTTGTTTTTGACTAGTAAGCATCTGTCAATAAGCTAGTTCCCACACTATAATTTATCTGACTCTGTACAAATCTCAAGATTACAATCACGATTCAACATACGGGTTGGAATCAGCATAAAGTTTAATACATTCTGTTGATGCATTTGAATTCAAAACCAATAAATTAATCAAGTGAATCAACATTGAAGTAAGAATCTGAAAAAGCTTACCAATGGACTCTAGAAAATTCAGCCCCTCTGTAGAAGCCTTTGGAAAAGGTGACGTCTTCTCGAACAGCGTAGGAGTCTTGACAACCATCCGTGGTAAAACATCATAAATCAATTCCGCAGTTGGAAGCGCTGTGGCAGAAACGTCTGGATGATTGATGTGCACTAGATTTTCCATTTTCTTCGATTTATTGAACAAATCAAAAATAACCTAATACAAACAAGAAATATCACACCTACAGATTTCAGTAGATTCCAGTATTCCTTGAATGATGACCTGTGCCAAAATAGATGCTTGTATGCAATATAAACTCAATGACATTTCTAAATATGTCATGGTATATAAAATACAAACACCACAATCTAAATATGTCATGCAATATAACTAGCATGGTTTATAACTGTGGCTGAAGATTGCGACCCTGCATATAACCACAATATTAATACTATAAAACTATAGCTGTGTCAAGTTTGACTTATTTACTTATTCACTAAGGAAGAAAAGTTTAAAGTGATTTTAATTCATACTTCACATTAATAACAGTACAAGTCACAACACACAAATTCAATATGAAAATCAGTCACACCTATTAATTCTTTATTTACTATATTCTTAAATAAACCATTATAATACCGGAAAACGTTTGCATGAAACTTTTCAATATAAAATTAAATGACATTGTGTCCAAGCAGCCCCAGGTGCCTCCGTCTGACAGTACTGCATACCGTTGGCTGTCCAGTTCTAGCATACATCTCCTCGTTGGAGATGAAGTCAGACCACTAAGACTCTCAAGCACTTAGTGCCAAAAGCGACTAGGCACAGCTGATCCCGCCTTCCGAAGGACCATGTTTCAGAGCCGTAGAGGAGAACTTGCATGATATACGAGTTGAACAGTCGTATCTTGGTAGTAGGTACTGAGGATGATTCGAGTGGACCAGACGTTATTTTTTAGGGTTCTAAACGCTCCGCTTGCCATTCCCATGGCGTCTTGAGATCTCATGGGTGCTGAATAGGACTCACGGGTGAGCACGCCAAAATAGTTGAAGCCCTCAATAGGCCTACACTCGACCGCCTCTCCCTTTAAAGCTCTACTCTTTCTGAAAAATCGGTAGTGAGGAGACGTTAGAATGCCGAGACGCAGCTAGTTGAGGCTCATTGTCCAGCCAAGAGAATTTTACCCCAGCGCGCGTAAGTCGTGCATTAGGATGCCAAGCATTAAGCGGCCTACCTAAATTATATTTAGGCTGACCAAGTCCACGTTTGAAGAAACCAACGCATCGAATTACATAATGCAAAGTTCTAACCGTTTTGGAGAAGTTAATTGGCTTATTTGCAAACTCTGACAAACCGACACTAAAACTAAAAGATACGCATAGACCACTCAGTTAGCCTATTTACTATTTAGCAATAACTTTCGATCTAGGTTGGTCTATTTATCTGTTTCAAATGAAAATGTTTTGTATGTAATACCTACAAATATTAGAATATCTCATCTTCAAAGCATCGCAAGCATCCTCCATTCCTCCGTATTTAAAACAAAACATTAGGCCTATATGGGAAATGACGTAATAACAACAGTCAGTCGATGGACCAACGATCTCATATATAATTAAGACTTTGTCTCTCGTAGTATTTTAGCCTACAGTCTTGGCACGTAACGCGAGCTCGTCAGAACACGCTTGCTATATAATACCGCTGTCCTTCTATCAATCTCAGGATCAGGAATATTTTTTTGTCTGGCGTCGTATTCTAAATTTTGAATTTTTTCCAATTATTGAATTGCATGGATTATTGTGCATCTGAAAACTAGAACCGGATTTCATAATCTACAACGGTAAACAGTTTAAACACCATGGTTTAAACGACCCTCGACGTCATAATTATACGTTGCCTATAGCAACGTAGCAAAGTTTCGCTTATTTTACATTATTTTTAAACACCTTAATTTCTCGTTCAGTCAGATTCCTCTCACTCCTGGGCAGTGATTCCGTTAGTGTGAGTCCGTGCGTCCGGGACGCGCAAATTTAGGTCCCGGACGCACAAAAATAAAGATGGTGCGTCAATCATGGACGCACCGAAATTGTGGGTGGACGCACAAATAATTTAACGATGCGTCCATGGGACACCAATTAAAAATATACCCTGGTGTCCGTATAATGTGTCACTGTCTCAGTTTATGCATTGCATTGCTTTGCGTATATGCGTATACAGTACACTGACCTATAAACACGAACACACACACACACACACACACACACACACACACACACACACACACACACACACACACACACACACACACACACACACACACACACACACACACACACACACACACACACACACACACACACACACACACACACACACACACACTTCTTAAAATGAATGTATAATCTAGACACAACCAGACACGTGTGCTCTGAAGCTCGCTCCATAAAAAAATTGTAGGCCTGCATACCAATTCGATACAAAATGTCATTCATGCAGTATGCTATATACCTAAACTCTCAATAATTATGCATGCAGAATGGGTCCACAAATCTCTATGTGTGGTTGGCGGAGCAGCTACGGTTCTGACCGTTCTGCGCTGATTTTTCCATTTAACCATTGAAGCAGAAAATTGTGGATTTGTAAAATGGATCTCCGTTCACTGACCTTAACCCAGTTACTGGTACTGCATCTGGTGCGATATGCCTTCTCTCGAAGCGCCCGACTACGTAACGATCCAAGCCGCCGCCACCACCGCAGGCCTGCAGGCCGCAGAAACTATGCAGAAACTATGCGTATAAATGTGTAGATATATACATACACGGGTGCGACGTTCAATGTAGATATATATAATTATATGTATAGATAAATTTATATATATATATAAAATGTAGAGCAAAGGCGTCTGGCTGAGTATATGCAATACAGTCTCTATCTGGTGTTGTTTGTCTGTTGTGTTGGTTGTGTCGTATACGCATGGACTTGCTGTTAGATGCGATAGCAGCAACACGCGATGGCTGACATTGTAGCGTTGTAGTTCAGTTGTGCAGGAGAATTTCTGTGTTTTTGCGGTTTTCTAAGCACCTACAGTCGCCATGGAAGAACGGGAGAATAAGGAGAAATATAACCCGTCGATAAAAGAAGTTTTGCGCAACTTCCAAGCGACGGCCGTGCGTAGCCTCAGCGGACCCTCGTCTGACCTCGTCGAATCATCGCTGGTCCTAACCGGTTACGAGGCGAGGACTCCCTCCGCGAAAGCTGATCGCCGGCTTAGGTACGACTGTACGCCCGGGGTGAGGTCTGCTCGGTTAAACCCGTATAGCGAAGCGAGAGGGCAGACGGTTTCACGAGGGGAACTGTGTCTGTTTGATGAATCGCCGAGGGTTCACAGGTTCCTCCAGACCCCTCTGCTTTTTCCGCAGGACTCGTCGGTCAGCGAATCGACGGAGACGATTCTCGAAGGAGAAACGATATCGTGCTTTGCCGTCGGCGGCGAGAAGAGGTTGTGCGTCCCGCAGGTACTGAGGAAGGTCCTGAACAGTTTCAACCTAGGTGAGATCCATCATGTCTATGAGGAGCTTCACATATTCACCTCACTCTGCAGTCATGCTCAGCTGTGCACTCTGAAGCGACAGGGAACGCTTCCGGCAAGTGCGGCCACCTGTGGACTTATAACGCACACGTACGCCGAGAGACTGTGCAGCACCCTCTTGCGCCGCCTCGGCAGGGGGTCGAATCTAACGCCCTCTGGAGAGGCTATCCGAGTGCTGCACCGATGCTTCGGAAAGTGCACCGGTGTTTTCTACGTGAACTTCTATACCGCCGCGTCGGCGCATTGCATCAGGTGTTGCGAGTGCAACGGGTTCTTCTCGCCGCCCGAGTTTGTCTGTCATGCTCACGAGTCACTTGAAAACCGAACGTGCCACTGGGGCTTCGACTCCAACCGATGGAGGAACTACGTTACGCTGACGAAGGGAGAGAAGCGTAATGTACGCGCTCAGCAGATTCTCGACGACGTCAAGGCTCTGTTTGATTACAGCAAGGTCTACAAACGAAGCCTGGTAAGAAAATCTTATCTGTGATTCTCTGTACCACTGTGGTTTTTTTATACTTGTATTTGTGGATGTATGTGAGGCACTGTGGTGTAGTGGTGGGTTTGGTGCCTTGGGGTCAGAGGGTTGCAGGTTCGAATCCACCTCAAGTCGCTACGTAGAGACCTTTCAAAGCAAGACCTTCACTTGCAATTGCCCATGCGTTTTGGTGTGACACTGATTTAGTGTCCGTGCTGAGCGCCCCTGAGTAGAATTCTTGAAGGGGCGCCATATAACAAGTGCTCATACATACAAAGTATTACATACATACATAGTATTACATACATACATAGTATTACATACATACATAGTATTACACACATTCATAGATGAAGTGATCAAAATGGCACTGCAAGCCATTTTCGCAGCGTAGCCTGAGGTTGTACAGAAACAGTTAGCCGAGATTTGGCTGAGCATCATGGCCATGCCTGCGGTGCCCTCTAGTGCCGTGTTACAGGTGACATCTCTTCGTTTGACCGGATATTGCCTCGAGCTGAAGCATGGATCGACGACGTTTGACCTGGAATGCAATTAATGTACCTGAGCAACGACGAAGATTTATCGCAAGGTCACATTCCGAAATAGTCGGCTTTTGACTGATATTATTTTTTGCGAAGGGGGTTCCGATATTTCTGGGTTTTCGGTGATTGGCAACAGAGACTAAGTTCCGAGAGTTATCAGTAGTTCAGTAGTTTTCTGTCTGCCCTGCGGAGTTCGTCTGTCTCGTGTTTACGGTGTCTGTCGGAGTAATGGTATGCAGACCATACAGCGGATATAATTCAGCGGATGGTTGGTTGCCTAACTTGCCTTCCTATAGACTGGAGCGTTCTGATGCTGGATGTTGCACATGCTGTGTTGTCTGTGTGTTTGTATGTCTACTTATGTGTATAGATATGTGTTTGTATATATATCTGTATCTGTAGGCGCCCTTGTAACGGCATGGCTGTGTTACTGCGCCATACAAATCATCGTAATTATTACTATTATTATTATTATTGTGTGTATCTCTGCGTGGATCTGTGTGTATCTGTGCTTATCTCTGTGCGTAACTGTGTGTGCTTCTTTGCGTGTATATCTGTGTTTCTCTCTGCGTGTTTCTCTGTGGATCTGTATGTGTAGCTGTATGTTTGTGTGTATGTATGTGTGGATCTGTGTGTAACTGTGTGTGTTTCTTTGTGCATATCTCTGTTTGAATCTGTGTTTGTATCTGTGTTTATCTGTGTGTGTGTGTATCTGTGTGTTTCTCTGTGGATCTGTATGTGTAGCTGTATATTTGTGTGCATATGTATGTGTGTATGTCTGTGTGTGTTTGTGTGTGTCTGTCTGCCTTGTCTATCTGCATTTCTGTGTGTCTGTCTGTATGTCTATTTTACCCAGTTCTATGTGTCATGCTATGTGCCATCCAGTTCCTGAGGCTGCACTCTATAAATACTCTGATCATTGTATGATCGATTTCTGTCAGAATGGAATTTCCAGTGTGATTATTTTTAGAAGGTCATGACCTCATTTGCACTGACAGGCATCAGGAGATGACACCAGAAGCAGTTTATGTGAAGTGATTGCAACGTAATGTATTATATATATGCCAATCTGATGCAGGTACTAAAGGCGCCTTAGATATTCATGAGCGACATTGAGCGTAATACTTAATACGATTACAGTCATCATCCCCTGCTGGACTTAATGTGGATTAAGATGGACAGGTGTTGAGGCATTCATTATTAGGTTTGAGTTTTATGTAGCGCATCTTCAAGGTAATCTACTCAGAAGCGCTCCCAGTTCAACCTTGACTTTACTGCACAGCATTTCATCTGTTTTTATGAACTGCTGGTTGAAGGATTGACCCAAGGATATATTTGATTGTTCTTCATCATTGATAGCCAGATACATATAGATAGGCTAGATGTGTATATTTGTAATGTATATAAGTTTATATATTCATGTCATTATGCCATCAGTGAAATGCTTGGTTCTTGATTAGATGATTGATCTGTGGTTTAACAGAAGGGAATCTTGAATGCTCTTGTAATAAGCTACCAAAGATCACTTTTCGATAGGAAAAATATTATGTTTGGGAGTCGTTACGGTGTTTGTAATATTGTACATGTATGCGTTGCAACTTGCATTGTCTGACTTTGTTCAGTCGAACGAAAGGAGCCGAAATGGTGAGCACTAAGAGTAGGGTTGCTGAGCTCACAAAGGTAGGCAGGAGCAAGGTCTAACCCTATAGCGTGCAGCGTGCAGCGCCAGAATGTATTCGATTGTTCTTCATCATCCAAATGGACGGATTCTACAAAGCCGCTTTATTTACTGTCCAGGGTGTGCTTAACGTCTGTCCAGATTGTCATTTCAATCACTGTATGCATCCTAACTCTACTTACAACTTACTGTATGCATGGCAACATAAATCTTATCAGTATAAAAATATTCATTTGAGGTTTATTTCATTTGACCTTTCTGCCTTAAAAAATGTGTCTTATTTATTTATCGCATTTATGATGACATTCTTTAACCATAAAGTGTAGAGTTCCTTGACTTTATCTCTTCTCATCTACGTATTTTATGAACTTAAGGTCTAACAATATTTGACCTCAGGATCAAGGCTTCTTGATAGCCGAATAGACATATTATACATACATGTATAAATGTATGCAAGCACGGTATATAATATATTTTCCATACATATATATATTTATTGGTGTATATGTATACTTGTATAGTTGTATATGAGTAAATATATACTCAGCTGTTTGCATCATTTACACCGATGGTTTATATTAGTATGTAATGTACGTTTTCCTCTATGTTCAACCCTTGTCTAGACATTTAATCATGTGTATGTATCTAACATTTTCTTATATGCCCAAAAGTGATTGCACTGCAAAAATGTTGGCATAACACCAAAACACAGACAGCCTGGTCACAAAAAATGCACTGACAGTCTGTTGTTATTCAACGGCTGAACCCAAGTAAAGTGGGTTCAATAGTAAACTTTTCTCGTAACATTTTTGCAATCATGTGTTGTATTTGACATTGCTAGTCGTATTGGCATATTTTCGTGTCTCTCCTACAGTTTTCCTTCTTAAGATCTGTTTTCTGAGTGCATTTAATATTATTTAATATATTACTTAATATATTATTGAGGATAAGAACTAGGAAGAGGACGAGGTGGAGAAGGGGAGAATGAGTAGGTAGATGAGAAGGAGGAGGTGGAGAATAAGCAGAAGAAGGATAATGAGGAGGGGGAGGGGGAGGAGAAAGAAAAGAAGATTAGTCCCTTAAGCCATCCTAAAAAGGCAGGGTATTATGGGTATTAGTGACTTTATCATTCTTTTCCTTCTTGGAGGGGTTGGTGGCCTGATCTTCCTACTGATAGTTTAGGGGGAAGAGCAGTGTACTCCTTTCAGTTGATTTGGATGGGGATCACATGCAGGTGGAACAGAAATCCCTAAAAAATAGTCTGCACTGGCGGAATGTTACTAAAGAAGTTCTTTATAAATTGAGCAATGTTGCGATGACATTAAGTGGAGAAAATGAAATTCCTGGAAGTGTTGTCCATGGCTAAATATGTTCGAGTAGCAGAAGACGCAGTGGTTGATGGGTTGACTGGAAGAAGTGTAAGCTCTGTTTAAATGACGGATTTAATTAGTTTTAAAGTGTATTAAGAGGAGGAAGCAGATTAGGAAGTGGAAAGGTTGGTTAGAGAGAAGGGGAGGGAAGATGGGTGGATAAAGAGGATGTGGAGGAAAGGAATGTTTCCTAAAATATATGATAGACTTTTGATGAGCACTGTTGTTGTTTTGCTGGTGTATCAGCTTATCTTCCTTCCCTTACGGTGCTTTGCCTTCGTTGCACTTGTGTTGCTTATGGTCAACCTTTGCAGGGCTCCTGACTGTTGAGGCAGAAATGAATGCCTTTCTGTCAGTAGACTCAGTACATCATACAGCCAGTAGTTCAGTCAGTCAGTCAGTCAGTCAGTCAGTCAGTCAATTAGTCAGTCAGTCAGCCAGCCAGTCACAGCCAGTAAGAGTCAGCCAGTTATTCAGCCAGCCAGTCAGTCAGTCAGTTGAATCTTTAAAGTTTCATTAGGCCCCAAAAAAATATGTTGTGTTTCCGGTAACAGAGCCAAAAAAAATTGGGTAGGTAGGTCGGAAAATATTTTTATTTTGTAAAATATTTTTATGCAGTGACTATCTGAAAAAGTATACCCCACTAGTCTTTTTTGCACGCTGAAACAAAGTACGTGTTTTAAGCAAGTATAAACTGCCTATTTCCCGACTGTCTGCACCTAAAACTGCTCTAGAAACAGTCCTATTAATTTCATTTTGTTGACGTCTCTTATGTTATGTCAATACAAATGTAAAAAAAATATTTTTTTAAAAAAAATTTAAATTTTTTTTTGAAAAATATTTTTTTTTGGAAAAAAATTTTTTTGATAAAAATATTTTACAAAAATATTTGGGTCGCGGCCGTAAAAATGGGTCGGTCGGGTTACCGGAAACACAACAATTTTTTTTACGCCTTAGCCTGAGATGTTGACTGGAAATGACTGTGGCCATTTTTCTCTTATTCTGCCCCAGTTTCCTCTGGATAATGACTGATAAATTTAAAAAAAACGACTCGTTGTATCATGCCATAAGAAGACAAAGGTGGAGGGGAGTAAGCAGTGATGTAGTCGAGTCCACCTGGGCCGAGTCCGAGTCCTCCTAAGCCGAGTCTGAGTCGAGTCCGAGTCCAAAGGAGTTGGAGTCCGAGTCCGAGTCACTAAGGATCGAGTCCGAGTCCAGTAACATCAAGATCCACTCAACATAATGACATAGAAAAATATCAACACTAATTATGCTAATTGTAGGCCTATTTTAAGTGTAATTTATCAGAATTGAACTTTAAAAATACTGAATTAGATAACGTTTTTTGATAATCTGGCGCAATGAAATGGATACAACTATCCTTACACTGACAAAACACAATTAAGTTCAACAGCGCATCTTGTGAAGTCTCTTATGTTGAGATTTGGGGCCAAAAACTGCCACCCATCATCAATGCCTCTAGGCCTACTCTAGTAAATGTTCGGAATCTGTGGTTTTGGGAAATGGCGTCTATTCACTGTGATAATATCAGCTACTCCAATACCCCCAACACAGACCAACTAAGTGTTACGACCTTGCCTGCACGTTGCAATCCTCCAATTATGAAGGCTAGTAGCCTACGTATCTGATCTATTAATGGAGATGTAGGCCTAAGTAGGCCTAAACCTCTGTGCCCGATTCCAAGATGAGAGAAGTTCTAATAGCTACCAGCCCAGTGGCGTAGCAAGGTCTTGGGGGCCCCTGTGCAGAGCTTAGGTGGTGGGCCCCTTAAATGCTTGAAACCCCATTCGATTTCAAACAACAAAGCTGCGCAAAACGCCTGGTTCCTTTAAAAAATTTGCATATTTCAGACCAAAGTTAAATGAAAAAAAGTAGCCACATTTTTTAAAATTATTTTAACCAATTTATCTAATGAAACATATTCTTCTCCATATCAGCACAGAAAAATTTAACTAGAATACCATACAGATGTAATCACAAAAATTGCATCATCCCCTGAAGTAGCCTAGGCCCTATTAATCATCAGTCACCCATAGGCCCTACTTAAACTCTCCAAGCTGTTGGGTTTGTTGATTGAAAGAGCGGAACATGTAGAGCATTTGGCAAGTGTGAAATGATCGACTCAATCAAGTCTACGGCTAACCTGCTACGGGGATCTAAATCCGAAATGCTAAAATGCTCGTTTGCGCGCCTTCTCTTGTGCAAACAAAATAAATTTTAAACGCGGCTACGTAGACGCGTAGACCATGACACAATTAGCCTATGTCTATACGTCAGCACAACTACTTCCGACCAAAGACTGCAAAGAGTAAAGATATTTGTAATAAGGCAGCCTAATCATAGCACATGGCAAAGTAGTTGTTTCGACATTCTGGCTGAAACCCAAAAAATTACTGGGTGTGTACGCTGTACATTTAGGTTTGAATACATTCTGAATATCCTTAAAGTAAAAATTTGACTCTGACCCCGGGGGGCCCCTTGACATCCGGGGGCCCTCGTGCACTGCACAGGTTGCACGCCCTATTGCTACGCCACTGTACCAGCCATAAGTAGCCAGTAGACACCTCCAACCTCCTATCCTCATTTGTCTTACGGTCTTACCATAAACATTTCGATAGACTAGAAGTCTATGTTCGATCAGATCAGCATATTAATGCCAAGTCAACTGAGGTGTCAAAATTTCAAACTCGATATAGACCTTTGCATGCCATGAATGTCTGGTATTGTTTGTGCAGGCCTATTATATGTAAGCTTATTATAAGCTCATGTTCAAATATTTCGACTAGCCCCTCCCGTAACCCAACACCGACTATACATCAAATAAACCTGTAATTACCTTCCCTCGCCTATATTCAGCGGTGCCCAGCCATCCGTGACATAATTTCAATGTCAGGTTGTTTTATTATGAACTTAAACACGCAGGCTACAAGGGTTCCTTTGTTTGAGTTGAGTCACTTGATTGATCAAGAAAGCAGACGAAATGTCTTAATTGGTTGTGGCAATACAAAATGGCCTGCTCCACGGAGAATTCGTGACTCGGAAACCGAGTCACCGAGTCAAATTTCGAGTCCAGGGCTTCGAGTCCGAGTCCAAGTCCGAGTCCTGACAGCCCGAGTCCGAGTCCGCAGAAAATCGGTCTCGAGTCGGACTCGAGTCTTTTGCCGGACTCGAGTCCTACATCACTGGGAGTAAGATAAGTAGTTCAGAAGAAAAGTCCAGATTATAGGCAGCCAGGTCTTGCGATGAAGGTTGGCATCCAGTGCAGAAATCCTTTGTTTCATCCAGTGCAGAAATCCTTTGCTTCAGCCCTTCATGATTGATGGAAGGAAAGAGCAACTGGGACACCAACCTCTCCTTCCTAATTGGACAGGAGTCTTTAAGTCCAGTCACACATCTGATTAAAATTTCATAGCAGCCTTCAACTTTAGATATCCTCCAGAGCAAGTCTGTACGAAAACCACAAACTGGTATCCTTACATCTTTACACATCCAACAAAAATAAATAAGATACATAGATTGTTTAAAGCTTTAACTGGTTTTTATTAGTTTAGAGAAAAACATGAAAATATCTACTGTATAATGTCTGTGATATTATCTAAGTCTCTGATGAGTTGCAGTTGAGCATCTGGTGTGAGAGTTTTTCCTGTTCAAGTGAAAGTGGATGTGACACTATGTACAGTCGGACTCTGAAGTTCTCTGGACCATCTCAGGACAACTCTCTGGCTTGACCCAGCACTGCTCTTCAATAATCTGGTGCTCTGCACTTTTTTGCACTTTTTGACTTCTGGAGTTATTTTTTAGAAGTTAGGTCAATGGTTGATTGATAGGTAGACTGAGAAACCTTCAGTTTTAATAGACATTCGAAATGTGTGAACACTCACTGAACAGTGATGTCTCCACTCTCCACGACCTGACTTTTCTTCTTCTTTTACTAAATGTACAAAATGCTTACAAGCAATTTACAAGATGGACTTGTATTCTCAGTGCAACATGTATGCACTGAAGCGATGCACAACTAGGTTATAATGTACACATTGAGATGGTCAATATGGTGTCTTTTATGAAACTATATTTTTTGTTTTACTACTATATCGTCTGCATTCATTTGTATGAGCTATGCAAATTTCTAGCATGGTAAATTTGAGATATATACTAATATCAGACATGAACATGATTAGCATTTTAGCATTGAATAATGCTTGGGTGGATGTCTGTAGATATTCTTGGCAGATAGATTTGCGGTTGTCCAATTAACGACATTGGTTAGAGTGTATTCTGCATCCCGTACAGTTCGCCTCCCCCACTCTCCCCCAAATGCTGACTTATTTCATAGATTTAAATATCGTCGGACTAGTATATCCGTGGTGCACGTGGGCGTTAAATGGTGTGGTGCACATTCAAATGGGCAGAGGTGGGGGGGGGAAAGGATGCAGAGGTCATAGGGTCGCTGTATAAAAATGTGTACATTTAGGTTTGTTTGGCTTTATCAAATTAGAATCACATTGCCCGTGCCAAATGATCAGCCGGTTCAGTAGGCACCAATTATATCCGTGTAGAGTGTAGACCCATATATTATACAGTATCATGTGTCATTGGGGCTGGTTATAAGAGAGGCCTGTGCTGGTTTTACATTGGCCCACATAAGTTTTTAACTGAATATTTTGGTCTTTGCAGTAGCCGTTATAACCATTGCTATGAATGGCATGCATGTCTTTTGCATATAATAGTATTAGTTGTATTTTGTATATTGATAATAATAATAATTGTGGTAATAAATAATGATAGTAATGATAGTATTGATAGTAAATGGATATTGATCATAGAAAATTGCAGAGTCAGAGCGATTGCATATTGGAGAGATATGGTGGCATATATTAGGGAGATATGGTGACGTATATTGGAGAGATATGGTGACGTATATTGGGGAGATAATTTTTTTATGGTGGCATATATTGGAGAGATACGGTGGCATGTATTGGAGAGATATGGTGGCATATATTGTAGAGATATGGTGACGTATATTGGAGAGATATATATGGTGGCAATTTGTGTAGTAGATTTGTAGAAGTCGCTTTTGTTTTCTAGGTCGTTGGCCAATGAAAGTCTCGTCTCATCTGGTTGTGCAGAACTTGATTGATTTGCTTTTTTGACAGAGAGGAGTTTAACCTATTTTTTGAAGGCTAAATGCCACCAAAGCCAACATTGTACTTTCTGAATGACTGATGATCATCTGCAGTATCTTGATATGACTGAGATATGTAATCCTTGGTTTTTTCCTGGCGGGAGAAAGAGTCCTCATCATCGTCATCGTCCTCTTCATGAGTTTCTGACGTCGGCCATTTTGAGAGTGAGGGAAGAATGAAAGCGATCTCCATTTGTCCTCCATCATTAATTTTCTCAAGTCCATTGTGTGTGTTTCTTTCACTGTTAATCCAAGTCATGTTTTTAATCGCTTCATTTCTATTGTCTGTATACAGAAGACAATAGATCAGTTTTCAGATCTTCCTTTGTTTTGCACTCCATTGAATATCTTGCATGAGTCGTACATTGTTTGGGATTCGGTCAACTGCTGGAATTTTCTTCACTTGTGTTCAAACCATTGGATTTTTTACTTCAAGAGCAACTATGCTTGGCAGAGCCTAATAACTACTTAATGTCTGTTATTCTGAAATCCAAGCAGTTTTCCAGTCCGCTCATTTCCGCTGTGAAAACTCTGAAATTCTCTTCTTGTATATATATATGTTTTGGTCTTGTCTGATGATCCAAATAGGAAGATGGAGGATGTTATTGGTGGTCAATATTTTACTATATATATTTAATCTAGTTTAACAGATGTCTGAGATGCTTCTGGGTTAGTTGTTTCCCTTTTTGTTATTTTTCGTTGTTTTCATTATATTTCGTTAATGATTGTAACTGAAAAAAGCAATTTACTGTGAATGATTCTCACTGAAAGAGCATTTGAAATGGCTTATTTTGAAGAGAAGAGCATTTTATGTTGAACCATTTCGCAAGAACTTAATTAGTTGTTTGTTTTGCAGCAAAGCCAGGTCGAATTTATTATTTATTACACACATAATTGTGACCGTGGTAATTTTGCCAGCACATACCTACCTATGCACCATTTAGACAATTATGTCGATATTAATCTGATACTCTGTGAACCCAGGGTCATGACATGATATTACGCCAAGCGCTTTGATCAGATTGTAGTTGTGACATGATTTATTAAAATGAAAACAAATCAATTTCCAATCTGTTGCAGACTTTTCCCAGATTAACTCGTGACATTCTCCTGACTTTATAAATGTGAGACTTGGTCCAATTGTCCTGTCATGCACTGAAACTTGGATTACACTGACATAGGTACAAGTGCCATCTTCCAGTGCTTTGCCAACTGTGGTACCACCACACAGTCATGCCTCTAAAGCCTTAGTGCGTTTTATCAGAACCTTGTTGGTGGCTGGTCAGTGTGGCTGGAAGTCTTCCTGCACCGAATGAGAAAGCCAAAAACCTTCTTCATTATTTATTTATTTAATTTATTTATTAGGGCCACTTATATAGCATCCCTTCAAGACTAACTACTCAGAGGCGCTCCTGACCCAACCTTGGCTAAACGGGACAGTTTTAAGGCTAGAGAAGAAGGTGGTAGAGTGATTCCTGTGGCAGGTGACATGAGACTGAGGAGAAAGCATGGCATTGCTTTGTGAAGGTCCATGATAAAACAAAGTTAGAGATGAAGTAATTCTTAGCATTTGCATCGACAGTTGAAAGTGTAAAACATCCTAGAAGTAGCTTGCCTGCTGACGATGCCTTATAAAGTTCATTCATTCTTACATTCATTCAGAGCATTTATATAGCGCCCCTTTAAGAAACTACTCAGAGGCGCTCAATTGCTAATTGTTCTAATTACAGTGACCACTTCAGCTTTTAAAGAGGAACTGCATTGCTATAGGAGTAACTGCTCCTCATCCTTGAGGGGTTAATTGTTCTTTTATTTTATTGTGGGTGTGTGCATTGTCTGTTTTAGTCAAGGGATCACTGTGCGGACGTTACAGAGGAGAAGCTAGCTTTAAAGAAGAAGCCTTGTCCTGAAGACAGAGATTGGACCATGCATGGACATGTGAAAGAAGAAAGGTCTGTGCCGATCTGCTTCTCATTGTTTTGCAGAACTTAATTGTTGTTGATGATTTGTCAGTGCTGGTATACCTGGATGACTGGTTGCCATGTCAACCTCAGTAATCAGTAATATTTGTTTATTATCTGATAGGCATGAGAAGGCAATAAAAGGTCTTGAGACCTGGATTTGAGTGTTGGGGGCTTGAGAGAGACAGAGAGATACACTGAGAGAGGCAGGCCGTAAGTCAACTGCCAGGAAAATACTAACAATTATTTAATTATCAGTTGTAATTTTGTCCATGCATGTTATTATCTTTCATTTTATTTTGAAGTGCCACTTTCTTATTTTTGTGCAGCGTATACAATTTAGCCACCAGAAGAGACGGAGATGTGCACACTATGTGTTGCAAATGTGCACACTATGTGTTGCAAGCCAATCATTGAAACCAATTAGCTCCGGTGTGTTACACAAACAAAATTCTTCTGCAATGAGTTAAACTACCTTTCTTCAGCTCTTTTTTATGCTGATTTTATGCCATCACAAACAAAACTCTTCTGCAATGAGTTAAACTGCCTTTCTTCAGCCCTTTTTTATGCTGATTTTATGCGGCCAGTTTTAAGAGCGCTGTAAAGTCTCCTTCCGTACATGTACTTTTTTATTGCCTTTTCTTCTTAAATTGCTATTTATTATTACTTAGCAGATTCTATTGTGATGGTACAGAAAAACACTGGGCCACTAAAGCAATAAATTTTAACTTGTTTTGATGAGCTGTCTCACTGATCACTAATGATATTTATCTGTTAAGACTGATCTTAAGGGCGTTGACCTGATCTTTGCTGAGTTTCAGAGCGCCATCAGTCGAATCCTTGTTTATTAGACAATGGCGCATTGGCGCTATAACTGATTACAATTGCAATTGACTGCAGTCTACAGAAAAATTAAAGACAATGGGTGTTTCTTGGTGATCAGATTTTCCAAAGAAGAAAGTCTGAATGAATGAATTTGTTTATTGCACGCAAAAGTCTAATTAATGGTTCATTCATGAGACACTAAGCACAGTGCAACAGAAGGCAGGAAAAGCTGATAGCTTGTAGTACCCTGACCTATCTGAATTTAAAGACAATGGGTGGTTCATGATGAACAGAATTATGATTGAATCAGAAATTGCAATGGAGTTAAACAGCAGGGAGTATTTCCCCTAAGGTACTTTTAAGAAAGAGTACTGCAGTACTGGCTTGAAAAGTACCAGAAGTAGCAGTTGAGATGATGATGACGCTTTGGAGAATTGATTTTCTGGAGTCTTGTTGTCTGAACGAGGTTTGGAAACTTGAGCAACACACGTGTTTGAACGAGAATGATAACTGTCGGAGAGCGGTTGCATTCGATGTAAACTATTTTTTTTTATCTTCTCAATGCAGCTGCTTGATTTGCATTTGTTTATTTATGGTGAATGCGTCGTATGGGTGGGGGAGAGGATCGCCTGCCTGCCTCGCATGACATTCATGCAGGATGTCTGTATTTCAATAAGATTAGGAATAATTATTTATTTATTTATCTGCTGTCGTGTTCATTTTATAGGTTTGATTTTGAACTGAGCAACCTTTATCTGTGTGTGTGTTGAATTTGAACAATATTAACTACTGTTAATGCTGCAGGCTTTTCATTTATTTTATTTATTTATTTATTTCTCGCATTTGCTATAGCGCCTCTTCAAGCTCTCTACGCAGAGGCGCTCTCGACTTCAGCGTGGGCACTTGATCAGAGTTTCACCCCGAAGCGCATGAGCAATTGCAAGTGAAGGACTTGCTCGAGGTACCTACGTGGCAACTTGAGGTGGATTCAAACCTGGAGCCCTCTCCTCCGGCTCCATGGCACCGAACCCACCACTACACCACCACCGCGTCTCACAAAGCTACATAAGACTGTCTTAGAATGCAGTCCAACAGATATAACTTGTTGTGTTCATGTGATAGCTTGAAATCCAGTCGTTACCTGATTTTCATGTAATTATGTTTTCGTATGTCTTCCTCGGTATCTCATCAACTCTTTGTAACGTGATAGACATGTGATTTTGTAACGTGATAGACATGCGATCAGCCACACGAGATGACTGTAACTCAACGTTATATGCTTCAAGTTCTCCATAAAACAAAAGTCTAGTCGTGACTTTCGATGGTCCTGTTCAAGCATGGCAGTGTATAAACGTCTATACACTGATTTACAGCTCACTTATTTTTACTGTTTGTTCACTTCATGTAAATATGTCGCATAAAACGGTTGTTTAAATTCTAACGAACTACTTGACCGAACTACTCGAACGCGTGAAGAGCCTTGGAATGACTTTACTGTCTGCAATGCGCAATAAATCGTCTCTACACGAGACGTCTGGTGTATTAAACGAGGTCTGAGTGTTAGCATATCATGTCAGGCAACATATCATAACATAGCATGGGTTTAATTTGCTCTAAAGATATAACATCTGTGTTAAAGCACTGTGCACTGTGTGCAGGTTAGCTTGGAATGATTATAGACGATTCTCTGTCTGGCTTGAACCTCTTAAAAGCTGCACTGGTGTCCACTGAGACAGCTCTATTATCCCAGCTATTCCACCAATCTACTATTGGAGTCTCTTGAGCTGAAGAATTTCTGTCCCAGCTTTTCTTTTTGGTTTAATTAATAATATTTTATGTCTGTGACCTCCAGTTGTGTTTTTATGCCGATTCAAAGATTTTATTAGAATTATTTAGAATTTTATATATATTTTAAAATATCAATTGATCAGTTCAGGGTGAGAATTGCCAAGGGGTTTGGGATGGTTCAACCCCCCAGGTCTTTCTTGGAGCCCCATGTTAAAGTATGTTTTTCATACCCCAATTTCAAGTTTATCATAGGCCAACCCCCCAGTTATTTTCCACAATTCTCATACTGGATCAGTTGATTTTCATTGATACTATATGTTTTACTAGAAGGGGTACCCGGCGTTGCCCGGGAAATTTAGGATACGACCCGCTCCGGTCACAACCCAAACACACCACACCCCCACCTCCACCCCACCTCGTACACCCCCACCCTCCACCCACCCCACCTGGCCCCAACCACACCCCCACCTCCACCCCAAACCCACCCCGTCCACCCGCCTCCACCCTACCCGTCCACCCCACCTCCACCCCCACCTCAAGCCCCTCCCCCACGCCGTACACCCCCACCCCTCAACCCGGCAACAGCCCAACCACACCACACACCCACGCCTCCTCCACCTCCACCCCCAAAGCCCACCCCACCCCATACACCTCCACCCGCCACACCCCACACCTCCACCTCCACCCCACCTCCACCCCACCTTCACCACACCTCCCACCCCGTCCACCCACCCAGTTCACCCGCCTCCACCCTACCCCTCCACGCTCCACACCGCCACCCCACCTCCACCCCCACCTCCACCTCCACTCCCCACCCCGTACACCCCACTCCATCCACCCGCCCCACCCCGTCCACCCCTCCATCCCACCCCCTCCACCTCACTTTCTCCACCCCTCCACCCCACCACCTCCACCTCCACCCCAAACCCCCCCACACCACCACCCCACCTAGTTCAACCGCCCCACTCTATCCCCTACACCCAACCCTCACACCTACCCTCCACCCCACCCAACCACCCCCCACCCCAATCCCGCCCATCCCAAACCCACCCCCACTCCCAAACCTATCCCCAAACCCATCCACCCGACCGACAACACCCGACTACACTCCGACCTATCCACCAGTACACCACCCGTGAAATTATGGTTTTCGTGAAAATTTTCCCCCACAACACGACACCACTAACTCCGACATCCACCATTAGGCCTACGTGTAAATTTACTATAATAGTAGGACTTGACAGCAAAGCAGATTCGAAGATCATTTGCATGTACGCTATCTCCTTTCGCCAATTATATAATGACCATGCAAGCGTTTAAAAAGGTGTTTTATAAACTGCCGTCTTCGCCTCCCCCACCATGACCCCAATGGTGGGGGAGATTCGCCAACCACTCCATTGGGTGGTTTCAATGGCCCTCTGTCTAGGTGCAAAGTTTGAGATCAATGCCTGAATTTTTTGGGGAAAAAATTGGGGGGTTTCGCCCCCCATTTTGGCCCCCATGGTGGGGGAGATTCACCGCCACCCCACCTCCACCTCCACCTCCACTCCCCACCCCGTACACCCCACTCCATCCACCCGCCCCACCCCGTCCACCCCTCCATCCCACCCCCTCCACCTCACTTTCTCCACCCCTCCACCCCACCACCTCCACCTCCACCCCAAACCCCCCCACACCACCACCCCACCTAGTTCAACCGCCCCACTCTATCCCCTACACCCAACCCTCACACCTACCCTCCACCCCACCCAACCACCCCCCACCCCAATCCCGCCCATCCCAAACCCACCCCCACTCCCAAACCTATCCCCAAACCCAAACCCATCCACCCGACCGACAACACCCGACTACACTCCGACCTATCCACCAGTACACCACCCGTGAAATTATGGTTTTCGTGAAAATTTTCCCCCACAACACGACACCACTAACTCCGACATCCACCATTAGGCCTACGTGTAAATTTACTATAATAGTAGGACTTGACAGCAAAGCAGATTCGAAGATCATTTGCATGTACGTTATCTCCTTTCGCCAATTATATAATGACCATGCAAGCGTTTAAAAAGGTGTTTTATAAACTGCCGTCTTCGCCTCCCCCACCATGACCCCAATGGTGGGGGAGATTCGCCAACCACTCCATTGGGTGGTTTCAATTGCCCTCTGTCTAGGTGCAAAGTTTGAGATCAATGCCTGAATTTTTTGGGGAAAAAATTGGGGGGTTTCGCCCCCCATTTTGGCCCCCATGGTGGGGGAGATTCGCAAACCCCCCAACTTTGCGTCTCATGCCCAGACGGAAACATTAGTGAAGGTTTGGAGTGAAAAGCTCGAAAACTGTGGAAATGCATTCCGGTCAAACAGACACACAGACACACATAGTTTCTTCTTTATTATTATAGATGTCCAGTTGTGGGTTTGCATGTGGAGTAAAAAAAGAAAATACTTAATTACTTAGTACTTACTTTCATAGTTGCGTGCCATTTCCATAAGTATTTACATATCTTTCAAGTATATCGTGTATTTCACAGATGATAGACTGACAGACAAGCCTGACTAAAGGATTAACCAATCGGATACTTGTCAAAAACCATGCAAGAAAACCTAACCATGGTTTCTCTGTATCTGTTGATCAGTTGAACCCTATACACATCAATTGCT
Organism: Lumbricus rubellus; assembly: GCA_945859605.1. Taxonomy (NCBI): domain Eukaryota; kingdom Metazoa; phylum Annelida; class Clitellata; order Crassiclitellata; family Lumbricidae; genus Lumbricus; species Lumbricus rubellus. Next base: position 28,570,034 of record OX243817.1, on the reverse strand, counting down.
TTCTTTTATTGTTTAATACTCAAGTGTTTAGAACTTTAGATTAAGTCACCAGATCATGGCACGTGGTTATAGATTGAAAATTTTCTTTTGTCAAAGCTTTAAGCCTGGCTATGGCTTGCCATGGTTGGATACAAGTACTTTGTTAATGTATATGTATGACTCCTGTGAGCTGCAGGCTTTGTGATTCACATGTAGACTATGACCAGTGAAGCTGTAGACTGAGCATACGTGTATAGATATATATATATATATATACATTATATACCGGTATACAATACATGTATATATATACATGTATATATAATTTTACATATATATATTTGCTGTTGAGACGCTTTGGCAGATCGATGCTGCACGTCTGTGAGGTTGTGAAAGAAGCCGAAAATAGCGAGAAAGATAAAAGAAGCCGATTGAGACATTTTTCAGGAAAGACGAGCTTTGAAGTCTTTTGATGATGAAAACCGAATCGTAAGAAGAAGAAGAAGATGAAAAGCCTCTTCAACCGCACAGACAACACTGTCTGAATAGAGAAACGGACTCTAGGAAAAAGCATCAGTGGATTGCATGGAGACGCGTACAGTAGCCGCCATTAACGGTCCTCTTCCATGGACAGAGAACCGAAACCAGACGACGAGAAGGAGGTTGTGGAGTTAGCATGGGACGCGAGGATGTTAATGAGCATCGTAAAGAGTCTGAGGTGGATGCAGGGCATGTACTTGTGATGACTCGTTTCTCGGAACCATGCTTGTGGAAGATCGAATGGCCAATAAGAATTGTCCTTGCAATGAGAATCGCTAAAAAAAGTCGCCGACCGCCTTTATGAGCTTGCGACTAACTTAACGACTTTGTTGAAAAACATTGTATGTTTATCGTCTGACTAATTTACTTAGAGACTTGTTGACGGGCTTACCTAATATTGCCATGCACTTCTGAGATAGTCCTGTATGTATGATAAAACTGTTATTTTTAGGCACGCTGTAGTCGGGAGCGCCTCTGAGTAGTTTTTTTCCCTTGAAGGAGCGCTATATAAATGTCCGAATGAATGAATGAATGAATGAATGTGTACCTAGTAGACTTTACCTAATTAATAATATATTTTACTGCTTACCTTGCTGACAGACTGCGCTATGAAATTTTCTTTATTTATTGTAAGAAATTAAGTTTAAGTTTTTAAGATGCGACTTGTTACACGATAGGAATTGTCTCATTGGCTATGCTACTAGCAGTCTCTAGGAAATACAGAGGCAAGAGATGCTAACATGAATTTTCGAAAGACAATTAAAACAGTCACACATGAGTGTTTACAATTGAAGAGACAGCAGAAGACTAAGCCATATACCACTGCACACTCTCATCTGTCTGTTTCGGTTCAGTTTACTGCAAATAAACACATAAACTAACTGAGCACTTCGAGATCAGTTTCACTTTTGAAATGCTTCTTAGTGATTCACATTCTGCCGTCACTTAATGTTGGTTATATACGTAAATAGAGTTGGTTATGTAAAATTGAAATACAATGCATAATTAACACATGTGGGTGATATAAATGATCCGGGACAATTACATAAGACTGAACATTGCACAATAATTACCGATAGCGAAGCAGGTGGACATTGTTACTTTATATTTCTGTCGAGTGGTTTGAATCGAAGCATCTGAGCAATTATCACATTTCCAAATTATCACATTTCCAAATTATCACATTTCCAAATTATCACATTTCCAAATTATCACATTTCCAAATTATCACATTTCCAAATTATCACATTTTAAAATTACTAGTAAAGTTGCTAGCGGTGAATAGTTTAATGGCAGCGGGGTGACTTAAGAGCTTAGCAACTGGTTTTGACTTGAGAGATATATGTGGCAGTGGATGGTGGTGTGTCATGGGACTATTTACAGCAAGACTGCATGACAAATATGGCTGATGAAGAGAAATAAAAGGAAATGAAAGAGAAGTCAAGGAATATGAAGATATTAATGTCTTTGCAGTTTGGTTTGAAACTGGTGAGTAGAAAGGAGGAAGGAGGGAAAAGAGGAAGAGAGTACTGGTTCCCAATCTGAGATGTAGAGATGGGTAGGAAGTGTTAATTTATATTAACTGGGGAAACATGTGAGGGTGCGTGGCAAGTCCTCTCCCTCATTGTCTGTTCTTCCCACATACAGTGTTACGAGCTCATGACACTGTGTTGAATGCTCCCATGGGGGGGGGGGGGATTGGTAAAATTGCAGAATATTGTTGAGCAATGTTAGTGACACGAAAGAATACGAAATTTCAGAATATTTTGTAAATTATTTTATTAGGCCCTTTCATGTTGCATATACAGGTGATTTTGAAGTTGTCTGCCATTTATGATATATGTGTTTCTTTTGCATATACATGGATAGGCACTATGGTGATGTAATGATGATTTCTTGTGAGGCTGTAGTAGTTTATTTTCCAGGTACAGTGAAGGTCTGCCATTTTGCTTGCAAGATGAACATTGAGTTTCCTGTGTCATGTAGAGAAAACATGTTTAACCCTTTACTGCTTTCTTTTTCTATCGATCGGCATTAAATGACGCAGCCCATGTTATCGTAATGTCATTCGTAGAAGTCGTTTGTATTTTCTTTTCTTTATTCTGCACTGAGTCCTAGCAATTAGAATGCAAAGGTCTTTTTAGCCGTTACTTTCAAGCTGGCGCAGATGCGAACATGTGCTATTCGTTACAACTCCTTGTTTTTATGCAGTGTGTGTGTGTGTGTGTTGCTTTGAACAATTTCTCCGCATAACCTTGGGATTTTTACTGAGTGCCCGCACACCCCCCCCCCCTACGCCTTCAGATTAAACTCTTCCCACAGGATTGTCTGGGACCACGTTTTTGCGAAAGTGATGTTTGCATAAATTGTAATTCCATGACTCCTCCCCACTCAGAGGTTTCTACAGCACCTGCAGAATAGTGAAAAGACAATTTAACCAATAGACAGGCAAGAACAGATTCCGTATGAGGTGAAGATGAAACGGTCAGAGGCAGACAGGCAGGTAGACAGGAAGGCAGGCAGACAGGCAGGAAGGCAGGAAGGAAGGCAGGCAGGCAGGCAGGAAGACAGGCAGACAGACAGGTAGACAGGAAGGCAGGCAGACAGGCAGGAAGGCAGGCAGTCAGACAGACAGGAAGACAGGCAGACAGACAGACAGGAAGGCAGGCAGGAAGGCAGGCAGACAGACAGACAGGCAGGAAGCTAGACAGGCAGACAGGAAGGCAGGCAGGCAGAGAGGCAGGAAGATAGACAGGCAGGCAGTCAGGCAGATGGCTAGGGTGGATGTTGTTTATATGTAACAATAGGGTACAATGCAATACATTTCTTCATAGGGACAAGGGCAATTGTCTACAATCTGAGTACGATGTAACCATAATAATAACTTAGAATGCTAGAAGTTAAGTTCATTGAGGGCAAACTTAGTCACTGGTAAAAGGATCCACATCTGTAAAATGAATTGTGATCATAGGTGCTGCAGGCCTTTCTTAGATGAAGTCGTAAATTGTATGTCTAAAGTTACAAGTTTGTTTGTATGTGCACTTGTTATGGCGCCCCTTCAAGCTCTCCCTACTCAGAGGCGCTTCCGAATGCAGAGCGGACACTGCATCGGAGTCTCACGCCGAAGC
>OX243817.1:28548887-28561387 GCA_945859605.1 Lumbricus rubellus | reverse complement strand
TTCTGAATTTTCTGCAAAAAACCCAAGTTTTCCCGAAAAAACCCCATTTCCCAAGTTCGGATTGAAAAACCCAAGATCTTGGGGAAAAACCCAAGGAGTGGCAACGCTGATTACGACGCTGCTTTGTCTTTCTAGGAATGACCGACGCTTTGCTCCAAACGTTTCGCTGGTGCCTGCTGCTGCGTACCCGAAGTGCGAGGACCAGCTGGGCTCTGATGAGGATGGCTACGGAGGATGTTCGAACCGGGAGCACGGTCCGGAGCTTGTGAAGACGGCGCCAGAGGACACGATGGTTTTCCAACGGATGCGCCATTCTGTCAGCATGGAACGATGTCGTAGCATGGAGGTTTTGGACGGTAGATGTCTTCCTCGACATAGTAAGAACTATTTCCACTCATCTGGCTTTTGTTCTTAAGATAAGTAAGAACTAGTTCCACTCTTCTGGCTTTTGTTCTTATGATAGAGTAAGAACTAGTTCCACTCTTCGGGCTTTTGTTCTTATGATAGAGTAAGAACTAGTTCCACTCTTCTGACTTTTGTTCTTATGATAGAGTAAGAACTATGCCCACTGTTCTAACTTTTGTTCTTATGATAGAGAGTGATGACACTGATGAGACAGGAAAGTAGTATAATTACGATGGACCTGAATCGGTTAAGTATTTTTACTAACTAGTAATTAATTAGTAATTAGTTAATTATTATTAATAATTAGTTAAGGTAACTAGTTAAGGTAATTAGGTCAACTTAATTAGGGTAATTAGCCTATTATAATAATTAGGTCATATTAATTAGTAATTATATTAATTAGGTATTATATTAATTAGTAATTATAATAATTAGTATATTAATTAGTATATTAATTAGGTAGTATTAATTAGGTAATTATGTTAATTAGTGTAATTAGTGAACCCTAACTAGCAGCGCGACAGGCCCCGCCCCCGCCCCGCCCCGCGGGGTCCGCAAGCGCGGGAACCGGAAGCGCGGGAACCGGAAGCGCGGGAACCGGAAGCGCGGGAACCGGAAGCGCGGGAACCGGAAGCGCGGGAACCGGAAGCGCGGGAACCGGAAGTGCGAAACCGGAAGTGCGGAACCGGAAGTGCCGGAACCGGAAGCGCGGGAACCGGAAGTGTCGGAACCGGAAGTGCCGAAACCGGGAATCCGGGAATCCGGAACCGGAAGCGGCGCTGGGAATGTGGCGACCAATCAGCGAGCGAGATCCGTGCTAGCCCAGGAGGCGGCGACCAATCAGAGAGCGAGAACCTTACTAGCCCAGGAAGCTGCGACCAATCAGAGAGCGAGAACCTTGCTAGCCCAGGAAGCTGCGATCAATCAGAGAGCAAGAACCTTGCTAGCCCAGGAAGCTGCGACCAATCAGAGAGCGAAAAACTTGCTAGGCCAGGAACATATGTCAAATAGGCGAGCGACAATGCTAGCAGGAAATTTAAATAAGTATGAAAGAACAAACACAGTAGCTTGACAAATTTTTTCTTCAAACACTTTTTTTCTTCAATAATTTCACAACATTTCACAAAATTATACAATAACTTTTACAATGTTCAGTGTCTTTTCGAGAATTCAGAATGTTCATTACAAAGTATTTACAGGAATATTTACATGACCATACGACAAAGATTCAGAGGAATTTAGCAAGTATCGTTTATCATCGTATGGCGAAAGTGCTGCCTTCCTTAGCTCTACAGTGTGCAGTTCGTGCTTTGTACTTCGTATAGCGCAGAATTTGGAGCTTGTTGGTTTCTCATTCAATATGCAAGTGCGATATTCGGCATGTCTAATGTTCTTTTTTACAAAACCACGCTGAATACCCTTCGCTGTTTTCTTCTCCTTGTTATTAGGTAGCAGCAAACTATACATTTTAGCCCGCAACCCACAAAATTCCAAGACGGCCTCGCCATTGCACTCATCTTTAAACTTGCCAATTACCTTTGCGTTGGTGCGGCTGTGAAGGAAGTGCCCACAGGGGTAATCAGAAGTGTCGTACTCGTGCAAATTTTGCTGCATGTCTTTGTATACGTCGTCTGTGTGTATGTGATAGCAAAGGCTGTCTGTGTCCGTAAAAAGGAGCTTGCAAGCCATTCCGTAAAGGGGAATTACATGTTCATAGTGGAATTCATACATTTTTAATTTTGATATGTCCAAAATGCACATGCCGGCATAGAGCGGTTTGTTCAAAAAGACGTTTGAATTTGTTAATTTTATTACAGTCAAATCTTCGTTTATTATAGCATACGATTCGAAATTTGGTCGGGCCACAAATCTTTTCGCGAGCTTTCCACTCATGACAATTTTAACGTTTATATGCTTTCTGTTATTTTGCATTGTTTTGCCGTATATAGAATTATTCATCAATTTGAAGAGGTCTTTTTCGAATGAAGATTTGGCCACCTGCCGTTTGGACGTGTTGAAGTAGATGTATGTTTTCAACCATCGACTTTGCCGAAACTCGAGAATTTTGTTAATTTTGGTCAATTTCATGCCCATTTTCAGATAGAATTGTAAATTTCGGTAATGTACAACGTATTGGGTCTTGGGCATGAGGTTGGGAACCAACTTTTCGACGCCGACACCAATTTTGCCCGAAATTTTCTGCGAAACGGACTTTGCGTAAGGAGATATCATCTCCGGTCGTATGTGCAGCGTCTCGGGAGCGAGGGGATAGTCGTTGTGTGCGTCGTGGAGATGCGGAGGATACTCCAAGTCCACGTCCAACAAATATCCCAAGTCGTCGTCTGTCTTTTTAGAGTCCAAGTCAAAATTCTCAATTTCGTCCGTCTCTAAGAATCTAAATTTGCCGGTCGGGAGCGGTTCGGACATTGCGTAACCGTACAAATTATTACAGTCCAAATACATTATGTAGCTATTTGGAATGTCAGGGTCGTATCCTTGTGCGAGATACGGATTATTGGACTTTGCGTATCGATTTGAAATCATCGATACGCCGCCTCTCATCCCCCGCTCCACAAAAAGATAAATGTCTGGGTCTGTGATGAGTTCCAATTCCACATTAGTCATTCGTAAACATGCGTCGAAGCTAAGTCCTGGGCTGCTGTAATAGTGGAGAGGATCTAATTTGTAAAAGTCCAGAGACATGGCACGAAAAGATTCAAACACATCAGCAAGTAATACAACGTCTGTCTGCAAATACAAGTCATGATAGTCTTGGAGCGTCTGCATGTTAAAAGTCTGCCAAATGTTTTGTGCATAGTCGTAGTCGTCTTGGGAAATGTCCTCGTCGGTCAGTTTGCTGTAGAAGCAGCCTTTGGGTGGCAGAGTCCTTTCGGTCATTCTGCCGGCCGATGTCATATATTCGTAGGGAAATACCCCCTTACGCAAAAGCAATTTGTATTCTTTCGGAAAAAGCCGACGCAAATGATTGAATTTGGAATCGTCCTCTTTTGCCAAATTTCTCACCAACACGTCCAAACCACAGTTTAGAAATTGAAGGGAATCCAAAAATCTAATATTATTAACTTCAAAAGACAGGTATTTCTCCATATTTGTGGCGATGACTTTAATTTCCTGGCTTGCAAACTCCTTCGTCATATGTTTGAGTATGAGATGGGAGTCGTAACCCTTAAGGTTGTGAAAAACAACTGGAAGAAGGTAATTTGCAGTTTTGCCTTTCTTAGATTTTGTAGGCTTGCGAAACTTCATCTTTAGGTTGCAAGGAGAACAGAGTGCAGAAACAAAGTTACCAGTCATGTGACAGTGGTGTCGAACTTTGTTTTGAGATGTCAAAGGTGTAGAGCAAGAGGGGCATACAGTACAAGAATCAAAGTCCTGCCTCTGCTGCTGTGTAAGAGGCTTCATTGGCATGTTTGTAGCAAGTATTTTGTTAATGCGGGTCTGCTCAGATTTTACGTGTGAAAAGAAGTGCTGCATGACGTCAAGGCCCGAATAGACGTAAGGCTTGTTATCGTTCAAGTGCGGAAAAGAAGAAACGGTGAAGCAGCAGAACCCACTAGGCGTGTGTGTGTCGAGAATTTTGGTTGCATTGTCGTTGGAAGTAGTGTCTTTTGGTTCCAAAAACGATTCAAAGTCAGAATACAGGACGTACGGCAGTGGTATTTCATGCTGTGTGTTTGAAAATTGTAATTTAGAATTTTCGGAGGTAGGGTAACGCACAGACTGAAGTCCGTGTTTGCCACACACCTCCATGTGCGCATGTTTGACAGCAGCAGCGGTAAAGCAGCAGAGGCAGTACGGGCATGGAAAACTTCTGTTTCCGTGAGAGTTTCGTGAATATAATAGAGCAGAAAGGTTTCGCACCGTTATGTAGTGGCGCTTGTCACCATCGTCAAGCAGCAGCAGATTTGCAACGTGTTTTCTACCCCTGTGAGCACTGGCATAGAGAGGGGTAAAGGTCTTGTCGTCTGGATTTGAATACATTACGTTTATGCTATAGTCAGGATTCAGCCCCTCAAAAAGCGGTATTTGTTCGATTGTCATGGGGAATTTAAGGCCTCTAGTGAAAAGCTCCTTAACATATGCCTTGTATTTGTTGACTCGACAGGCATTATCTTTTTCATGATGGGAAACTGCAAGCACACTGTAAAGAAAGCAGAACTCGTCTTCGTTTTGAATATTTAGAGTAGCTCGCTTATTGACAATGTATTGCGGAGTGGGGATATAGCTAGATGCACCTACAGGATCGAATACTGCATTACAAATTTTAAAGTCTACCACACCATTTACCGTCCAACCGGAACTTTGACTCGTAAACGTATCGACAAGTTCGTCGATTCGATGTACGGCGTCTTGTAGCTGGTCGGATATTTGAGATGGATGTGTCAGCGTTGCCGGCACGGACTTGAAGTAGCCAACCGTCTGGGCTTCTCCGTCTGGCGTGGTTCGCTTGAAGTCCACATCGACAGCCACGTACCATTTCACCGGTCTAAAGAAAAGCATAAAAATAACGCGCACTCGCATATACCACGCACGCTGCAAAATGTCCAAGTCAGAATGCCATAGTGAAAATGTACAAACACAGAATTGTTCAAGCATTGTACAAGTGCCCCCCCCCCAAAAAAAATTGTTTAAGTCCAAACAAAATGTAAAATGCAGAATTTTCTAAGTCCAAACAATGTACAAATGCAGAATTTTCTAAGTCCAAACAATGTACAAATGCAGAATTTTCTAAGTCACTAGTATTTTAGAGCCAAATTTTCTAAGTCCAAAATACAAGAGCAAAGTTTGTACTTACCCTTCATCTCTGATTGTGTCTTCCAGTGTGGCGACGAGGCGCGACGATTCGTTCAGCAGCATGTTATGGACGTCTGTTGTCTGCGGCGCTGGAATCGATACATCAATGAATGTATTTTGAGTTGAAGTGCGAACGGCCGGGTTGGTTTGCTTCTTGAAGCATGTGACACAGAGGGCTTGTCCGGTCCTGAAGAAGCGCGAAGGCCGGTGGTTCTTGCATTGAGGACACTCTCGCCTCAGCAAGCAGACTTCGCACAGACCGTTTGTCAAGTTGGTTGCTTTGTACGATCGACAGGAGTCGCATCGATCTATAGAACAGCAATAAATTACAAAGGGCATTAAAAATGCAACATATTCTCAAAAAAAAATCAAAGCCTGCTAAAGTTCACATACTATATACAGAAAACGTAGAATTGAAAGTTTGTAAAGCGCGCATGCGCTGCATGCGCCATGTAAAATATGTAAAGGCTTCAAGTTTGTAGGAACTTACTTGACGGGCCGGGCTCTGTCGAGGTCTCGCCGGCTCCGCTGGAGCCGGCCGCCGCCGCCGGGCCAGGGCGCCCTTCTCCCGAACCGCCAGTTTCCAAATTGGTGCGCTTTGCTGCAGGGCCAGTGTCTGCATCTGTCTTTCGTTTCAGTCCTACAACACACATTATTCTCCAACATTATTTGACTTGAATAAGCTGTTAGAAAACAAATTTTAAATAAACCAAGTATTTGAACAATGCACAAATAATTTTTAAAGATTTCTGAAAGTTTGCAATTGAAATTTGTCAAAGTAAAAACTTACTCATTTCTCGAATTCTCGCCTTCAGTTGCGCTTCTTCCTTGAGCAATTGTTCGAGGTCTGCATCGAACTTGTTTGCTAGAAAATAGAAATACATAGGGTTTGAGAGTTGTGAAAATATATGGCGCCTAAGACAGTATACAAAGAATAAGAAATTTATTTACCCATTTTTGCTGTAGAAAGTTGTGTTGTGCTTTAGGCCGGGCAAAATTTTTATCATGCGCCAGAATTGCCTTTCTATATCTACTTAATTTTTGTACCAATTAATTTTTTACTAATTAATTTTCGGTTCTTGCAGCCGCCAATACACACTACCTAATTCTCGGGCTAATATCCGTAGATAGTTAACTACTTTTGCAAAAAAAGTGTTAAAGTCAAATTCAACTGTTCTGTAGATCTCTTGGAGTCAAGTGCTGATGTGTTTCGATCGTTGTGACACACTGATAGTTATAGGCGTGGAACTACTTTTTGTAGTTTCCTACGCGAAAGTAGTTCCACGTATGTGTATGTATGGTGGCGGAAGGATATGGCTGTGGAAGTGATGCGGTTCATGTAATACTGAGAAAGTGTGTATCCCTACGCCGCTGGGTTCTGTGCCAGTGCCAGACCCAAGCCTGGATAAAAAGGGAGGGCGTGGCTAATAATTCTTGGTACTACACAGTGAGGCTAAAATACAATTATTCGCCTTTGCATGTGTGTGTGTGTGTGTGTGTGTGTGTGTGTGTGTGTGTGTGTGTGTGTGTGTGTGTGTGTGTGTGTGTGTGTGTGTGTGTGTGTAACACAAATAAGTCTAAAAGCATGTAAGTGTAAAAATAACTTACGTGATGACGTAGCCTGTATTGGATCTGAATCCGTCGCTTCCGTCGCTGGAGCCTCTCGCTGTTCGTCATTGTCATGATCTGCAAGAGATAAATGCATTCACAATGCATTCACAATGTATTCACAATGTATTCACAATGTATTTGCAATGTATTTGCAATGTAAAAATAGTTTTTATGTACAGATATAAATTTGAATTCTAAGGAAATTCGTTCGCTTAAGCATAATTTCGCTGTGACACTCATGTAGGCCTAATAATAATATTTTGAGAATGCACAGTCTGAGTCCTCACGAAAGTTTCTCTAAGTGCCAGACCCAAGCTTGGATAAAGAAGGAGGGCGACACTAAAAGACTTGTTACAGCAATGCTAAGAATATAATTTGCAGAAATTTATTTTGTTCGCAGCTTCTGTACATTAGTTGCTCAGAGCTTGCTAGCATTACTTTTTCCAGCGCAAGTCCCAAGGCTTTAAAAATTAATACTACAACATTAAGATGTGGTTTACAGCATTGCAGCCCAAAATCAGAAATTTAGAAAATAGACACAGCGTTAAAATAGTTTGATGATATTTCTACCTGAATTCATCGTTGTGTTCGCCGCTCGCTCTGCAGATGGCCACCGCTCGTAGAAGTTCGTTGATGAACGAAAGATTTGTAGAATTTCGCTGGTGTCTGTAGATCGTTCACGGATGTAGATATCGGATGCGTTCATATCTAAGCATTAGCTGATTGCCCATTTTATAATCATTTTGGTGCATTGTTTGTTAGGGACAGGTGCTGGAAGAGTTGGATGATATCAGCTGCTTAGTAAGCTCCATCTGCAAGACAGGGTGGTTGCTGTTGTGGGTGGGGGTGAGATGCTGATGACATACGATTAGTAAGCACCATCCACTGTATCAAGGCGTGGATGATGATGGCTGGTTAGGCGATGCGATGCATGTCTGGACATGCCGGAGTGTTTGCTGATGTCATGCGGGTAGAAGGCCTCAGCTGCAGCATGCGGTGGGGGTGGTGGTGGGTGTGAAATGCTGATGTCAGATTCTTAGAAGTCGTCAGGGGCTGACCGGTGCTGGTGCTGATGTCATGCGCGCCAGGTGCTGGACGGCATGCGCTGATGTCAGATTCTTAGTAAAGGACAGGTGCTGGCCGGCGTCGTTGCTGATGTGAGATTCTTAGTAAAGGACAGGTGCTGGCCGGCGTCTTTGCTGATGTCAGATTCTTAGCATGCGCAAGTGCTGGACGGTGGGGTCGCTGCTGTTAGATTCTTAGCAGTCGATCGGTGTTGGTCACCGGGGTTACTGGTGGAGTTAAGATGCCACATTCCCAATCTCACTTCAAATACCACATTCCCAATTCCACTTCCGGATCCACATTCCCAGTCCCGCTTCCGGTACCACATTCCCAGCGCCGCTTCCGGCACCGCATTCCCAAGTCCGCTTCCGGTTCCGGATTTCCGGTTCCCGCACTTCCGGTTCCGCACTTCCGGTTCCGCACTTCCGGTTCCCGCACTTCCGGTTCCGGCACTTCCGGTTCCGCACTTGCGGTTTCGCGCTTCCGGTTCCCGCGCTTCCGGTTCCCGCGCTTCCGGTTCCCGCGCTTCCGGTTCCCGCGCTTCCGGTTCCCGCGCTTCCGGTTCCCGCGCTTGCGGACCCGGCGGGGCGGGGGCGGGGGCGGGGGCGGGGCCTGTCGCGCTGCTAGTTAGGGTTCACTAATTACACTAATTAACATAATTACCTAATTAATACTACCTAATTAATATACTAATTAATATACTAATTATTATAATTACTAATTAATATAATACCTAATTAATATAATTACTAATTAATATGACCTAATTATTATAATAGGCTAATTACCCTAATTAAGTTGACCTAATTACCTTAACTAGTTACCTTAACTAATTATTAATAATAAATAACTAATTACTAATTAATTACTAGTTAGTAAAAATACTTAACCGATTCAGGTCCATCGTAATTATACTACTACGGAACATATATGTGTCTCTCAATTTCCACGTCACTTTCCACATTGTTTTTTTAGCTTTCTTCATCAACTTTTTTCTCTGTGGTAGTCCTCCTCATCTTTCTCAAGCCTCAAAACCTGCCTTTTCTGCAAAGTATGATTAGGTTACAAAGTTCATATAATTATTTCCTAAAAAATGCACCTTAAGTAGTCGCAATAGTCAGTAGACAAAAGTCTTACTGTGTGATTTTTGATGTTTTTTTCGTATGTCAACACTCAACACTGGTTCCACTGAGTGCAAAGTTTGGTCTCGTGACTTGCATAAAAGGTTTAATTGTACAGCCTGGCTTTTGTCTGATTTATCAGTTAAAGATCTGGAAGCGGAGAGTGCAGCTGCTGCAGCAGAGCAGTCCAACCTCTGGGAGGCTGAGTTGTCCATCTTCAGTTCTGCGTTGGAGCGGGCGACCAGTCTCTCTTCGGAAGCGAAGCAGCAGGTTGTCAGCGAATACATCGGTCTGCAGCAGCGCCATCTATCGCTCGCTAAGAAATTAATTGGCATCCAGAGAACCCTTCAGCAGGCAAGCGCTTCTTCACATTGTCTTTCGCATTGTCTTTCGCATTGTCTTTCGCATTGTCTTTCGCATTGTCTTTCGCATTGTCTTTCGCATTGTCTTTCGCATTATCTTTTACATTGTCTTCCACATTGTCTTTCGCATTGTCTTTCGCATTGTCTTTCGCATTGTCTTTCGCATTGTCTTTCACATTGTCTTTTTACTTTCTTTGATTCTGCTTCATACACTGCAGCATATACAACTAGAAAGGACAGTCTGCAAGTGCACCTGCACTTGGAGACTGGCTATAGGCCAGAGTACAGCAGCAAAAATGGAACTTGTCTTCTCTTAAGGTTAAGCTGACATTTCTGTTCACATGGTGTAGTTGACTTTTCTGTCATTTGTCAGTGTCATCATTATTCTAAAACCTTCTGTTTTTATTCAAGCCAGCACAGTGACTGTTGTTTTTTTTCTCTTGAAAAAGCAGTGCTTTATAAATTCTATTTACAACTTACAGTTACAATTTCGCTGTATAGTTGTGAGGCAGTTTGTGCTTTACACACGTGCATGCATGCACACACACACACACACACACACACACACATTTTATATATATGTATATGCTTATATATTTATATATGCTTTTATACGTATATAATATATGGTTTTATATTATATATGCAACAATCTGTATGTGACCATATAAATATGAGCAATTACTATGAAAATATAAATTCTGTTAGTTGCATGTAAAATTGTAAATATCAAGACGCTTTCTCTAGTACCTTTTTTGTACATTATGAAAGTGCTGCAGGTGTGTATCATGTAACTAAGGATAGTTGTGAATCAATATGAGGGAACTCTGTTCTATATCCCATGCCAGGCTTTAGTTGGATTGAACCAATCAATAAGAAGTGGGCCAAGGATGATGCAAGTTCATTCCACAGTGGAAACTGAAACTGATTGCCTTTTACCTGTATACAGTGAACGACAATGAAAGTCTATCCATCCAGGTGTGCCTCGCTGCACATGGAAAGCATTTGCAATAACTGCAATTAGAGCATAATTGGTTTCACAGAAAGAAAATTGGTTGAAAGAGCTGAGGCATATGCAGTCTTTCAGATTGCACGGAACATGGAAGGGGTAGCTCATTTAAACTCCTTTAGGCGTTGGAAATGATGAACACCCCCCTACTGTGTTGGTGGATTTGATTAATTATGTAGCTCATTATCAACCATCCTTCACTACCTGTCATTTTCTCATACTCTGAATATAATTTAATATAATTTAATATTATTTAATATAGTTTATAGTCTGAGTGATTTCATGATGCTGCTGGCACAGCTGGCTGCTTTAAGTTATTAATAATTAATATCCAGATATTTATATAAATGCATATAAATGTGTATATCATCATTGTTATCACCATAGTCATTTGATTCATTATCACTGTAATCATCGTCATCATCATCATTGTCATGTTACGTTACGTTATCTGTTCTATTAATTAATTTGTGACTTGTTTTCATCATATTACCTGATGAAGCATAAGCACAAATTTGTTTAAGCATGCATGTTATCCATATATATATAATACATGCATGCATACATGCATATATGTATGTATGACTGTATGTATGTATGCATGTATGTATGTATGTATGTATGTATGTATGGCCTCTCCAAAGCCCGACCTGTACCTCACCGCGGTGGAGAGGTGAACATACAAGTAGGGGATTGCTCCCTGGGGCTATGCCATCAGTGGTGAAGGCTTTGGCTGAAGTACCACCTAGGGCGTTACGCGAGGTGGACAGGCCCAGGGAGAACCCTGAAAGTTATGGCCAACACAGGCGGTGAAGACTGCGGTGAAGTGTTCAGCAGAAGACCTGGATTAGTAGGCAATGGTGGACCCTCACCTCAGCGCAGCATCTGCAAGCAGCTGTGATCACCTTGGTCATAAAGGGCGGCGTCGATGGTTTCAGACAAACGGCGCCGGTCAGCTTGCTGCGCCTTTAGCAATCGACCACATGTCGCGTCTAGTGCCTGTGGTTAATGTTGCGAATGGGAAGAGAGAGTGTGACATGACGGCACAAGCATGTACCACTATAATCAACTCCTTGTGAAGGTGAGTCATCACGTAGACTCACAGAAGATGACGAGATCCGTCGAATCGACGGCTCATTCCATGCCATGATGTATGTATGTATGTATGTATGAGCACTTGTTATAGCGCCCCTTCAATATTACTACTCAGAGGTGCTACCGACTACAGCGTGGACACTGAATTGGAGTTTCATGCCGAGGCGCACGAGCCATTGCCAGTGATAGACTTGCCCAAAGGTTCCTACGCAGCGGCTTGAGGTGGATTCAAATCAGCAGTCTTCCGTCTCAAAGGCACCAAACATGATGATAATAATAAAAATAATAATAATAATAATAATAATGATAATAATAATATTAATAATAATAATATTAATAAATAAAATAATAATAATATTAATAACGAGAATTTATACGGCGCCGTTACGCGGAACCGCTACAAGGGCGCCTCACAAATGGCTAATTGAGGGATAAGCCTTAGCAAACAGATAAAATGTAAGCTTTGATTTGAAAGAGTCCATACATAACATACCCCCTACACCACCCTGCCTCACAATATATGTATATGTATATATTTTGAATGTATATTTGGAACAGAACATGTCTTCTTTGTTCGACGAAAATAGCCTATGTAGGACACAATCTTTCCCTTCAGGCTAGAATTATTCCCTCTGGCGAGGGAACATGTAGGACACAATATAAAGATATAATTAAACAGTGTAGCTACCAAGGATTATTAAATTAATTTAAGTCCTGCTGAAATTTTATAAATTACTTTCGAGCTGAATGACCGCCCTTGGTGCGCATGTAAGAAGGAAAATTCGTTTCGCTTTTCGACCAGGCATCTTTCGATCCAGAGAAAAATCTTCATGAAATTTCTAATTAACTTGAAGCCAGCTTGTCATCGCTTTTTGTTTTGAACATTATTGCAAGCTATGTATAATTGCATATTCATTTGGTGCTTTATTGCAATAAGCTTTTTTCTGGACTGCAGTTAAAACTTAATGAAATTTCTCATTTACTGGAAGGTGATTTCGGTGCCTTGCGCTGTTGGAA
>OX243817.1:28538887-28543887 GCA_945859605.1 Lumbricus rubellus | reverse complement strand
CTTGCAGATTGGTTGCTACTATATATGAAGGATGTTCAAAATAGACTGTGGTCTTGTTAAATGCCTGCAGAGCTAATTTTTTACTTGCAGAAGATTGACAGCTTCAAGACAGGCATGGCTTGGAATTAGAGTTTGAGTCAGGAACTGTGTTGATGCACACTTACCACCACCCCCGGGGGTTGGGGGGGGGGGTAATTCCAGACTTTGACCCAACAAGACCGGATCAGATGACTGACTTTGATGATGTCAACTGGTAAATGTCTATCCTGCAAATGGAACAAACCCCCCAAAAGTGTTTTCTGATAACAAAGGTTATTGAACCTTTAGACTGACAGATGCCTAAAAGATCACATGTGGTGTGTTGGCCATTCTGTGTAACTTGCCATTTATGATCATAGTCGTAAACTCCATTTTTGGAAAGTGCCACTTGAAATGCTGAGCATAGGGCACCAGCTTATTCACGAGCGCTACTTCTTTGAGTCAGATAGTTTGCTCAGTACCTTGCAAAATGGAGATCCTCTTCCAGGGTTGCGAGGAGGAGAGAGACAGACACATACAGAGACAGAAAGACAGACAGAGACTGGCATACAGGCAGACAGACAGAGAGACGCAGACAGGTATACACAGAGAGACAAAGAGAGAGACAGACAGACAGATACAATGAAACAAACAGACAGTCAGAGGAGAGATGAAGCAGAGCAGCCTTAATATAATCTCTGTGGCTGTCATCATGGCGTATGAATGGAATATTGGCTTTGGTTTCTGCCTAATGAATTTTTTTCCGATAAGCCTTTATCGTTTAACAAAGCCTTGTCAGTCTTCTCAAATTCCACAAACATGTAGGTAAATGAGGATTGATTCATATAGTTTATTGAAAGATGCTTAGAACTGAACTGATGTGCCTCAGTATACCATCCATGCAGTATGAGAATTGTGGAAAAATAACTGGGGGGGTTGGCCTATGATAAACTTGAAATTGAGGTATGAAAAACATACTTTAACATGGGGCTCTAAAAAAGACTGGGGGGGTTGAACCCCCCCAACCCCCCCCCCCCGGCAATTCTCACCCTGTATCCATGGAATAGGACTAGACCAACACTGCATGCACTGTTATACACTAATATACAAAGAATTCCGTTCTTGCTTATAATCCTAGGGTCCAGCAGTAGATATGTGAAGAGGTTTCCATACTAGGTAGTTCTTTGAGAAGTGTAACCACGCTGCTGTCTATCTGTCCTGCAAAGATAATTAATTAATTAAGTGATGAAGGAGTGATTTAGGATGTTAATCGATTGTACAATGTACATGCACATGAGTTGAATGACTTGCAAAGTTTATCTTTTGTATGCACATTTAACCATGAAAACTAATCACTGGACCTCGTAAAAAGCCAGTCAACATGTCGTGTGTGTGCGCGTGCGTGCGTGCATGCGTGTGTTTGTGTGCGTGTGTGCGTGCACATGTGCACGTTCGTGTGGACTGGGAGGGTGCAGGAGACACGTGCTAGAAATGCCTGGGCTGAAAGGGAGGATTCAAATTGTTTATCAAGAGTCTATATCCGGATTAAGTGAACATGCAGACTTTGCAAACAATCTGGGCGTATCTACATAATTATGAGTGCAGTGGTGCATATAAAAAAATGATTTATTAATATAAGTGTATAATATATGTTTTTTTCTGTATGGATAATTATATGTACACATATATCTATATATGTATTTTTCTGCCTCATTTCTTGCTCTCGTTTTAAGACTCTCTTATTCGACAGGGGGGGAGACTGGGAGTGCTCCTGAGCAGATAACCTTGAAGGAGCGCTATATTAAGTTGCCAGTAAATAAATAAACAAATGCATTATATATAAGTCACACACACACACACACACATATATATATATATACATGTATATCTGGAACAGGTACATTAGTGTGTAGAATGCAGATACAGTAGGATTTATATTTCTCTGTGAAATGAGGCCTACGTGTACATATTTATGCATTGCATGTAATATCAAGGCACTGAATGTAACAGTGCGCGTCAACTTGTGCTTCTTGAAAGTGTTGTGCATTGGTCTATGTATGAGTATAGCAGCTATTATGTGTGTATATATATATATATTTATGTATGAGTATAGCTATATATAGGGGGTGCTCGATAGTTCAGTGGTTAGCGCGATGGACTATCGACCAAGAGGTCGGGGGTTCAAATCCCCGCCGGGGCAGAAATTTGCAACGAGATTTCTGTTCCACAAGCACCCCCTAGCCGACTCAGCTATGATGAGTACACTGACCTCACGGTCAGTGGATGATGAGACGGCGAGGGAGAGGATTGGCCACCGCCCTCATATGCCGAGGCCTTGAAAATGAAGGCGCTAACACTTCATCCCCATTGGCTAGCCCTCCGGGTTAGCTAGACGGGATATCATCATCATCATAGCTATATATGTATATATGTATGAGTATAGCTATATATATATATATGTGTGTGTATGAGTATAGCTATATATGTATATATATGTATGAGTATAGCAGCTATTATTTGTCTATCGTTTAATATATAAGGATGTGATTGTGACTTTTTTATGCCAATCAGAAGTGAAATGATCTTGGATTCATTTGTGGTATCGTCTGGATCATTTAGATGTGGTATTGGCAGGTTAGATGAAAAAGGCAAATACCACTTGTTTTTTTAGATGCCTGGTTGAAAATGAGAGGATGGGAAGGATTCAGAGAAGGAAAAAGGAAGGTACAGACAGACAGAGAGAGAGAGACAGGCAGACAGACAGACAGGGGTCATTGGGTTCATTCCTCCTCCACGCACCATTATATGATGACTTGGTTTATTATGTTTGCTCGATTTCGGTCACGCATCTGCTGCAGCATAGAAAAAATTTGTGCTTTCCGTGCTTCTCCTCCTGCTCCTCTTCTTCCTCCTCTTCCTCCTCCTTTCTCCTCCTCTTCTTCCTCCTCCTCCTCCTCTTCTCCCTTCTTCCTCCTCTTCCTCCTCTTCCTTCTCCTCCTCTTCGTCCTCCTCTTCCTCTTCCTCCTCTTCCTCCTGCTCCTCTTTCTCCTACTCCTCCTCAGCCTCCTCTTCTTCTCCTCTTGCTCATCCTCTTCCTCCTCTTCCTCCTCCTGCTCCTCTTCTTCCTCCTCTTCGTCCTCCTCATCCTCCTGCTCCTCCTCTTCCTTCTCCTCTTCCTCCTCCTCTTCCTCCTCCTCTTCTTCCTCCTCCTCCTCCTTCCTCCTCCTCCTCCTCTTCCTCTTCCTTCTCTTCCTCTTCCTCCTCTTTCTCCTCTTCCTCCTCTCCTCCTCCTTCTCCTCCTCTTCCTCCTCTTCCTTCTCTTTCTCCTCTTTCTCTTCCTCCTCCTCCTTCTCCTCCTCTTCCTCCTCCTTCTAAAGTGATCATTTGTCTATGGTTTTGAGCATTTGCACCAAGTGACTGAAGCCGCAGTGAAACTCGATGCCACAGCTGGTCCTATTCAAGCCGCACTCGGGCAACTTAGTTAGGACAAGTTTGCTAAACTATAGATGCTAAACTACAGTGTACCTGCAGTAAATGTGGTCGTCAAATTTTGCTGGTATACGATAATAATATGTTCAGAGGAAGTTTTGGTGCAGGGTGATATAATATATATGTACTAAATATATATTAATTACAACTTTGTGGTATGTTCTTTATATATGTGTACTATATTTGTCAACTGGTTCCAGTAAAGAATACAATTACTTACTTACTTACTTACTTACTTACTTACTTCAGATAGGCTCAGAGAAGTCCTTGGGCGTTCTGGGATAAACAAGAGAGTTATTTCGACGACTGCCATTTTGTCCTTGGATGTTTGTTCTTCCCATAACATCGTCCTTTACTTGGAAGTGCTCAGTGTTTCTGCTGCAGCACTTTCACGAACACAGCCGCAACAATGACGTGAAAAGTACAACCACACCCCCCCCCCCCTGAATAGGTAGGTCTACCCGGGATTTAAAAAGCCGAAATACCGGTCCGTAAAATGCAAGTTATGTCGATACCAAGAGGCAACAATAATGAAAACGAGGCCACAGGACGAAAGCCCCCCCTTCACCCTATATGCGGACGAGGAGGAGGGGTTTGTTTACGCATTTGTCGAGCAGTACCCTCCTTCCCCCAAGCGACCCCTTCGTCTCTGTCGGTCTGACAACTATCTATCACTCTGTCTGTCTGTCTCTGGCTGTCTGTCTGTCTGTCTCTTTCTGTCTCTGTCTGTCTGTCTGTCTGTCTGTCTGTCTGTCTGTCTGTCTGTCTGTCTGTCTGTCTGTCTGTCTGTCTGTCTGTCTGTCTGTCTGTCTGTCTGTCTGTCTGTCTGTCTGTCTGTCTGTCTGTCTGTCTGTATGTATGTCTCTCCCCATCTGTCCATTCCCTCCTCTTTCTCTGTAGGCGGTCTGCTCTTTGGCCGAATTCCCCGTCTGTTCGTTTGTGTATATATATATATGTATATATATATATATATATATGTTTGTGTGAGTATAAATATATATACATATTATATATAAATAATTATACATATACAGCAGACGAACGGTGACTGTGAGCGATAGAGCGGCGGTTAACATTTTGTCGATGTAGCCTTAAAAATGAAGCGTTGCCTGAAATAAGGACACGATGGCTAACGATAGGCAGACCACCGCCACTATCACCACCATCACACTACTACTACCACCGCCACCATCACCACCACCATCACCACCACTATCACCACTACTACCACCACCACTATCACCACCACAATCACCACCACTATCAGTGACTGTGAGCGATTGAGTTAACATTTTGTCGATGTAGCTTTAAAAATGAAGCGGTGCCTGAAATAAGGACACGATGGCTAACGATAGGCAGACCACCGCCACTATCACCACCACCATCACCACCGCCACTACCACCACCATCACCACCACCATCACACCACTATCACCACCACTATCACCACCACCATCACACCACTATCACCACCACTATCACCACCACTATAA